>CM076582.1:129207561-129588369 GCA_034641835.2 Pinus albicaulis | reverse complement strand
TTCGGGTTCTTATGAAGGACTTGCTATGCCTTTTAGTCCTCAATTACCATTTCTCGCATTAGAGTTGCCGGATGTGTCAAAATTAACGAATGATCCTATTCTTCATAACCCTTATTGGACTCTGGTTCTGACTAGGATTCCTGGTGATTGTCCCAAATTTGAGGGCAAGTCTGGAGAAGACCCCCAAGCACATGTTATGACTTACCACTTGTGGTGTTCTTCTAACTCTTGGGTTGACGATTCTATTCGGCTTCGTATTTTCCAATGGACTCTTACTGGTGCCGCTGCTAAGTGGTATATCGAGCTTTCTCGTGGTATCTTTCAAGATTTCAATTCTCTTGCCATGGCATTCCTTACTCATTTTTAGTTACCAATTCGTTATGAATCCAGGACACATCTCCTCACCTCATTGAAATAGGACCAGGCTACTCATATCTCATACCATATTCATGAATGGAGATGTCGTCGTCGCCTGATCAAATTTGAAATTCCTGATCAACTTCTTACTCATTGGTTCACTACCTCCTTTGTCAACCAAATTGTGAAATACATCACCGTGAGGGCATGTGTAACTGAGGAACAGGCCATTGCTTGTGCCTAGTACCTTGATCTCGTGTACTCTCAATTGGGCATATTGTATGATATTTTGACTGATGCCCCTTGACCTGGAACTTCTAAAGCACCGACGACCCCATCCATCGACGGCATTATTGGTTCTGTCTCAGATTTCTAAGTCTTATTTCTCTTCCAACCTCGGGCTAAAGTTCAAGTAATCAATGATATTGCTCTCACTGAATCTAACTCTGCAAAATCTCGAGGCCACAATGTTGTCTTGAGCAACTCCTTGTAATAAGATTTCAAAAGAAAAAGAAAGAAGGTAAATCATGTTAATGCCCAAACCAACATCTATCCAAATCCTGGGTCAAGATGTCCCACAGCAGGTCACATCTCGTCGTCCGAACTGTGGAAGTGAAGAGCACTACACCAAGGACTGTCCTCGACGGGCCAAAGTGAGTAGATTTCTCAAGGGAACTCAGGGTACTCTTGTTGTTCTTAAAGAACCTTTTCCGTCTTAGCAGACCCAGATGTTCAAGCAACCTCAATCATATGCTCCATTTGGTTCTCAGGTGTTCATGATGAATGGTTCTGCATCCGTTTCCATCGCTACTCGGTCGAAGGATTACACTGGATCACGTCAAGAAACGGGGAAGGAGATCGCTGACGGTCCTAATCCTCCACTTGTTTCTGGCCCTCTTGATATTGAAAGGCCCAATGTTGAACCCGTTGTGCGACCACCTTCTAATGGTGTTCTCAAAATTATAGTATTGTTGAAGATTTGGCACAGGCGCTGTCCACGATGTCTGCGTTAGAAGTAATTCAGAGTTGTCCATATCAGTGGAAAGCTTTATTATCTACGATCGTTGGGGTTGATCCTGCTGATACTAGCCTTCTCGCTTTCGATCTAGAGAATTTTGTCCCACGACTTCTGCACCAGATTGTGCTCATTATACAAGTCGTCATTAATGGTCTCGACATCCATCGAGCCGTTGTGGATGAAGGTGCATCAACCTGCGTCATGTCAGCTTCGTGCTGGAACGCCATTGGCTCTCCAACCCTGAATTCCTCACCAAATTCCCTTGAAGAATTGGATGTAATGGAATCAAAACCTTTGGGTGTTCTCACAATTTTTTCGATTACCTTGAAAGGGAAGACAGTCAATGTTGAAGTATAAATAGTTGATGTTAGACTCAATCACAATCTTCTACTCAGTCGCAGTTGGACTCACACTATGCTTTGTGTCCCGTCCATCCTCTTTCGTGTTTTGAAATTTCCACATGAGGGCAAGATTGTTACTCTCGATCAATTGTCATTCTTCACCTCTTCTTTCGAGAACAATGTTCTGTATCTGGATAAGATCCCTACTCCCTTTGAGAGCGTTGGGCCAGGTCTCTTCAAGGATCCAGCCCTCATGGGTATTTTTCCCCTTTCACCACCTAAGATTTTTCAAGTTAATATGATCTCTCGGTCCGATGACCCATGGATTATTCCTTCGCCTAAACAATTCAATTCATTTGGTGATTCAATGCCTTTGAGTCCGATTGAAATCGATTATTGTGAACTCATTGCTGCATCAAATACTCCATCATCTGATGGTGCTCCTTTCAGCTTGTCTCTTGACGTGTATTCTCAATCCCCCTAGCTCGGCGATTCAGACTCGAATGATGTTTTTCCTTCCGATGAAGCCATCGTGGAAACCATGTCTCTCGAAGACCTGCCGTGGGATGATGGTCATCATCATTCTATGTCATGTCAGCTTCAACTGAAGACCGATTATTCCTTCGACTGAACAAGTAACAATCTGTAATATTCCTAAATTAGCTTAAGCTAATGGGAATGTTGTTTTTTCTCTTGAAACTTAGATTGATGAATAAATGGGCAAGGGGGCTCATAATTTGCTCAAGTATGAATAAAAATCCCTCCTAGTGTGAAAGGGGATCATGTCATAACCGGTTCAAGCATCCACATGTGTGAACAAGGTCTAAACTATGTGGGCAAGGTCAAGTTTGACCAAGTCAACATGATTTATTCTCAAAGAAGTGGATCCTACTTAAAGCCAGCTCAATGTGAATAGAGATCAATCCAGCTAGATTAAATGAAGGAACCTTGAGTGTGAAAAGGGACAAGGCATGAAGAATCATTCAAGGTTGACCAAGTCAACAAAGCTTTCTAGATACATTGCACCATCTTGTTGGACAACACAGTTTTTGTGGAGGGGCCTTTGTATGTGATGCAGGAGCATTAGGCTCAAAATTTAATTTGTATTTTCATAGACATAGGGGGGTCTCATGATTTCAGATTCTCATGTAATTATTAGTAAAATTTGAATAAAATTGAGGAATTGTAAATATTATCTAACTGCAGAGAACATGAGGGAAAATGATTATTTAGGAATGTGGAAAGGCAGTCGAATTAGGAGAAGTTTCAGTTCAAGTCTAAATTTAGAATTTAGGAATTTTAAGAGTCTTTGTCAAGTTGTAAGGGACCTGAATCGATTCAGGTCATCATTGTTTTTGAGGAGGTAAATCCCCTTCATGAGTTAAGAGACATCCTGCCTAGCCCGCACGGTTCAGTGTCACTCAAACATGCTACAGCAGCAGTTCTAATATGAATCACTCTTGCGATGAAGGCTTACCTGGAATCCAACCCTATCGTTTGTAGAAGAGGTGGTGCTCCCGTCCCTTTGCCCTGGTAGATCACAATCCTCACGATCTTCGTGATTGGACACCTACACATGCAAGAAACAACACAAACGCAAGCATAAAATCTAGTATATACAATTATATGTCAGTCGAAGAGGACATAATTCATGAACATAATAAAAAACAAGAGTGGAACCAAACTGTTAGCTATCATTAATGAGTCAGCAAGAATACAACCATAGCTTGACGCAACACTTTAAGTGGTTTTCAAAACATGTCCCGATAAAGTTCGTTTAAGGATGGGACAAGCCTCTCTCCGTGGATACCTGCACAGTCCTTGCTTGGATTTGGCTCATGGAACCAAGGCTGCTCACAATACGGAAAGCCTTGAACTTGGGATTAGCTTCTCATGGAGAAGGAGAAAGATTTTATAGAAGGAGGAAGGGGAGTTGGGATCCCTATAATTATGGGATTGGTCCTATCATCAAGGAAGCTTCCATGAGAGGTGGCAAACCACTTCCTCTCTATGGAAATCCGTAGCCAAACCTCCCAACTCAAGATAGATATCAGTCCAGGAATTTGTTAGGATGAAACTTTCACCATTTATTTTTAAAAAACACCTCTTAATATGGTTGGCACGGGTGTGGCTCTGATGAGATGGAGCGCCAATCGCGCGCCCTTGGAGGATTTGCCCCTTGGCGTAGGTCGAATCTATGAACCGCGCTAATAAAAAAATATGTTTATTTTAGGTTTTTTATATAGGAGATGTCTTCCAACAAATTCCATCTTCGTAGGGATGTAAAATGAAAGTATTTTTTGTTCTATTTCACTACAGTCACGTGAATGAGCCCTCCAATGTATGTGGGATGGGATTGCAGGACTGTAAGTGACAAATTGTCATGGCAATGATGCCCCCAAACATGAGGCCCGAGAGAGAGAGAGGGAAACAAGTTTATTGAACATGCCAACGTAAAAACACTACCACCGTAAAACCTCACAGAGAGTGAAGCACACAACTCATGTCCCGGAGACACAGATATATGGTATGGGCGCAGCCATCCATAACAGAGTTTACAATAATCTAGATCCAAGGCATGGACGCAACCATCCAGTGAGGATTGATAAATAGACTCAGGTATGGTCGCAACCATCCAATCAGTGAGTCATGTAAATAATCATAATAATCCACAATATCGCAGCCTGGATTACAACAGACACAATCCAGGGTCTTGCGCTCCATCTCGACCCGAACAAAGCACAAGTTCAAGCATGCGAATATGTGAGCTGAAGTCGAACATGCAAGAACATCGTCTGATTACCAGCCAATGATGAAAGCTGTTAACAGACGCGAGAGGAACCACCAATAATGAAAATGGCCCTCAAGGTACTACAGGTACAATCTACGGCGTGCGAATAAATGAGTTGACGTCGAACACCCGCAGAATCACTCGATCGGAGGTCAATGATGTAAACCTCGCGTCGAATGCGACGAACCTGCCATTGAGGCATGCAGGCTCCAAGGTACCATAAGGAGTCTCTAGATCAACTTCCCGGATAATGAGCTGAAGTCGACAGGAAGTGACCTTGATCGAAGGTGGGCCATAATGTTTCCCACATCATCGACACGAGACAGAGGAACATGATTTTTTTTGTGAATCAGGATCAAACGAGAATCAGAGGGAGGTTGATACTTTGCAGAGGTCAACTTCTCTTGAACATATAACGGCACAATAGTGGATTTGGCAGTATTTGACATAAATGGATCAGAGGTCATGGTGACAAGGCAACGAGTAGATGAGAGGTCAAAAGGGATTATCAAAACCCACAGAGGCAAGTGAAGAACGAGATGAGATGTCCCCAACCCGACACGAATGCAGACAAGTGCCATGTTCAAGAGTGACATACTGCCGACATGACCATGATGTTGGTTCCATTTTCCCCCACCATTTTTGGCGAGTACCCCAATTATTTTTTATAACAAGCTTGAAGGGGATAGCATATGCTTGTAATATAAGTCCGCCCTTCGGGCGAATCCATCCTAGTACATTTAATGAGCCCTAGGAAGGAGGAACTCGGAGAACGTCATTTCGACTAAATCTAATGTCATCAGGGTTTAACGAGTCTGACAAAGGGAGAACTCGGCGTCTTTTCATATTTAGAGAGTTTGAAAAGACAACAGAAAAGTAAACTCCAGTGGTCCCTTTTCGTAGATAGTTCCTCGAACCTGAAAAGGAAGAAAACAATATCCGAGAAAACCTCCTAGTCGCGATAGGCTAGGGTATTCCTTTTTCGTAAATAATCCATCCCAACCCTTCAAAAGGGGTAAATGTATATAGATGTCATTTCCTGCATACACTTTAATGAGATCGAAACGACAAGGGACTCGGCAATATTTCTATGTTTAGAGAGCTTTAAAAGAGCTGAAAGATGACTTCTCCGGGAGGAAGCAGTGGTGTATAAAGGGTAGCAACTGGTTCCGGTAATGGTCAAACTACTTCCAATGGGGCAAAGGTCGAAGAGGTCACAACAAGACCACTATCGTAGCGGTTCTCAGAACAGTAAAAACTAAGTGAAGGTATATGACTCCGGCCATGACAATGACAACAAGAGTGAGAAAACCAGAAAGTCAACTGCAAAACACAAGATAGACTACAATCACAAGAGGTAAATGGGAAAGGTTTCCTATTTTTACACAAGTTGAAATTAGGAAACTTGCTTTCTGAAGCGGTTTCATTTTTATAAGTTTAAAGTTAAAGATAACCATGTTTCTAAACTATCACATTTTTACACAAGCTTGAAATGGAACCAAACTATGCTTGACAAAGTAAGCATGCCCCCCAGCATGGTGACTCAATTCGAGGTACATGCCCCCCAAGCTTCAATCCATATGAAAGGCAGATGGAGTGAAGGTTCAAGTTACGAGATCAAGAAAAAGACTCGACTGGGATTTTACGAGATCTTATCAAAGACTCGAATTGAACAGGAAAGTGTTTCATTATTTTAAACGAGGTTGACACATAAAAAGAACTATCCTCAGGACACCTTGCTTCATTTTTTAAGGAGTTTGACACAAGAAAATGAACTCTGCTCCGACCAGCTCGTTTCATTTTTTAAGGAGCTTGACACAAGAAAACGAACTTTTCTCCGACCGACCTCATCATAATGAACAAGAAGTCATCGCTTCCAAGAGTTGTTGAGATTTTCAGTTTTATTAAAATAGTCAAAAATCTCAGTAGGTGAAAAAAATTAGGAATTTGTTGCTAGATTAGCTCCAGGTTGTTGGGAGAGAGTTAATGCATCCTAAATTTGATGTGAGAGGATTTATGAGGCAGTTAGATTTTTCTTGCTATAAAACAGGTACCCATACGGATGGTTTGAGAGTGTGTGAGAGTTTGTAATCTCCTGTTTGATCAATAAAATTGCCGATGCCTATGTTGTGTGGACGTAGCCCAGATTGGTTGGGTGAACCACGTTAAACTCTGTGTTTCCTGTGCATGATTAGTTTGCTGAGTATTTGTTTAATTAGCTGTGCATCTGATCTCCAACAAGTGGTATCAGAGCAGTTGGAGGTCGTTTGTTCCACCTGCGTGGAGGTCGACTGCATGCCTGGAGGTGCTGCGCAGAGGCGCACTGCTGTTAAAACTTGCTGCGTGGAGGTGGAGCGCAGTTAATTGCTGGAGGTGTGTATCTGGTGAATGATGCCACGAGTAGCTGTATAAGGTACTTGCGGTGCCTGTACATTGCTGCTGTTTTCTTTGGTTGTTGAAATTTCGGCATGAATTTGATTTATGCGGAAGTGAGATAGGATACACGAGGCTGTTTGTCATTGAACTTTTCTTGATACATACTGTTTTGATTTCTGAACACGCATTAGAAGCCAAAAAAGCACTTTAATTAAAGACGTGACAAATTGACGTTTCCAAAATCGAAAGCTAGCGTTCCATAGATTTCGTCCTCTGAAACACTACGCAAGCCCAATATCTTATATGAAATATTTGTAGTTTTATTCTTAAAAAAAAAATGATGTGTAAACGTGGCTTGAAGATTGCCAGAGGCGGTGGCTTGGGAGCGCCATTACCCAAGATAAAAATGCGTGAAGTGCACATTGAAGGCGATGCTTGACTAAATGGTGTAAGGCCTCATCCAGTATTTGAGTACGGTACAACGGCAGATATTTTTTGTACTGTAATTATTGCACAGAAAAAAAAAAGTTTGTTTTTTTTTAAAAGCAAAGACAGCAAAGGAGTTTTGTACAAAGGTCCCATATAAAAAGCCTTTTTTACAATCGATTTGGAGTTTTGTAAATCGATATATATTGTAAATCGATTTGGAGTTTTTTGTAAATCGATTTGGAGTTTTGTAATTCATATATAAATCGATTTTATTAAAAGCTTTTTATAATGTTTAAAAATGTAAATGCCATTTACATTTGGTTTTTTAAGAGAAAGGCCTTTTTTATAAGGTGAAGGGTAGCATTTTTTAGGCAAGGGAAATTTTTTAATCAAATTCTTTATTTAAAAGTTGGGTTCTGGAGATTATTGTGTTTTTTGCTGATACAAGATGGCGAAAACTCAAAATGCTCGGTTTGAAATTGAGAAGTTCAATGGAAAAAACAACTTCGAGATCTGGAAGGTAAAGATGCATGATCTCCTGGTACAACAAGGCGTGGCGAAAGCACTGTTGGGGAAAAGCAAAAAGCCTTATTCCTTGACGAAGGATGAATGGGATGAGTTGGATGACAGAGCTCTGAGCGCAATTCGGTTATGTCTGGCGGATGACGTTCTGTTCAACATTGTGTCAGAGAAGACCGCCGCAGGCTTGTGGTCAAAGCTTGAGAAGCTCTACATGACGAAATCCTTGACAAATCGGATTCTTCTGAAGCGACAGCTTTATGGTTTGTGGATGAAGGAAGGTACCTCGATTACTGACCATCTGAATGTTTTCAATACTCTATTGGTACAATTACAAAGTCTAGATGTAAAATTTGATTCAGAGGATAAGGAAATAACTCTATTGTGTTCATTGCCCGAATCGTGGGATCACTTTGTTACTTCCCAAAGCTTTAGTACTGCATACATCCTTGAGTTTGACGATGTGGTTGGAGCTTTTTTGTCCGAGGAGACCAGGAAGCGGTCGAATGCTGACACCTCTACATCAGAGGCAATGATGGCTAGAGGTCGTTCTAGAGAAAGACGCTCTGGTAAGCACAGCGATTCGCGTTCAAAGTCGAAAGGGAAGAAGAGCAAAGTAAAGTGCTGGTTTTGTGGCAAATCGGGGCACTTGAAGAAAGACTGCTGGAAGAGACAGCAAACAAAGAAGAAAGGAGACTCTTCGACAGAGAAGAAGGAGGCAAATGCGACAGATACAGGTTCGGCATCTGGTTCAGGTATGAGCGACGAAGTGTTGTCTGTTAATATGTCAAATCATGATCAACATTGGTTGTTAGATTCCGGTGCATCAAACCACATGTGTATTCATAGAGAATGGTTTAAGACGTATAGATCAGTTAATGATGGAGTCGTGTACATTGGTAATGATGTCACATCTAATATTGTTGGGATAGGAAGCATACAACTGCAAATGTTTGATGGCACAACTAAATTGTTAACAGATGTGAGACATGTTCCAGACTTAAGAAAAAATCTAATTTCTTTAGGAGCATTGGATACGAATGGATATAAAACTGTAATTCAAGGTGGAGTTATGAAAATCTATAAAGGTATCTTACTAGTATTGAAAGCTAAGAAAGTAGGAAATCTATTTCAGTTAGAAGGAAGTACAGGGTCAGTTTTTGTGTCTACTGTGTCTGAACATGACAGTAGTTCCATTCACTTATGGCATCAAAGATTGGGGCATATGAGTGAAAGAGGGTTGAAAATTTTGGCTGATCGCAAGTTACTTCCAAATCTGAAGTTTGGAAAGTTAGATTTCTGTAAACATTGTATGTTTGGCAAACAAAGTAAGCAAAAGTTTAAAACAGGCAAACATACTAGTAAAGGCATACTTGATTATATCCATTCAGATGTTTGGGGACCAGCCCCTACAACTTCATATGGTGGCTCGTCATATTTTGTATCGTTTATTGATGACTTTTCTAGGAAGGTGTGGGTCTACATGATGAAAAAGAAGTCTGATGTTTTTACAATTTTCAAGCAGTTTAGAGCATTGGTAGAAAACAGCACTGGTAGAACAATAAAGTGTTTAAGAACTGACAATGGTGGTGAGTTTACTTCCAAGGAGTTTGACAGCTATTGCAAGGATGCAGAGATCGAGAGACATAAGACCACGGTTTATACTCCTCAGCAAAATGGAGTTGCTGAACGCATGAACAGGACTCTTCTAGAGAGAGCAAGGAGTATGCTGAGTAACGCCGGGTTGCAGAAGGAGTTGTGGACGGAAGCAGTGGCAACAGCTTGTTATGTGATAAACCGATCTCCATCGACGGCGATAGACTGCAAGATTCCGTAAGAGGTATGGAAAGGACACCCTTGTGACTATTCTAAACTCAGAGTGTTTGGTTGTGATGCATATGCTCTAGTGCCTAAACATCAGCGAACTAAGTTAGATCCAAAGTCTAAAAGGTATATCTTTGTTGGGTATGGTGTTGGAACAAAGGGATATAGATTGTGGGATCCTACTACCCGCAAAATCATCATCAACAGAGATGTAAATTTTGATGAATCCTCTCTTGTACAGTTAGATGTAGATAGTAGATTGAAACAGGATGATGTATCTGACTTTCAGCACATTCAGTTTGATAGCATTTCTAATGGTAGTCATGATGACCATAGTTCAGATACTAGTCATGAACAGGTTTCAGAATCAGAACATGAACAGGGTTCAGGTTTAGATCATGAACAGGTCTCAGATACTGATCATGAAGAAGTTCCTACAGATGGTAGTCAGCCAATTGCGGAAGCACCAGAAACATCCTTAAGGAGGTCTACAAGAATCAAACGCCCTCCGAGAAGGTATGATGATTATTTTACTTCAGTTGCTTTGACAGCTAACGATGATGAACCTCTGTGCTATCAGGAAGCTATAGAAGGTTCGAAAAGTGACAAATGGAAAGCAGCCATGAAGGAAGAAATGATGGCCTTAAGAAAGAACGGCACATGGGATCTGGTTGAACTTCCGAAAGACAGGAAAACTGTGGGGTGTAAATGGGTTTTCAAGCTGAAACGGGGTGTGAATGATTCGGAGGACAGATACAAAGCAAGGCTGGTTGCAAAAGGGTTTTCTCAGAAAGCAGGCATAGATTTTCATGAGATTTTTTCACCAGTGGTTAAAATTGTTTCAATTAGAATTGTGTTAGCATTAGTGACTTTGCTTGATTTAGAGTTGCAGCAATTAGATGTTAAGACTGCATTTCTACATGGTGATTTAGATGAGGAAATTTATATGGAACAACCGGAAGGGTTTGTTCAGCATTGCAATAAGAAATTTGTCTGCAGGCTCAAGAAGTCATTGTATGGTCTGAAGCAGTCGCCTCGACAGTGGTACAAGAAATTTGATTCTTTCATGTTGAGTCAAAAATATATAAGAAGTGAATATGATAATTGTGTTTACTTTAAGCAGTTAAGTAATGGCATGTTCATTATCTTAGTGTTGTATGTTGACGATATGCTTTTAGCAAGCAAAAGCATAGAAGAAATCAACAGGTTGAAGACTCAGATGGCAAGGATGTTTGATATGAAAGATCTAGGAGCAGCAAGACAGATTTTGGGCATGGAGATTTTCAGAGACAGGAGCAATGGTAAGTTGTGGCTATCACAACAGAAGTATATTGAGAAAATACTCTTGAGATTTGGTATGAACAATGTGAAGCCTGTGTCAGTCCCTTTAGCTTCCCATTTTAAGCTTTCTTCCAGTTTATGTCTTAATACAGATGAAGAAAAGGAATATATGTCTCGAATTCCATATGCCAATGTAGTAGGATGTTTGATGTATGCGATGGTTTGTACTCGACCGGATATTTCACATGCAGTTGGGGTTGTCAGCAGGTATATGGCAAATCCGGGTAAAGAACACTGGTCAGCAGTGAAATGGGTGCTTCGGTATTTGAGAGGCACAAGTAGTTATTGTATCACTTACAATAAGAGTAGTGAATTTGTTTGCGGGTATGTTGATTCTGATTTTGCAGGTGATTTGGATAAGAGAAGGTCAACTTTAGGGTACGTCTTTACTCTTGCAGGTGGAGCTATTAGCTGGATGTCAAAGCTACAAAACATTGTTGCTTTATCCACTACTGAAGCAGAATACATTGCTGCTTCGCATGCTTGCAAAGAGGCTGTTTGGTTGAAAGGTTTGCTTGGTGAGTTTGGTAGGTTACAGGACAACATCAGGTTACTTTGTGATAGTCAAAGTGCAATACATTTGGCTAAGAATCCGGCCTATCATAGTAAATCAAAGCATATTCCAATTAAGTACCATTTTGTAAGATAGGTTATCATTGAAAGGGGATTCTCTCTTGAAAAGGTGCATACAAAGGAAAAATGTGCAGACATGTTCACGAAACCAGTTTTGTTGGAGAAGTTGCGTTGGTGTTTGGCTTCTCTTGGCTTGCAGAACAAATAAATAAACAAACAGGGCATCAGGCTAATTGTTGTCAAGGTGGAGATTGTTGAGATTTTCAGTTTTATTAAAATAGTCAAAAATCTCAGTAGGTGACAAAAATTAGGAATTTGTTGCTAGATTAGCTCCAGTTTGTTGGGAGGGAGTTAATGCATCCTAAATTTGAGTTGAGAGGATTTATGAGGCAGTTAGATTCTCCTTGCTATAAAACAGGTATCCATACGTTTGTTTTGGAGGGTGTGAGAGTTTGTAATCTCCTGTTTGATCAATAAAATTGCCGATGCCTATGTTGTGTGGACGTAGCCCAGATTGGTTGGGTGAACCACGTTAAACTCTGTGTTTCCTGTGCATGATTAGTTTGCTGAGTATTTGTTTAATTAGCTGTGCATCTGATCTCCAACAAGATTTCCACCCTCGATGGAAGGAAAACATCCTGGAAGTCAGGACCCAATGCCCCCAGCACCTGATGCACGACGGCATCATCACTGAGCACAGGCACGAGGTAGGTAGCCACATAGTTGACCTGCGGTGGGGCAGATACAACAGGTGGATAAAAACTAGGAAGGGATGATGGCAGACCAATTTCCATATCAGGACCAAAGAACGAAAGCTGATCAATGGTCACGATTCGTCCATCATGTGGAAAACAAACCGCACGGAAAAGGGAGGAGACAAGTGCTCCCATGGCATAGGTGTAATCGCGCCCCAAGAGTAGATTGAAATCCAAGGGGCCTGGAACAACCATCACATCCATATGGACGGTTTTACCTCCCAAAGTAACAGGTAACCTTGGAAGGATCCCTAACGGTTGACTAGTTCTTCTGTTAAATGCCAACAGATTCTGCGTAATAGGCGCAAGTGGAAGCGAGCCAAAATCTTTCCAAGTAGTTGAGGATAGAACACTAACAGACGCTCCTTCGTCTATAATGGTGCTGGGTACGACCAGACCAAAAGCCTGTACTATGATCTCGAAAGGCACATAAGACGGAAGGCGGTATCCTGTAAATCGATTCCAATCAAAGGAAGCGACCAAACTACTAAGAGGGGCTACCATCGAACTGAGATGGTCTTCCCCTGGTGTTACGGAAGAAGAAGAAGCATCCTCCATGACCTCCATCTCGAAGGTGGGAGGAGTATCCTCCAGGACTTCCATCATGGGAGGCGGAGGAGAAACTTCTTGAGATATAGGGACAGAAGAATCTTTCTCCAAGTCTGAGGAATCTGAGGAAATGAGAAGAACCTAAGGGATGTGAGGTCCACTCTCAACGGAAAAGACCTGGTGCACCGTAGAAGGGACCAGCTCAACCGATCCCACGACCAATGGTTGGACGGGAATGGATTCATGAATTTGAATTTTCGAGGGAGCGCGATCGACCAAGGATGACTCTTGACCAATCGTAGGATCAGCTGGTGAAGGACTCAAAGAAAGCTGATTATAACCAGCCGGAAGGCACGATGTAGAAACAGCCGAGTTGTCCAAAACTTTCTTGGCTTCATCCATATACAGACAAAGGTGAATGGCATGGTGCCCTTCACACAACTTACAGGGATTAGTAATCTTACCCTACTTCTTAGGATTTTTACCAAAACCAGTTGAAGACGTGCCCCCAAACTAACTCCCAGAAGCCAAAGGCAACGGTGGGCGACCACTGGACCATTCTTCAAGCACCTTGGGAATGCCAGGGCAGTCTCGAAGAAGATGGTCTCCCGTGCACAACATGCAAGGGAACTTGAATTTCTGTGGAGGGTTGGAAGGTTTATCAATGGAAGACTTCTTAGGCACGATAGCCGTAGAGATAGCCTCTCCTTTATCAGACTTCTTCTTCTTTGCCTTCTTCTTCTTCTTCTTAGCCACCTAGTTACTCGAATCCGGACTTTCACTAGGCGAAGTAGAAGAGGAGGACGCAGAAACAGGCGAAGAAGGGGAGAGGTCCACCTTGGAATCAACATGACGTTGTTCAGGCGGAGGAGACGATTGAACAGTAGCTGAGACATTCAGAACCACAGAGGTTGAGAACAACCACACAGGAAACCCAACAGTTAACCCAGGAAGGGACAACGTTGCCATATAAGGAGCACCAACATTTCCAAAAGGAGGAAAATGACTAGGATTCCCATCGGAGGGGATTCCTTGGTTGGTGAACTCTGGAAAAGTTTCCATCAACAACTCAAAACCACACACGGGCTAAAAACCAAGGCACACAATCAAACGGCCAACAAGAAAATGCTAAAAGGGCATGTGATCGCGGGTGATTAATTTTTACCACATTGAAAAATAGGAAACTTCACCGTTTCATGTTTTAAGAGTAGAGAAACGGTTGAAAAGGTGACTCTATCTCTTTCATATTTGACGCAAGCGTGAAAGGACAAGCGCTTGGTGATCCTTTCAAGTTTAAAGAGTTAGAAAAGATCAAATGACTACTCAGGAATACTAGGCAAAGGGTGTACCAAATAACCGTGAACTGCAATATACACCTTGGTTTCAAAATGAAAGAGAAATCAACCAAGGACTTTCCGTACGTGCAGGAAATCTCCCTGAATGTTGTGTCCGGTGTATCACGGGTATAGGGTGGCAGACTCAGCTTCCTATGTATAAAGGATTGAAACTTAGTGGGGTCTCCCTTTATATACTCGACGGTACGGGGAGAACAAGTCTGTACTAGTGTTGTCTAAAGCCAAGAGGAGAACGACATCTACTAGGTTTAAAGACGCCGAAACACGTCTCTAGCCTAGACCACTAAATGTGTTTCGTTAGATTTCAATGTTGCCTTAGTGTGAATTGAGTAAATTTTAAATTTTATCTTCAATTACGTTTCAGTTTTCAGGCCCTAGCGAATGTAATATGACAATCTCCTATATGCAGCTATATAAGAAAAGAAAACTTTTCAATTCGATGAATGCTATCTAGTTAAGGGAAGAGCCTCAAACAATGATGCAAAAAACAACAACACTGCAAATGAAATACTTCAAAAATAGATGACTTTCACTATCCAAAAGTAATCTCAAACATTCAACGATGCGAATAATGCAATGTAATATATGCAAAATCCTCTTTTTCGAAAACTATGCAATTGTAATCTATGCACAATTTCCTTTTTCTTTTCAAATGATAAGAATGCACTCAATGCATTTTTTCGATGAAATGAGAATCTACTTAATGCAGGCTTTCAATGAAAGAGAATGCACTCATAGCGATTTTTAGCTTTCAATCATTAAACAATGTGATCTGAGTTCAATGATAAATCTCAAAAATACTTTTCAATGCAATGTGATCTAATGCATTTTAACAAAAAGGAAACTTTGAGATGAAAAATAAATAAACACAAATCTTCTTAATGAAGGATGAACACAAAAGAGATGTAAACAAACACTAAGAATGCAATCGTTGTTTTAAACACTTTGTAACGAAATCCCTCAAAAGGCGACAAGACATGTGAGGTCAAACACAAAGAGGAATTCCAAAGCAAGAGATCAAAACAAGGCATTCATTCCCTTTTACATCAAACGATCATGGAAAGAAGACATTTCAAATAATGAGCAATGTAATCTATGCTCATATAGTGAAAAGACCGGAAGGGAAAGACACACTGGTGAAGGATTTAGGGAAAAAATCTCAATTTTCATACACCCTGAAATTGGCTCGACTTGTACATTGAAAACTAGCGCCAACTGGCGCGACTTGTACATTGAAAACTAGCGCCAATGGCTAATTGGCGCGGGTTGTTAAATGGCAACAAGCACCAATGCCTGAAAATGAAAAAAACAAATAATTTCTCCCAACCAAGACCAAACTCACCACTTCAAACAGAATCTCCAAGACTCAAATGAACCATGTAATCTAGGCTCAAAGCAAGACAAAGAGGAATCACACTGATCAAGCTCAGGAAGCTTAGAACTGAGAAAACCTTAGTGCCTCACAGCATTGGCATGACTGTGAGGTTGAAACGAGCGCCAGAGATGAATTGGCACAGGTAATACACAAGCAACTTGCGCCAATGGGCACGACTGTCAAGCTGAAAAGCGCGCTAGTCGAGTTTCCCAGTCAAAAAAAAAATTAAAAAATCCAACAAGAAGACAAGTGATAACCAAGCTATTAAAGACCTAAATTCACAGAAAGAACCAGCCCAAAAGAATTGATCAAGCAAGAAGGATCAAGAATCAACTGAAAAGACAAGACAATGCTCCAAGGGTTCAGTTTACAAACTAAACCGGAGATTGACTGAAGCAGCTTTGTTCTACTCCGCAATTGCAGAGCAATAGCGTTTCGAAGGCTATCTGGCTAACTTCAGGCTCTGTCTATAGCTTATAAAATGAACAACAACAAGCTAACGATCTCCCCAGTGGAGTCGCCAAATTGTTGTGGAGGTAAATCCCCTTTGCGGACAGAGGTGATCCCTACTAGCCCAGATCGGGTCTAGCAACAATCAAACACGCTACAGTGCAGGTTCCTAATTGCAAATAAACCGACTTGCGATGAAGGCTTACCTAGAATCCAACGCTGTCATTTGTAGAAGAGGTGGTGCTCCCGTTCCTTTGCCCTGGCAGATCACAATCCTCACGATCTCCGTGATCGGGCACCTGCACATACAAGAAACAACACAAACGCAAGCATAAAATCTAGTATATACAACTATATGTCAGTCGAAGAGGACATAACTCATGAACATAATCAAGAACAAGAGTGGAACCATAACCAATAGTCACTTATCATTAATGAGTCAAAAAAAGAATACAACCATAGCTTCGACGCAGCATTCCCCTTTGGCGGGTCGTCAGCAAAACATGTCTCGATAAAGCTTGTCAAGGATGGGACAAGCCTCGCTCTCCGGATACTTGGCAATAGTCTCCTTGCTTGGATTTGGCCTTAAGGGAATCAAGAAGGCTCTTGCAGCATAAGGATGTGAAAGCTCTTGGGAACTTGGAGATTAGCTTCCCATGGAGATGAGCAAGCTTTTATAGATGGAGGAAGGGGAGTTGGGATCCCTATAATTATGGGATTGGCCCTATCATCAAGGAAGCTTCCATGAGAGGTGACAAACCACTTCCCCTCTATGGAAATCCATAGCCAAACCTCCCAACTCAAGATAGATATCAGTCTAGGAATTTGTTAGGACGAAACTTCCGCCACTTATTTTTAAAAAACACCTCTTAATATGGTTGGCGCGGGTGCGGCTCTATGACAAAGCGCCAATTAGCGCGCCCTCTTTGGAGGATTTTCCCCCTTGGCGCGAGGGATGAACTGTGGAACCGCGCCAATGGAAAAAGAGCTATTTTCAGGGTTTTTTGCAGGGAGATGTCTTCAGGGAAATGAAAGCTCATCTTCAGAGGGATGCAATGAAAGTATTTTCAAGTCTTGTCTCTGCTCACAGGTCACAGAATGAGCCCTCCAATGTGCGGGATGGGGATTGCAGGGACGGTGAAAAAATGCTGTGTAACAACTGTGTTTAAATGTAAGTGTGTAGGATAGTGTAAAATTTCACCCTGTGTAGAAGCAGAGTAGTGATGAAAGGGCCAAATATTGAAGATGAGAGAGTTCATTTTTATGAACTAGAGCGAGGAGACATCGTTGAAGAGGATGATGCAAGAAAGTGAGACTAGCTGATGTTAGGTCCCTATATCACTAGTATAGCCCCTTATTATTGTTAGTGTAAACCCCTTATTGTTATTATTGTACCCTTGTAACCCCCATTTTGTTATTATTGTGCCCTTAAATTATTATTGTTAGGTCGGCTAGGATTACATTGTGGCCCACTAGGATTACATTATGGCCACATGGACTCCTATATATAGAAAGGAGGTTTTGTAAATTGTATCATTCAAGAATTGTTCATTTATGTAATGTATTGGAGGTTTCCCCCTCGAAGTGGCTTATTTCTAAGGCGTTGATATCTCTTTTCTTCTATTTTTGAGCTGGTTACACAACATTTGGTATCAGAGCTTTGGATTCTAGGGTTTCGCTGCTCCAAACAGGTCATCGTGGAATTTTCGCTATAAATTGTTTTCTACGAAGTTTCAGAAGCTGAAAGTTTTAGGGTGCGAAGAAAAAATCTTGAGGAAGCTTGTATAAAAATTTCAGAGTTTGGTTCGCAATAATTTCGGAGATATGATCTGTGGAAGTCAGGTATTTTTTCAGGCTCCTAAACAGGTCATCGTGGAATTTGCGCTATAAATTCTTTTCTACGAAGGTTCAGAATCTGAAATTCATATGGTGTGAAGCTGAAATCCTGAGGACATTCATCAAAAAATTTTAGAGCTTGGTTCGCAATATATTGGGAGATATGATCTGTGGAATGTAGTGCTTTTTCAGGCTCCTGAATTTCATCTCAAAGAGGTGATCGTGGGAAAAGTTCAATAACTCTCTCTCTGAAGATTGGATTGGAGTGCCGTCAAACGTGGTCACAATTACACGGCCTGTAGTTTCTTCGCTATCAATTTCAGAGACAAAGGACAAAACAATGACACGTGGCAAGTCGTACAAGTTCGCTCTACTAAACTAGTCCAGAATTAGGTCATTGTGGGAGATTGGACACAACTTTGTCTTGGAGAATCAAAATCAGGTCAGACCTGTGGCATTTGAAAGAAGCTTCAGAGGGCTACTACAGGGCTGAATTTAAGATATCGAAGATTTTCAATTACAGAGATAATTCAATTTCAATATCGATCTCCTAAAATCTAGTAAAAGGTGTGTATTTTTTTTTCCGAATTGCATAAGTCTTGTTTGAAGAATCAAGTTGAATTGATTCCAAGGGAATCTTGTAGAATAGATATCAATATTGGATTCTAAAATGGCCCCTAAAAATAATTCAACACCAATTAAGCCTTCAAAAGGCTCTACTATGACTCATGAAGATGAAGAATTGCAACATTATCTATCAAAATTACAAGAGCAAATGCAACAGTTTTCACTCTCGCAAAGAGAAACAAAAAATGAAATGGAAGTTTTGAAGAAAGGCATGGAAGTGAAGATGGACAATTTGAAGAAAGGCGTGGAAGCTAAGATGGATGACATGAAAGACAACATGGAAAACATGAAGAGTGATCTACAAGCATACATGGAAGGCTTGATGACAAGCTTAAAACCAGAAATGATTCCTAATGGCGGAAATATAGGAGAAGAACCTCCTGATGAGAACAAAATAAATGTTAATTGTGATTTCATAAACTCGCGTGAAATACCGATTCACCCCCTCCTTCGCATTTTCCCAACAATAACAATGAGGCGTAATTGCACAATTATGCTTACTAGAAGTTCCAACATCAAAATCATCTATTTTTGCAGATCTCCAAAAAGTCTTGGACAATCATTCCAAGGTGTTTGAAACTCCCGAAGGACTCCCACCTATTCGTGATCATGATCATGCTATTCATTTGATTCCCGGAAGTGTTCCTCCAAACATCAGGCCTTATAGATATCCTTATGTCCAAAAGAGCGAAATTGAACGTATGATTGCAAAAATGTTAGAGGCTGGTATAATTCAACCTAGTCAAAGTTCTTTCTCTTCTCCAGTAGTACTGGTGCACAAGAAGGATGGATCATGGTGCATATGTCTGGATTATAGGGAGCTAAATAAGCTCACTATTAAAGATAAATTTAGCATTCTCATGATTAATGAATTATTGGGTGAATTATGTGGAGCAATTTATTTTACCAAGTTGGATCTTCATTCAGGGTATCATCAAATTAGAATGAAGACCGAAGATATTCCAAAACAACATTTCAAACTCATGAGGGTCATTATGAATTTATAGTCATGTCTTTTGGCCTTACCAATGCACCTTATACATTTCAATGGGTTGAGGAATTCCATTTTCAAACCCTTCCTTAGAAAATTTGTGCTAGTACTTTTTGATGATATACTAATCTATAGCAGTATTGGAAGGATCATGTTGAACATGTTGACAAGGTGCTCAAACTATTGCAGGAGAAACAATTATATGAAAAAACATCCAAATGTTTCTTTTGAGTACAAGAGGTGGAATATCTGAGTCATACTGTATCTCACGAGGGTGTTAAGGTAGACCCTAACAAAATTAAAGCTATTAAATAATCGAAAGTCCCCACAACCATAAAGAAGTTGCGAGGATTTCTCAGGTTAATAGGGTATTATCGCAAGTTTCTTAAGAATTATGGGAGGATAGCAGCACCTCTAACAACATTATTGAAGAAAGATGCATTTTCATGGACTTCTAAATCAATTAAGGCCTTTGAACATCTTAAAGAGTCAATGTGCCTAGCACCGGTCTTAGCTACGCCAAACTTCACAAAAACCTTTATTGTGGAATGTGATGCCTCAGGAAATGGAATTGGTGCCGTTTTAATACAAGAAGGAAGACCCATTATTTTTGAAAGTCGTCCAATCAAAGGAAAGTATTTACAGAAACCTATTTATGAGAAGGAAATGTTAGCAATACTACATGTACTAAAGAAATGGAGAACTTACATAATGGGAAGACAATTCAAGGCAAAAACTGATCATGATAGTCTTAAACACTTTTTGGAACAAATAATATCTTCATAAGAGCAGCAAAAATGGGTCACAAAGATGTTGGGTTATGACTTTGAAATAATCTACAAAAAATGGAAGTTAAATGTTGTTGCAGATGCACTCTCAAGAAATAATGAAGAGGTGGAAGCATTGCTTTGTGCCATTTATATTATCCAACCAGATTGATAACTGAAGCAAGAGATGAATGGAAGAAGGATGGAGAAGTGTGGACACTCATTCAAAAGTTGCAGCAAGATCCTAGTAAATCTGATACATTTCGATGGAAAAATGATTCCTTATGGTACAAAGATCACTTATATCTTTGTAAGAATTCCCAACTAAAACAAAATATTCTTTTGGAATTGCACACTTCTCCTTTAGGAGGACACTCATGATTTTTAAAAACTTACCATAGGGTGAAGAAAGAATTTTTTTGGGATGGCCTTAAATCTGATATTCAAAAGTTTGTGCGTAATGTTTTGCCCTCAGCGTATCAAAGTTGAGATGATTAAGACCCCGAGCCTTCTACAACCTTTATCGATTCCAATTCAACGTTGGGAGGATATTTCAATGGATTGTATCACAGGTTTACCAAATTCTGAAGGAAGGAGCATTATCATGGTGGTAGTTGATAGACTTACCAATTATGCACACTTTTGTGCATTATCTCATCCATTTAAAGTGAGTAAAGTTGCTACCGCATTTATGGAAACAATTCAAAAGTTATGGAAGCTTCAAGGGTTATTATGAGGACATGAGATCCCATTTTACTCTGAAATTTTTTGGACTTGAGTATTTTCTTGTTTGGGTACCTCCTAATTCTCTAGTTCTCATGTATCACCTATCATCCTCACCCGATGTTCAAACTCGAGATAGTAAATTTTTGTTTGAAGGATATCTTCGTTGTTTTGTATCTGATAAACAAACACAATGGGTCAAGTGGTTACCTCTCGCTGAATGGTGGTATAACACTTCCTTCCATACTGCAGCAAAAATTACCCCATTTATGGCACTTTATGGATATCATCCACCATCTGTCACATCATCTTTGAGGGAAAATTCGAAGGTTCAAGAAGTGGAAGATCACATTGAGCATCAGCAAGAAGTTCTCCAACTCTTAAAGAATAACCTGAATTTGGCACAAAATTGAATGAAACAATAGGTAGATCAACATCGCAGCGAGAGAATTTTTGATGTAGGAGATTGGGTATTTTTATGGCTACAACCATATAAAAAAATGTCCCTCAAGCAAGTTAAGAAGGATAATAAATTATCGCCAAAGTACTATGGTCCTTACAAGGTGTTGCAAAATATTGGTACTATGGCATACAAATTGGATCTTCCTACTTCTTTGCGAGTGCATCTATTTTTCCATGTTTCATGCTTAAAGAAGGTTATAGGTGAAAATATTCTAGTTCAAACAATATTGATAGAACTTGATGAGGAAGGAAAATTCATATTGGAACCTGAAGCAGTCACGGAAACAAGAACTCGACAGCTACGAAATTGATCAATTTCAGAGTATCTCATCAAGTGGAAGAACTTACCCACCGAAGATTCTACATGGGAGGATGAGAATTTTATATTTAAGCACCCGTAGCTTACTCAAGCATTGGTGGACAAATATTCTTTAAGGAGGGGCATGTTAAACTCATGTTTTTCTCAGATAGTCCCTTATTGTTCAGAATATTAGGGTAACTCCCTTTATAACCCTTATTGTACCCTTGTAACCCCCATTTTGTTATTATTGTGCCCTTAAATTATTATTTTTAGGTTGGCCAGGATTACATTGTGGCCCACTAGGATTACATTATGGCCACATGGACTCCTATATATAGAAAGGAGGTTTTTTAAATTGTATCATCCAAGAATTGTTCATTTATGTAATGTATTGGAGTTTCCCCCCTCGAAGTGGCTCATTTCTAGGGAGTTGATATCTCTTTTTTTCTATTTTTGGAGCTGGTTACACAACAGAAAAGTACAAGTTAAAATCAGAAAAATTTCAGTAAGCATGGTTAGTTTAGTTAGCCTCTGGAACAAAAAGAAAAGTGACCCATAAATTACCAAATATTGCTGTAAATTTAAATGGGTATGAAACAAAAGTGAATTTAAATATTTTTCCTCTAGTTTCATATGATGTGTTAGTGGGAATAGACTGGTTAGAAAAATAGAAATCAAGAGTCAATTTATTAGATAAAACAGTTCATTGTGTTGATGGTGAGGGAAAACTAGTGATAGTAAAAGGAAAACCTAGACCAATATCAATAAGACATATTTCAGCTCTACAATTAAAAATAACAGCAAGGAAAGGTTGTCAATTGTATGTTGTGAAAGTGGAGGAATTAGGAAAGAAAACTAAAAAAAAAAGCTATAGAAAATTTAACATTAATTAAAGAATTCAAAGATGTGTTTCCAGAGGAGATTCCTCAATTACCCCTAAAAGAGAAATTGATTTTTCAATTGAATTGGTACCTGGAGCTACACCTGTCTCTAGAGCACCCTACAGAATTAGTACTCCTAAGTTGTTAGAATTAAAATCGTAAGTACAAGAGTTGTTGGACCGAGGTTATATCTATCCAAGTGTGTCTCCATGGCAAGCACCTTTACTATTTTTTAAAATGAAATATGACACATTCACAATGTGTTTAGACTACAGACAACTGAATAAAATAACTATAAAGAATAGGTAACCTCTACCCAGAATAGAAGACTTATTTGATGAAGTGAGAGGATCTATTATCTTTTCAAAGATATATTTAAGAATAGGTTATCATCAAATGAGAATTAAGGATGATAACGTAAACAAGGCTGCATTCAGAACTACATACAGGCACTATGAGTTTTTAGTTCTACCTTTTGGGTTGACTAATGCACCTGCTACATTCATGTTTCTAATGAACAATGTGTTACATAAGTATGTAGACAAAGTTGTTTTGGTGTTTATTGATGACATTATGGTATATTCCAAGAATGAAGCAGAACATAAAGAGCATATCATAATTGTCTTACAAACACTTAGAGAACATAAGTTATATGGAAAACTTAGAAAATGTGAATTTTAGAAGGATAAAATTCAGTGTTTGGGTCATGTAATTTAAGAAGAAGGATTGACAGTAGACCTAGAGAAGAAACAAGCTATCATGGATTGGCCTATACCTACTAATGTTCCATCCATAAGATCATTCATGGGAATTGCGGGATACTACAGGAGATTTGTAGAGGGATTTTCAGCAATAGCTTATCCTATTACATCTCTACAGAAGAAGGGAGTGAATTTTGAGTTGACATAAAGATGTCAACATAGTTTCGAATAGTTAAAATTTAAACTAACAACTGCTCCTATTTAGAATATTGTTGATCCAAACAAAGAATTTATAGTGTGTAAAGATGCTTGTGCATAAGGATTAGGAGGATTATTATTACAAGAAAACTCGTTCATAGCCTATGAGACAAGAAACTAAAGAAACATGAACAGAACTACACTGTATATGACTTAGAGTTAGTTGTTGTAATACATGCTTTGAATATGTGGAGACATTATTTGTTAGGAAAGAAGTTTGTATTGATGATAGATCAGCTAAGTTTGAAATACTTTTTCATAGAACCTGATTTAAATTCTATACAAGCTAGATGGTTGTCTTTCCTTAGTGAGTTTGACATGGAAATCAAACATATTAAAGGAAAGGAAAATAAAATTGCAGATTATTTGAGTAGGAATGCTCATCAAATATTGAATAGTGTTGGAAGTAGTGCGAATTTTGACATTGAAGGATTAATACAAGAAGTAATGAGTCAAGATTTAAGCTATGAAAAACTTCAATAAAAATTGCAGAATACTGAGATATTGGGATATACCCAATACCAAAAAGGGCTAATTTATTACAAAAACATATTGTATATTACAAATGTGAGCTCATTAAAATATAAAAATTTAGATGATTATCATAAACGACCCTATGCAGGACACCCTGGCTATCAAAAAATGATTTTAGCATTGGGAAAGAATATGCTTTGGCCAAGTATGAAGAAGGATGTGGTTGATTATTTAGCTAGATTTTTTGAATGTTAACAGGTAAAAGTATAACAACAACATCCATCGGGACTGTTGAATCCTTTAGCTATTCCAGAATGGAAGTGAGAAATAGTTTCTATAGATTTTATAACCGGTTTTCCTAGAACTAAATATCAACATGATTCTATAATGGTGGTTGTAGACACATTGAATAAAGTTTCACACTTTTTACCTGTACAATCTACTTTTGGTACAACTCAAGTAGCTAATGTATTTATTGTTATCACTCTGATAATTCCTAGGCCTTGCTTGCTTAAAGAATAACAGAGGTGATCCACTAACTATTTGAGATCAGGACCTATCCTTCCTCTTCTTAAAGAGAGTCCTCCTCTTAGCATTGGAAGGCTTAGATCTGACTGGTATTGATAGTCACCTCTAATATTTCTTTAAAAACGAAAAGCAATTTAAACGAAAAGCATAACAACCCAAGTAATTATTGGAGTGATAACATTTATGAAAGATATTGTAAAGTTACATGGTATTCCTAAATATATTATATCAGATAGAGATGCAAAGTTTACTTCAGCTTTTTGGAAGACTCTGTTTAGAGGAATGGGTACCAAATTGAACTTTATTACCACCTACCATCCCCAAACAGATGGACAAACTGAAAGAACAAACCAGATTTTAGAAGACATGTTACAAATGTATGTTATGGACAGACCTATGAGATTGGAATATTTTCTGCATCTGGCAGAATTTTCATATAATAATAGTTATCAAGCCTCAATAAAGATGAGTCCTTTTGAAACATTTTATGGTAGAAAGTTCCACACACCTCTTAGTTGGAGTCAACCAGAGGATAAGTTAATTCTTGGACCAGATGCATTCAAGAAATGGAAAGAACTGTGAAGAAAATTTAGCAAAACTTTAAGACAACTCAAGACAAACAAAAGAGTTATGAAGATAAAAATAGAATTCATAGATAATTCAAAGTAGGATACCATGTTTACTTGGGGATTAAGCCCAAAAAGAGTACTTTATAGACGGGTAGTTGTGTTAAATTATCACCATGCTACTTTGGACCATTTGAAGTTCTAGAAAGAGTGGGGCCAGTAGCTTATAAGTTGGCTCTCCCTAGTCACATTAAGGTTCACAATGTTTTTCATGTTTCTTTATTGAAAACATATATACATGATCCTAATCATGTAATTGATTGGAATGTGATACAGGTAAAACCAGAAGGAGAATTTGGTCCAAAACCACTTCATATCCTGGTACGGAAAGAAATAGAGCTCTGGAATAGAACGATAGCTAGGGTAAAAGTGCAGTGGAAGTACTTTTCACTTGAAGAAGCTGCTTGGGAGAGAGAAGAACATATGAAAGAAAAATATCCATCACTGTTTGAAAAGAGAATTAATATTTTGCAACATCGAGGACAATGTTTTGTTTCAAAGGGGGAATGTGTAATATCCCTATTTTTACTTTTTTTATTAGACAATTGAAAAATCCTAAAGGTTAAGTGGACCCAAAGGAAAACAATTGTTGTTGACATATTTTATTATTTTAAGTTTAATAAATGTATAAATTTAATTATTGTGCAAAGACTAGAGTATAATTAGAGACCAGGAATTCAAGTCCATGAGGATGGATAAGATTTCAAAGAATTTTCCATATTCTCCAAAAATATTTGGAGAAAATAAATTAAAATTGAAAATTAGATCATGTTAGAAAATTATATATTATAGAGCAATGCGACACATAAAATATGCAAAAAAATACAAGCACACAAAACACATAAAACTAGAGAGACACATATATACATGGTTCACCTAGTTCTGGCTACGTCCACCCTGAATAGCCAGTCCTTTCTTTCTATTATCCAGCAAAATGAAGAGACACAACCTACAGCAAATCCGTTGTAATATCCTTTGTTCTCTCTCACTGTCTCCCTATCTGTTTCTCGCTCTGAGAATACACATACAATATAAAACCAAAATACAATGCCCTCATACAAGCAAGGGGTTTCCTTCTAGGGAAAAATACCCTAAAATAAACATAACTTCTACCGTCAGATCATGTGCCTAATGAACGGCCCAGATTGACTAGAAATTACTATACTTTTACAAAGAAATTTTACATATGTTTTTAACTTCAGGGGCACTGCCCCTGAAACCCCACACCAGGGGGAGCTCCATAAAGTCGCAGCTGCCCCCCCTGGACCCCCTTGGCAACGTTTAATTATGGGCAGCATTGCCACCTCATTAAGGCACAGGGGTCCAACGCTATGATATAAAATAAACAAGATAATCAGGTTCAACACCCAACAGATTAGAGATAAAAATACAAAAATATACCTCAATAAAGTGGAAATTTACTGAGAAGAGGTGAAATAAAAATAGAAAGAGGAAAAAGCTAGTTTTAAAGTACTTTTGTGGAAAAAACAAAAGGAAAGCCTAGGAAAAAAGGAAAATAGAATCCTGATTAACTAGATGTGGTTATGGAAACATGTTGAAGGGAAAGAAAGCTTAAATAAGCCATTCCTGGGTAGAAAAGAGGTTGTTTACACCTGAGAGGAATTGGTCTCTTCTCGAGGGGAGTTGTGGAGGGAAAGCTCAAGGATGGGTGGAAAATAGTTTTAAAAAAATTGGTATGCACAAAGAAATTCAATTCTGTATTATGAATTTTATTATGACAGAATGTGTGAGATTCTCTATTTGTATTGAATTATGGTTTAATTTGGTTAGATAGAAGTGTGTAAGAAAAGTTGATTTATACCTGGTTAAATAGTGTATAAAATGGTGAATTTTGACATAAATTTTAGTTATATAGTTGGGTGTATTTAACAAACAACAACTATAGAAATAATAGTTGATCTGTATGGTTACACAGACAAGTAGAATTATACACCAACACTCAGAATGTTTAAACACCATTAAAATGTTTAAATATGAGGTTAGGTGTTAAATAATAATTCTGTAAAGACATACAATATAGATAAATACATTAGAGAGAAGTAAACTTAGTTTATTTATCTGTAATATAATATTGACAAGACTATGAAAATTCCAAATAACATCTGTTATCATAAAACAAGTTGGATAGAAATATAAATTATTACAATTTCTCAGAAAGGGCATAAGAGACTAAACTTAAGAAAACACAAACATTAAAAAAAAATCCGTTAAATCCCGAGAATTAGTAACATTTAATAGTGCAATAATGTAAGTCATGGTAGTGTATTTTACACATATTACAATTTAATTTTGTCATAAATTATAGACATAATTCATAGTCCCAATTAAACAGTACAATAGGATTTGAATTTAAATATAGTTCAAAATTAGATAGGTTGGATTCTTCAAAGTGATATTGACCAACCTGTATAGAAGAAACCATAATCTATTCTCAATGAATGAGTTACTGAAGTACTCATGAAATTATAGAGGATCAAGTAAACTGTATCCATGTACAATGAATCAGATGGAGTACCTGTATATAAAAAATTATAAGTTAGTTAGATTGGCTACAAATTGGCTTTAAAATTAATTAAATAGAAAAATATTCAACTCAAGGAAAATAGAAGTTAAAAATGAGATTATTACCTTACTGTTCTTAATTAGAGAGTGGTATTAAATCTGCAAATAAAGACGTGGAAAACCATTAGTGAATAAAGTTGATGAAAACAAAAGAGGAATGGGAAAGTAAACTAACTAATTGAAAAGAAGTGTACCTTTCTTCTTGTTGGCAGAGGATAAATGAGAAACTCTGAAAATATGAGAATAAGTGAAAATTTTCATGTACAAAAGAGAGTTTATTTATTGTATAAATTTATAAAATTCTAAAAAAAAAATTAAATGCATATTATTTTAACCAAAGCTATAAGTATAAAATGTGAAGTTAATGCAGAATGTAAATTTATAGAAGCCGATACATATAACCATTTAGTTATATAAGGGTTTAATAACCACAGTGATTATTTTTTGAATGAATTTTCATAAAATTTAACTAAGTTTCAAATAGAAATCATTAGAACAGACTTATAGGATATATATTGAATTATTTTAAATTCTATTACCAAAACATTAATACAACAAACTTAAAAAATATTCTTGTATATTAATTATTTTAAAATGAATCAAAGTATTATAAATTCCTAACTATAAAATTGATTTCTGATTAAAATTGAAGAAAGGATTTCCTAAAATTACCAGGAAGCCGTAAATAAATTGATTTTTGACAACGTTGTGCTCAATAGTAAATTGGGAAACTTTACAAAATGGAATTATCATTGAAAGAGAACACTTGAAACAATTTCAAGGATTTCTTAGACTAAAAACCAAAGTGGAAACGAATAAGAAGCTATGAAGATAAGAATTCAAACCTAGAGAAATTATCATTTGGAGAAACGAGAATAAAATCAATATTGTAAGAAATTACAGAGAGGTATAGTTTGGTAGAAATTCTCCATAACTAAATAGTAAATAAAAAATGGAAGTATGGAGAAAACCTCAGTACCGTGGCACATATTTATGCATTAATTTATTATCAACAGTAATTTAAAAAAGTGAGATAAGACTGAAATTTAAGCAAGAAACGCCCTCGGCTATTTTATTTCTAGTTGAGGGAATAGAATGGAAATCATTAAATTAAGAAGGAATTCATAAAGTTGAGATATATTTCTTCCAAAAATGATCTAAAGATAACCTGGCACAAGGTAATAACTTGCCAGAATAGCATTGGTAATCTTATGACTATATCATTACAATACTCTTGTTACTTAAAAAATCTTACCTCGTTGTTGCAGGAAATCAGGAACTTAGATGAAAACGAGTTTAATTAAACAAAAACATGGGAAAAGACTCCATTCGAGTGCATTGAGAACCTGCAATAGAAAACAAAAATATTAATTATAGAGAAAGAAAAATATATGAAATTCTAAAACAAAGAAATAAATTATCTCTGTTTTAAAACTGAAAAAAATCCCACCAGAGAGAGAGAGGTCCTCAGGATGATAATGCCAAATTATCATGGGAGAGTTTGAAATTTGGTTAATTTGTTTCACTTGAGTAAACATTGATACATTTTTTTCTAAAACCATGGCTATGTGGATCAACAAGGGCTACAGAGCCGAAGGCTTAGAATTCCCCAAATAAAAAATGACAAGCTTTGGTAGGTTTTGGTTGTCGTAAAATCACACAGGGAATATGACTTGAACCAAGCCATACACATGGCTTCAATCCAACAGAAAAACCAATAATGAGCCATGTGAAGGCATTTAACTCGAATGTACTGTAAGATGGGTAAATCCCGAAATTTATAAATCACATAAAACAGATTACCAGTACGAATTTCAGAGGTTAAAATCCGAATACCAAACCTGTATATAATTATCCTTATAATTAATAAGTGACAGAGATATTAATCAATTGAGGGATTAATATAATATGTATGTCAAGTAAAAAATCAAGAATCGTATTCACAACGTATGGTTTGAAAACTTATCAATTAACAACAAAATGTTAAAACGAAATAACGTTGGTGTGTGTGAATAGTGGATGGACCATGTGGATAATACAAAACCTTTTATTATATCTCCCTACCTATGTTTATTCGAAATTTTAATTAGTTAACGTGGTATATAAATCGATATTACAAAAGGGTGAAACAATCTTAGTAATATAATGGTATATTATATTAATAAAGGAATGAGATCCTTTGCAGAGATTCGAAATACCTCTGACTTTACTAAACGAGTATATGTAGGTATTATGAGGAATTACCATATGATGGTAACATAAAATACCATAATATATTTATGTTAGACCTTGGTGTAATAGGTTGAGAATACTATTATAAGGTTAATTTAGAATGGAAAGTATAAAGAATATAAGTTATATAAAATTTACTATGTATATTATAATTGTAATTGTAATAGAAAGAGATAATGATGAATTATCATCAAGTGGAAACGGCAAGGAAAACTAACTATGAAATAGTCAAGTTAGGCAAGTATAATCAATAGAATAAACGTTATACTTGAGTTCATGAATTATAAGTGAAACCATATCAATAGAAAGTATAATGATAGAATTTGTCGAATAATGACGAACTATGAATGAAGTAATAACAAGAGAAAATATAAGGACATAACTTTTCGAATCGTGAAAAATAAATAGAAAGTAGGGGATGAAAAAATAAGTATTTATGCAATAAATAGAAAAAAAAAATTGTGGTAAGTGGAGTTGTTACAGATTCGTTGATGGTGCTAGTCGACATACCCGCAATTTGGCTTTTGCAGCTTGGGTGATTTACTATCCATTCGGTCGGTTGTTAGTTTCAAGGTGCATATGTATCAGTACTGCTTCAAACAATGTTGTTGGATAAACTTATGTTCTTAATATACTATCTGAAGCTATATCTATTGTTGTTATTTCACTATTAGTGTACTTGGATTCACAACTCGTGGTGTCAATTAAATAACATCTATCATGTCAGAGATCCTTATATATCGCCAATTTATGAGAGTGCATCTATTACAAAGATTATTTAATTTTATCACATTTATTTGTATTCCACAATCATAAAACTCATTGTTTGATTCCATAATTAATCAAGAATTTGATTGGCATATGAATCATTCATCACATTAAAAATAAAAAAAAATCAAACATCATTTGTATATATGGTTTTCACATCATGAAACTATTTGTAAATAGAAAGGAGTCTTCTGCTAAAAATATTATTACAAAATCTCAGGACCTAATCATCCCCTAGTCTCTACATCAAGTCAACCAATCTATCTTTCTATGGATCTATTGGGCTGCTAATGGTGGAAATAATCATGGGCTGAAGACCTAGTAATCTCTGAAAGACAAAAGCACAGAGCATTGTTCCATATCCAAAATTCTTTGTCTAGTTCTTCCAGATAGAAATCAGTTTTTTTTTTTCAGATTGATAAGAAGGGGTGTACACCATTCATATACTATGGTAAGGAAATCTAGTGCCATACTCATTGTACCACATGATTCTTGGTGCAATGAGGCTGATCGAGATACCCTAAAAATTGTAAAAAGGAGAGTCATATTATGCAGTCCATCCACATATTTGATTGGGATATGTGTCCCTACCTTTTCAATATTTTCCGGGTAGTAGATGCAAATATAGTCCTCCACCTTAAGGCCTCCACGGGCCTTCCCTTGCAAATTATATGGCTCTTCTCTCTGGGAAATTCTAGTGATGAAAAATATATCTTCTATTTCGATGTGTAGGGGAATTTGATCAATCATAGAAGCATCCTCTTATGGATCCCAGTAACTAACGAGAATTTTGGGATTTTGAAAAAATTCAACAATCCACATGCTCTTAGTGAATCTAATGCCAATGGATCATTCGTAACCTCATTATCAATTGCACTATGCTCTCCTTCTCTCCAGCTAATTGAAATCCTTCACATTCAAGTGTTTTCATTTTTTAAAACCATGTTTTAAAGACTTGGACTGTGCATACATGAGTCAAATTCATACATATTCATGTATAGGGCTTCCATATATGCACCTAATTAATATATCCAACCAGAGTATACACATGTATAAAATAAAAAAATGAAATCCCCACTGTCAAAATTAATGAAAATTACTTGAAATGAATAAAACATTCATCAAGAATTTGATTAGAGGACTATGTGGAAGTTTGATGCCTAATCTGGCTGAGAAATTGGATGGATTGTGGTTGCTGGGTTTTTGCTCTAAATATTTTTTTCTCACATGTCCAAAACACAAATGACAAATTGTAAGACAAAATATCTATTTTAGTGAAATTTCAAAACTTTCAAAAACCCACTTTTCAAAAGTTTATGTCTCTTTTTTGAATTTTTATAAACTTTATGACATTTTTCACTTTAAGTGCTCAAATAGGTTGTTTTTCAGGTAAAATTGGAGACTTTGAGACATTCTTACCACTTTGATTCCATGATTGTTAGTGTGAATCTTAATCACAAGTGTACGAAAAAGGCTCACTTTAGTCGTGAATAAAAAACAACCCTAACAACAAAGATGGTTGCAAATATCTTTAGATCTACAATTAGTTGACCAAGATAAATGCTAAAAAATCTAGATCTATGCATTAAAAGACATTAAGAAGTAAATAAAAGAAAGAGTTGCTCCATGCATCCAATAGACAAGACAATATTTTTTTAAAGAATTTTTGTATTTTTTGACACCTGGGAAGGGAACATAGAAAGATGTTACCAGTACCCCTCAATGGATGGGTTCTTGTAAGTCCTCAGCACTTCAGATCTAAAATCCCTCTCTCTTGATGGTATAGAAAACCTAGAAAAAAATGGAACTCAAAGGGATTTCACAAGAAAAATGGTAGCAAAATATGACAATGATGGTGGATCAAAGTCAAACCAAAAGTATAGATCCAGAGTGATCTTTAGGCAACAAAAGGTAGTGAGTGAACGGAAAAACCCTTCTATTTATAACAAAATATTGAGATATTCGAGATATTGGTGCATAATTAAAATATTATTAACCAAATCAAGATCCAAATTTTATGGAATATCTTATTATATTTGTTGGAGAGAAAAAGAATTTGACTTTGGTAAAATCCCTTTATTTGTAAATAATAAATAAATAAATGATTAATTTATTATTTTAAGGATGTGGTTGAGTAATAATCAAATAAATAATGGTTTATTTAATTATTTATAAATTATTTAGTCAAATTTAACAAGGAATATTATTTAAATAAGGTTTAAATAATTAGTCCTAGAAAAAAATAAGATAAATAATGATTTATCTAATTAATTTTCTTGTTGTGGGTTAAATATGACCAGGAATATTAATTAAAATGTTGTTTAACTAATTATTCCTTGAGTAAAATCAAATAGATGTGGATTTATTTAATATTTCCTCATGGGGTTTCCTGTTTAGGCCATAAACAACATAATAAATGTGGTTTACTAAGTTATTTTTCATAGTGAAAGAAATTTTACTTAGGGTAAAATTGGTCTTGCATGGTGTACTTAGGTCCATATAATAGTAATGGGTTAGATGACCAAAAAATGGTGTAACAAATTTCCCCCCGGCGTGCAAGCGTTAGAAGCTAATCGTATGACCGAAGTATGTTGTAAGAACTCAATCACTAGACACCAAAGGGGAAGTCAGAGAGAGAGAAATATAAGGTAGACCAAAGCACTAGAGGACTAGACCCTGAGGAGGTGAGACTTATAGGTGCGACCAGTCTCTTTTATCAGTGAGAACCTGTGCTATAGGCAGTGGGGGAGGCATACCTATGTCCGATGAGACAAAGTACAAAGAATAATGTGTCCAACAAACAAGGGACTGAACTATATAGTAAATGATAGCATAAACATGAGCCAGATAAAAACATGATAATGAATCCCACATACATATTGTGCCTGGGGTAACAGCCAAGGCTTATACAATAATATCTGAGCGCATGAGATATAAATACAACCAAAGTTCCCCTGTAAATAGGAAAGGGCTCTGAAAATATGACTTATACATGCAAAATAAAAGGCGCTGCAAGCGACTGAGGCCGACATCATCAAATATATGAATCTAAATCAAAGGATGTGATGAAGAGGTCATCCGGAATGTGGGGGGCTACCTGAAGGGCCACCCCCCCATGAGGTCTAAAAACATGTCACACACACCCAGGAATCATCGGTATCATCTTCTGCATGACTAAACCATCACATATATGGATATCGATCATGTTGTAAGGAGATGGAGCTAAGAAACAATCAATTCAAAGAGCAATAAGGAGTCCTTTTCCTGATCCAAGGAACCGAACAAGAGTGGAAGCTGGAATCAAGGTACACCACCCTATACACCTATATTCTAGAATGAATGATCTGATGTCAACAGAAGGAGTTCCACCATAGGTGAGGCAATAATGGATCCTCAACTAAAGCACGAGAGAAAATAGTAGAGCGACTGATAGACTGACACCAGGGATGATGATGAAATGGAGGGTACTAAGTAGCGGATAGACGACTTCCCTTGTTAGAGCATAAAGGGCATGGATAACCTGGTAGCAACTGACACAATATCATAAGGGATAGGGGATAGTAGGACTGATGGCCATAATGTGCTACACGAGAGATGAATCAAGCAATGAAGGATGGAGGACTATAGCGGGATACAAAGGGACTTGGGATATACTCCATGGATGTGATGATGACTCAACTCGGAAGCTCTAAACAAGGGTGACTAGATGATGCTGCCACATAGAAAAGTTCCAATTGGGACCATAAAGACATGAGTACATGATGGTTACTCACGACAAAAATCAACACGACCATGGACAAGTATGGAGGCAAAGTGGTGCCCCAAGTACAAGTGTTGCAAGTGAAGAAATTTGATTTTTAGGAGTGGTGAAATGACCCCTCTTGGACAAAATGTGTTCTGGTGAAGTATCAAATCATGAAAAAATAACAGATACCCATTTGACATCTCGGTGAGAGCTTTCCAACGGTATCAAAAGTTTTTCAAACTGAGCTACGGTTTGGCTACAATAGGTGAAATAAAAATCAGGGGTTTCTCTTTTAATAAGGCATTTTCCCTACAAATTCACTCATTTTCAATTGTATCTGTGGTGAATATAGAGAGGAGAGAAGGCCCTAAATCTTGTGACTATCGTAGCAGACAAATTGACCGTTGGAATTGAGATCCGTCAGTTGCAGGTAAGAGGCCTAACCTTACTCTTTCATTTCAGTGGATTGAAAGTTAATTTTAGGTTCCCAGAGCTCAGGAAAAGACCCCTACTCCTCTTCACGACTAGGTCGCAATTTTTGGGGCAAAAACTATGACCTAGGTAGTAGGTTTTGGGCAAACAATTGCAACATGTCCCAGGATTGTGCCTGAAAAGTGCGACCTGACAAAGAGGGGTTTTCATGTGTTGTTTTTTGACTGAGACCTGGGTTTTTATGTTTGGATACAATATTTTATATCTGTACACTGAAAAATATGATGGTGTTGTGTAGATATGGCAGAATTATAGATCAACTGGAGAGAGAGAGACCTGGACACATTATGATCGAAGATTCAAGAGGATCAGGGTGTCCGTAGTGCATTGGCCATGTTTGGGGTTCTGAAGTTTGTAGAGAACCCACTGATGAGAGTTGGAGAGCCCTTGTTGGCCCAGATTGTCAGTTATTGGGATCCAGACCATGAGTTCTTTATAGTGCAGGGGAATCGGATCGAATTGACGGTCTAGGATATATATTTTTTGACTGGTCTCCCACCGCTTGAGATTGTCGGGAATAATCAGCTAGTGTTACCGCGAGGACGACACATCATGGAGTTTATAGAGTGCCATTTTCAACCAGGTCTCCATGTCAAGGGGACACAGATACCCATCGGGGATCTAGAGAGGTTAGAGACTCGTGCTACGGATCCTAGTCAACCAGGCACTCAACCACATCACTGGAGGGAAGATGATGCTTGTGGAGACTGTGTTGAGTGGGACTTATTATGGGTGGGCACAAATGATGTTGTCCACATTTAAACGATAGTTTTCACTATGAAAAAAACAAGTGAACCATGACTATGTGTATGGTATAGCATTATGCTCGCTCTTCCTTGAGAAGATCCCGACACTTCGACCTCGCATACAACTTCAAGATGGGGGCTTGAGGGAGTCTAGGATGCATCGGTGGGGGCGACTACTATGCAGAGGAGGAGGTGGGGCGGTCGGATGAGTGTTTCGACTCGAGTTTTTTTCTCATTGGGATCAGATTCCATTGTACATAGATGACTATCCCTATAGTGGGATGAGTTATTTTGGGGACCCAGACTTGCCACTGTCGCCTGGTCAAGTATAAGGGTCTGATGGTATATGAAAAGCTGATAATATTTTATGTGCATTGTAAAGTTTACGAATATTTTATATGGTACTGATTCTTTCACTTATGGTATGCAGATACAACACCAGTAAAACCAGCTGGGTATATGGGACGTCCTGCAGTATCACGAGCTGTAGGACCTAGTGGATCGAGAGCACCACAAAATGAGGATGCAACGGCCCTCCTAGAGGACATCCATCGTAGATGTGAGAGGATTCTGACCAATGTTTCAGAGCTTGGTTGGAAAAACTTAGATGACCAGTACATAGAGTCATGTATTGGTCTACCCTTGGAGTGGCAAGGGGTCATGCGGTGCATGGCGATGACCGGATAGGGGATGTATGATATACAAGCTGCAGGAGAAGAGCCATTGGCTCGGGATCCTCCAAATAGTGATTAGGTGTAGGGGTAGGTGGTGCCCCCAATTTTGGGTTTTTGTAACATGCTATGGGCATGTCATATGTACCAGAGTTGATGGACTCTAAAACATTTTATACGACACATATTATGGATATGCATCGTTCTAATGGTTTTATGTTATATTATTGTCCTATGTTACATTCCAATCTATAATATTGTTTGCAATGCTATCTACATAGTTATTTTGTGCTCTAGGTACATGACTGAATGTAATGATTTCAAATTCACGCATCAAAAGATTCACTCGTAAATATCTTCTAAAAAGGATAGGATTATGCACACGATAGAGACCATTCAATTGCATGACAAGAATTAGGGAATACAAATGAATATGAAGGTGGAGGATGCGATGGGAAATGGCATCGGGTAATAAAACTCGCACTGCATCATATTCGGCCTAATTATTGGTGGCATTACCAATGAATACACCGTTCGAGAGAACAAGCAAATGCAAGGGGGTAAAAATGGCCCAACCTGCCGAGGGTAGATTCCAGGAGTAGCGAATTGCACCATTGGTATAACCGATATAAGGTGTGGACGGGAGGTCCATCGGAAAGCTGCCACAAGACAAAAAATGGGAGGATGATGAAAAATGTTGGCAACTTGAGTGAAAAGTAGAAATCGAACAAACACTGCGAGAGGGAGTGATTCGGGTAGGATGTCTACCACCCACACATCATCAAGAAGGTGGTGTGTGGGAGCTACCTTGTGGACATCTTGTGCTCAAGCCGCACAAGTCACCATAGACACGGATGGTGCCATTCAGCTAATGGGCAGGAAAGATGAAGTCAGGGGTGGACAAGGCTTCCATGATGTCATCATCACAATAGAAGATGGGGTGACTGGACGAAGGGAGGCCACATGACGTGGCAACGCTACTTGAATCATCATCATGAGAAGAAAATTTCACATGTGCATCGTCACAGGGGATGAAGGAAGCACACGAAGATAAGGGATCTATTGATGTTGAGCCTAAGGTGAGTCTCAGAGGGAGCTTCCACAAAGGGTCTCATCGATCATGATAGGTGTAATATCCCTACTTAGCCTAAGCTAAGAGGAATATGCAAATTTATCTCATTTTCTATTGCATCAATAAATGAATAAAGGAGGACATGTAAAACTCCTAAAATAATGAATAAATCAATGGCCATATGAACATGGATAAATCTGGGCTATGTAAATAAATCACTTGCAGGTGTGAAAGGGGTTTGAGCTATAAGACTAGTTCAACCTTGACCAAATCTACAGCACTTTCTAGATACAATGCACCTCATGAAGGGACAGCGCAGTTCTAGAAGGAGGCCCCTCATGTGAAAAGAGCTAACTCACCAAGGTGGTTTAGGGTTTTCAAAGGCTTTCATCTTATAAAAGGAAGGGGAAGGAGGCAAGAGAATTTTGTTGATTGTCTATATTTCTGAGTATCTTGTCTGTTTAGACAAATACCATTCTCTGTTGTTCACTAGAGATTTGTGCTGCTTAGCACTTGGAGTTCCTCTGTAGGGATTTCACCTCTTCCATTGAGGATTCTTGGAGGAGTCTTGCTGATTTGATCCACTATAAGGCTTTGGCCCAAGCTCTACTTCCAACTACAATGCATATCCAATGAGGGTTTGTTTCTTTTATAGGCTGCAGCAAGTGTAACTCTAGATCTGTTCAGATCTAGCTTGTATTGGAGCCTCTTCTCAGTGAGTGTGTCTTTTAACCTCCTGGAAGAGTGCATCCACTGTTTGAGCTTTATATTTTTATCTTGGCATCAGGCCATCTCTTTTATTCAAGCTACAATGCAGTTTCCCTTGAGGCACTACGTTATTTTCAGTGGAGGTTTTGCAGGGTGTTTTGATCCCATTTTTTATGATAGATCTCTGGTGATGGGCTTTGCCTTTCACCTTGGTGATTCATGGATTAGCTTTATGATCCATGTTCTATTTATATCTGATCTATTTTAATGAAAAGTAATCTTCAGGAATTTCTAAATAATATTGCAGATCTCTTACTTAAAACTCAGATCTACTCTTTGTAATGCATGATTTGGTCAAAACCCCAAGGGGATCTTGTAATAGAGACTTTCTAGAGTACAGAACTGAAATGGATCTGATATTTCATCCACATGTTTGTCCTAGATCTAAATTGTAACATTCATCTACTACAGCTCCTTAAAATAACGTTGTTAAGCCATTTTGTATTTTATATACATGTTGCAACCTTCTTTTTTGAATATTTCTTGCTCTATTGTCTCCTGTATTCTACTGTATAATGTAAGAGCATCATTGTAATTCTGATTTTCTGCTATATATTCACAATTTGATATTATTATATGGCCTCCTGCTCATGCTTTCCAATACTGCATTATTTTTGAAGCATTTTGTTGTGCATAGCTACAACCCCTCTTATAGGGTGTTTTTCAGCTAGATTAGGTGGTGGGAGATCTGTTTACCACACCTAGTTTGATTTTTTTTGCTCCTCTTTTGGATATAGACTCCAGATCTACTGATCTAAGGGATCCAAGGGCTGCAAACTCATTTATGTGCATATATCTCTCAGGAGTACGTTATTTTAGCAGGCTTTCTATGCAATCCCAATTTTGGGATATTACAGTGGTATCAAAGCTCCTTTCTTTCTACAACCTGTGCTTTCATTGGAGAAACACAACCATGTTTCATTTAGAAGAATATAATCCTCTTACTGAGAGGGAGAAGAGGTATCATAATAGAAGTCACAAGAAGTTTGATTACGCCAATGATGATCAAGACAAGGGTAAAGCCCCTGAAACTGTAAGTGATAAATAAGGAGAAGAGTTTTTAAGAACTCTTTTGGTGGCCATGCAAGATATTGCTAGAGAGATCAAAGAAATGAGGATGGACAGAAAGAGGGAATATCTTGGGAGATTTCTTCCTGGGGAAAGCTCTGACATGTCTCACTACTGGATTGGTCAACCAGTGCACCAACCACAAGCCCCAAAAGCTACACAACGCTCCACTATGCCTACCTTATTGGCTGTGGAGAATGAAGGACCACAAGAGAAAGCATCCCTTGAAGACTAATTTGTGGAATATGAATCTCAGACTTAGATATTCATAGACCACTTGATTTTCCAAGAGTTTTTTCACCTCAAGGACAAAAGAAGACCAAGGCAGTAGTATAGAGATGGTGGGTTCTTTCATAATCATGATAGACACCACTCCATGGGAAAATTATTTTTGCCCAAGTTTGATGGGTCATCCACCAGTTCTGCCAAGGCATGGGTAGAAAAGCTGGATATCTACTTTCAGTTGAACAAAGTCCCTGAGATTGAAGCCATCAAGAATGCAGTGCTGCACTTTGAAGGGGAAGCACACAATTGGTGGTTCCATGGGTTGTCTACATTGGGCTATGCCAATGTGACTGCCTACTCTGAGTTCACTAGAATACTGGTGGAAAGGTTTGACAGATTGGATCTAGAAGCACCTTTCATGAGCCTTGCAAAGTTAAAGCAATTGGGAAATTTAGAAACTTGTATCTCTGAGTTTCTGAGATTATCTTTTATGGTTCCTAATCTCTCTGCAGCAAGGAGGGTGTACATGTTCATCGATGGCTTGGATGAACCTTTGCATGGGTTGGTTAAATTTACCAAGCCCATAATTTTTCATGATGCCATTGAGAGGGCTAGATACCTCCAAGATGCCTTGCCAAAAGCAAAAGCAACTTTCCAAAGCAAGGCCCATCACCTTTCTAAAGGGAAGGAAGAATAAGTTGCTCCTTCCAAGGAGGGCTAATTCAAGAAGCCTCTTGATATTGAACTCAGGAGGGAGCTGAGAAATAAGAGACTATGTTTCACTTGCCAAGAGTCATGGGCCCCTAGACATAGATGTGCTGCTAGAAAAGCACACTACATAGAAGTCTTATCAGATTTTGAGGAGGAATACAAAGATGATGAACCAAGGAGGGATTAAAGTGTTGATAATGTTGAGGGAGATCCAACACCATCTGGAGATGGGGATGAAGCCTTTTCTCCAATAGGTGGAACTCTTGCATCTTTGAGAGGAGTTCCTAAGTACTTGACCCTAATAGTACAAGGTTCAATCATTAATCAGAGGGGATTTGTGCTAATTGACAGTGGGGAAACCCACAACTTTATTGATGCTCATCTTGTGCAGAGAAGAACAATCCCCACTGATACTTTTGAGGGATTCTCTGTTTTGGTCCCAGGGGATAGGATAATGCAATGCATGAAATATGTCCCATCACTCTCAATCACTATGGGGTCCTACACTTTGGTAGATCACTTTTTTGTAGTTGACATACCAGACACCAATATCATTTTGGGTGTCCAATGGTTGATTACATTGGGAAAAGTCACCACTGATTGGAAATATTTGAAGATGGAGTGGGTATACATGAAGAGTGGTAAACCCAAAATGATGCAAGGCATGCATACTTATCCCTCACATACCACTTCCACACAAACAACAGAGATGGATTTGTGCAGTGGAAGCAAGGATCTCACAGTCCCTTCTCTTATGTTCATGAGAATTCTACAAGGGACATTCCTATCTAGTGGCAAACCACCTAGGAGGCCACGAGATTCAGATCTTGTGGGGGAGGCCTCACAAAGTGCTTCTCCAAATCTAGATCCAGGAGGGATTGGAGCAAAGGGAGACCAAGCTACAGTGCTAGAGGGCTTGGAACAACTCAAGAGTGAGGGGAATCTTCTTCCTGCATCACTATCACCCTCTCTCTTTCCTAGATCTGCATTGTGGGAGGAGAAGAATGGGAGGAACAACCTTCCACACACAACTTTGGCATGAGAGATGCCAGAGAAGAGATTAGCAACATGATATACACTTCCATGGACATATCATTAGCGCTGTCATTATTGAATAGTGTGGATCTGTATTGGAAATCTCAATTGCTTGTAGAGTATTCCAAAGATCTCCACACAGGTATGATACTAGATGACTCACAGCAAGAAGAGGGCTACTTATTCCAAGGGGGAGTAATCTATCATCATGGTAAGGTCTTCTTGGCTAGAGCTTCCAAGCTCAAGTAGTAGATACTACAAGGGGCACATGAAGAATTCTTCTTCGGCCATATGCATTCAATGAAGATCTATACCGTGATCATGAGGAGGTTTGATTGGGAAGGCTTGAGAGAGGAACTAAAACAAAAATTTCAAGAGTGCATGAGCTATGTGGAGTTGGGACAGCCAATGGACTCTATGCAAGAGTCATTTCAGCCATTCCTTCCTTCTTTTGAGAGGAGGGGAATTCCCATGCACAACTCCATGTGTATGAGGGACTTTGATGGTGAAAGATATGATCATGTAGAGAAATATTTATCTTCTGATTTATCATATTATTTTACAATGTTTTTGCAAGATATGACTCCTAAAGGGAGTGAGATATCATGTGGATCTCATGACTTTTGGTGGGCCAATAGAAATGTTGAACTTGGCCACTCCCTTGTTGTGCAAAGGGAGATTCCTTCTCTTGATGGGTGCTTTCTAAAGGCACCAAAATTATATAACATATTCAGTCATGTTAAGGTGACTCATGTAGCAAATGTGTGGTGGAAAAGCCACTTACCACACCTTGATCTAATGCAGGCAGGAGATGCACTGTGTTGGCATCACATGTGGGATTTCTGTTTGCATATATGTAGTCTTGCTTCCATACTTGGATGATATAGTTGTACTGTTTATGGGATTGTATGGAGGGCGGATGGGCAGTTTTTATGTACCACATGGATTGGAACTTCTCCCTCTACCTCATGCTACATGTTTCAGATGGAGAATTTCTCCAACCATGTTTATTTCTGTTGAATTTTTCACTCCTGGTGGGATGGACTATGCATATCTTATGTTGACCTTGGAGGAACAATTCATGATGTATTGGCTTGATGAGAACTTGGCTTATGATGAGGACTTGTTCATTGATGATGCCATGAATGGAGGAGGGGAAGTACTACAACTCTCACCATATCATTTTCTTGAGGACAAGAAACATTTTGGAGGGGAGGACTGTAATATTCCTACTTAGCCTATGCTAAGAGGAATATGCAATTTTGTCTCATTTTATGTTGCATGAATAAATGAATAAAGGAGGACATGTAAAACTCCTAAAAGAATGAATAAATCAATGCCCATATGAACATGGATAAATCTGGGCTATGTAAATAAATCATTTGCAGGTGTGAAAGGGGTTTGAGCTATAAGACTAGGTCAACCTTGACAAAATCTATAACGTTGTCTAGATACAATGCACCTCATGAAGGGACAGCGCAGTTCTAGAAGGAGGCCCCTCATGTGAAAAGAGCTAACTCACCAAGGTGGTTTAGGGTTTTCAAAGGCTTTCATCTTATAAAAGGAAGGGGAAGGAGGAAAGAGAAGTTTGTTGATTGTCTATATTTCTGAGTATCTTGTCTGTTTAGACAAATACCATTCTCTGTTTTTCACTAGAGAGTTGTGCTGCTTAGCACTTGGAGTTCCTATGTAGGGATTTCACCTCTTCCATTGAGGATTCTTGGAGGAGTCTTGCTGATTCAATCCACTATTAGGCTTTGGGCCAAGCTCTACTTCCAACTGCAATGCAGATCCAGTGAGGGTTTGTTGTTTTTGTAGGTTGCAGCAAGTGGAACTCTAGATCTGTTCAGATCTAGCTTATATTGAAGCCTTTTCTCAGTTAGTGTGTCTTTTAACCTCATGGAAGATTTCATCCACTGTTTGAGCTTCAGATTTGTATCTTGGCATCAGGCCATGTCTGTTATTAAATCTACAACACAGTTTACCTTGAGGGGCTGCGTTATTTTCAGTGGAGGATTTGCAGGGTGTTTTGATCCCATTTTTTATGAGAGATATCTAGTGCTCGGCTTTTCCTTTCACCTTGGTGATCTATGGATTAGCTTGTTGATCCATGTTCTATTTAGATCTGATATATTTTAAGGAAAAGTCATCTTCAGAAATTTCTGAATAATATTGCAGATCTGTTACTTAAAACTCAGATATACTCTTTGTAGTGCATGATTTGGTCAAAATCCCAAGGGGATCCTGTAATAGAGACTTTCTAGAGTACAGATCTAAAATGGATCTGAAATTTCATCCATATATCTATCCTAGATCTAAAGTGTAACATTCAGCTGCTGAAACTCCTTAAAATAATGCTATTAAGCCATTTTACAGTTTATATACATGTTGCAACCTTCTTTTCTGAAGATTTCTTGCTCTATTGTCTCCTGTATTCTACTGTATAATGTAAGAGCATCATTGTAATTATGATTTTCTATTTTATATTCACAATTTGATCTTATTAGATGGCCTCCTACTCATTATTTCCAATACTACATTATTTCTGAAGCATTTTGTTGTGCATAGCTGCAGCCCCTCTTGTAGGGAGTTTTTCAACTAGACTAGGTGGTGGGAGATCTGTTTACCACACCTAGTTTGATTTGATTTTTCTCCCCTTTTGGATCTAGAATCCAAATCTATTGATCTAAGGGATCCAAGGGCTGCAAACTCATTTCTATGCATAGATCTCTCAGGAGTGCGTTATTTCAGCAAGCTTGTTGTGTAATCCCAATTTTGGGATATTACAATAGGTAGAGGATGGTGGCCGCAGGCTCCGTCATCTCGACATCAGGAGGGGGGATTTCAATGGGAGTAGGTAAATCCTCAAGCTAGCATGAATCATATTGCGCAAGGACAAGAGAAGCGAACTAGTTCTGTTCAATCTCGTACTCCTGAACTACCTCCAAAGAGGCACGGTAATGCGTGAGGTGGGGAAAATGGTGGGAATAATGGCCATGGAGATCACACAAAGCAAAAGGTTGGTTTGTGTGAATATTATTAGGGTTATTGGCTACATTCAAAGAATAAACAGAGGCTTCAGGGACCGTAGACTCGGGGAACGCAACATTAACCTTGGGCTTGATACGAGGCAACTCAGGACAGGTATGGGTGGCATGACCGAAGACATCACACAAATCACAAGGCTTTGGAGGAGGAGGAGGAGTAGGGTCAGTCAGGGCAACCTTGTCTTTTGGTGCCTTATTTCAAGCTTTTCCCTTTTTACTCAAAGCTGTCACAATAGGAAAAGGTTCTTGTTGAGGTGGTTGAGGCATGGTAGCAGCGAGAGGAGTCATGGGAACCAGTTGTACCAGGGACAAAAAAGATAAGGTTTGGGCTGATTAGGCGGGGTAGCGGCTGGGGGATCGAGGTACCATATGGGAATCCCCATGGTCAGGTTAGGAAGGGATAAGGTAGCCATGATAGGTACCGAGAAAACTCCAAGAGGGGGAACTAAGAATGGTATTTGACCGGAGGTGTAATGGCCAGGTGGGATAGCTCTAAGATGGTTAAGGCATGGAGGAACCATTCTAGAAGGTTAGAGAGGCTCATGGATACCAGCTGTAGGTGAAGGGCCAGGAGGAGGGGGTCCAGAAGGCTGAATCGAAGGGCTAGGAGTAGGTTGGGGAGGGAGAGGCTACTGAATAGATGAAGCGGGCCGCTTGAGGGAATCTCGAGATGATTACATCATGAAAACATTTGATGAGCTAGGATTAGAGATAGGAGGAGGAAGACCAGGGATTGTACTAAGCAAAGAGGAGTATTTGTAGACTCTAGGTGAGACACTGGTCAAGGGATCGACGATTTGCTTTTTGGCCACCGAAGAGATGATGGACTCAGGGGAGGTCTGAGACTTCGATTGATAATATGTCAACTGGTCAATGGTGATTATCTTTCCATTATGGGGACAGGAAATCTTTTGGTGAACCACAAATGGTACAACAGACATCACATAAGTGCAGCTACAACCCAATAGGATATTTTAATCTAAGGGGGCATCAATGACTTCTATATCAACGAAAACAGTCTTGCCCGCAAGAGTAATAGGACAGTTGTGGAACATGCCAATGGCTTGGAGGAGTGGTCATCCCATGCTCAGAAAGTGATAGTGGAAGGGTCCAAATTAGGTGGTCCGATTTTCTTGCAAACCAAAGTGGACATCACACAAGTGGATGCCCCCTCATCAATGATACAACACGAAACGTTGGTGTTCTAGATCTTGACGGGGATTTCGAAGGCAATGGAAGCAGGAAGGGGAGGATGTTATAACTTTTCAATATTGAAGACGATCAAGAAATTATCTGAAGGATCTACAATTCCCATGGCAAATACTAGGGCTTTTCATTGTGAAGGGAATGATTGGAGGAGTTCTAGCGTTGATATGGTAGTAGGAGATTGCACCAAGTCATCTATTATACTATACGAATGGGTAGCTTTTCCAGAAGCAACATTTCAGCATATTGGTCCCTTAGTGATCTTGGGATGAACCTCTACCTTAGGTTGAGGGATCTGCGAAGGACCGTTAGTTGTCGAAAGAGGCTCTGTAGAACCTGAAGAAGGGATCTCAGGGGTAGACGTAGCAGGAGGCTTGTTGTACTAACGGGACCAAGTCTAAAGGTTGAGGTCAATGGTTATAGTTTGGTCAGAGTTCATCATGAGAATCTGGTAATCGTAGGTGTTGAAGAGGTAAATCCCCTCTGCGGACAGAGGCGATCCCTACTAGCCCAGTACGGGTCTAGCAACAATCATCAAATGCTACAGCGCAAGTTCCTAATTGCGAATAAACAGACCAACGATGGAGGCCTACCTGGAGTCCAGTGCTATGATTCATAGAAGAGATAGCATTCCCGTTCCTCAGCCTCGGCAGATCACGATCCCCACGATCTCCGTGAATGGACACCTGCACATGCAAGAAACAACACGAATACAAGCATAAAATCCAGAATACGCAACTATATATCAGTCAGAAATGATATAACTCATCATTATCATAAGTGAAAAACGGAGTGGAACCATAACCAGTATTCATTCATTAATAAGCAATCGAAAGAGAGTACAACCAATGTTCTGACGTTGAGGTCTCCTTCGGAGGGGTCTCCAGTCGTGCACGTCTCGCAAAGCCTGCCAGGGATGGGACAAGCCTCTCTTAGAGTCTCTCGACGATAGTATCCTTGCTCGAGTTTGGCCTTAAGGGAAAAATGAGGGCTCTTGCAGCATGAAGGCTCTTGGGAATTTGAGAACATGGAGATTCAAGGCTTATGCACTTCAAGACTAGCTTGCAATGGCAAAGAGCTAGCTTTTATAGATGGAGGAAGGGGAGTTGGGATCCCTATAATTGTGGGATTGGCCCTATCTTCAAGGAAGCTTCCATGAGAGGTGGCAAACCACTTCCCTTTCATGGAACTCCCGGAGCCAAACCTCCCAACTCAAGATAGACAATGGTTTCTGAGTCTGTTAAAACGAAACTTCCGCCATATTATTTTAAAAAACACTCCTTAAATTGGCTAGCGCGACTGCGACTTTGGGACAGAGCGCCAGTTGGCGCGGCCTCTTTGTAGGATTTTCCCCATTGGCGCGAGTGATGAACTGGCTTCCCGCGCCAATGCAAAAAGGGATGTTTTTATGGTTTTTTGCAAGGAGATGTTTTCAGGGCAATTGAAGCTCATATTTAGAGGAATGCAATGATAGTGGTTTCAAGGCGTAACATTACTCACAGGTCACATAATGGGCCCTCCAATGTGCGGGATAGGGAATGGTAGGGACGGTGACAAATTACTGTGTAACAGATGCCCCCTAAAGCATGAGGCCCGAGAGAGAGAGAGGGATGAAATGCTTTACGAGAACATGTCCAACTGAAGCTCCGTCGTCGGAAAACCTGCGTGGAGAAATACAACTGATATCTCAAGTACATGATGTATATGTGGTATGGACGCAGCCACCCAAAACAGACTATACAATAATCCAGATCCAAGGTATGGTCGCAGCCATCCAGTGAGGATCAATAAATAGACTCAGGTATGGTCGCAGCCATCCAGAAAATAAGTCATGTAAACAATCATAATAATCCACAATATCGTAGCCTAGATTACAACAGACACAATCCAGGGTCTTGCGCTCCATCTCGACCTAAACAAAGTACAAGTTCAAGCATGCGAATATGTGAGCTGAAGTCGAACATGCAAGAACATCGTCTGATTACCAGCTAATGATGAGAGCTGTTAACAGACGCAAGAGGAACCACCAATAATGACAATGGCCCTCAAGGTACTACAGGTACAATCTATGACATGTGAATCAATGAGCTAGCGTCGAACACCCGTAGAATCACTCGATCGGAGGCCAATGATGAAAACCTCACGTCGAATGCGACGAACCTGCCATTGAGGCATGCAGGCTCCAAGGTACCATAAGGGAGTCTCTAGATCAGCTTCCTGGATAATGAGGTGGAGTCGACAGGAAGTGACCTTGATCAAAGGTGGGCCATAATGTTTCCCACATCATCGACACGAGACAGAGGAACATGATGTTTTTGGTGTGAATCAAGACCATATGAGAATCAGAGGAAGGTTGATATTTGCAGAGGTCAACTTCTCTTGAACATATAACGGCACAAATAGTGGTTTTGGCAGTATTTGACATCAACGGATCAGAGGTCATGGTGACGAGGCAATGAGTAGAGGAGAGGTCAAAAAGGATTACCCAAACCCACAGAAGCAAGTGAAAAAACGAGATGAGATGTCCCCAACCCGACACGAATGCAGACAAGTGCTATGTTCAAGAGCAACATACTGCCGACACGACAATGATGATGGTTCCATTTTCCCCCACCATTTCTGGAAAGTACCCCAATTATTTTTGATAACAAGCTTGAGGGGGATAGAATATTCTTGTAATATAAGTCCGCCCTTCGGGCGAATCCATCCTAGTACATTTAATGAGCCCTAGGAAGGAGGAACTCGGAGAACGTCATTTCGACTGAATCCGATGTCATCAGGGTTTAACGAGTCTGACAAAGGAAGAACTCATCGTCTTTTCATGTTTAGAGAGTTTGAAAAGACAGCTGAAAAGTAAACTCCAAAGGTCCCTTTTCGTAAATAGTTCCTCAGACCCGAAAAGGTAGAAAACAATATCCGAGGAAACCTCCTAGTCGCGATAGGCTAGGGTATTCCTTTTTCATAATCAATCTATCCCAGCCCGAAAAAGGGGTAAACGTATATTGGGTAGATGTCGATTCGTGTCCATTTTAACGAGATCGAAACAACAAGGGCCTTGGCAACCTTTTCATGTTTAGAGAGTCAGAAAAGAGCTGAAAGATGACTCCAAAGTGACTTTTTCGTGTATTTACCGAGTCTGAAAAAGTATAAAATACAACTCGTTTCACCGTGCAAGTCACGTAAAACCTGTTGCTGCACATACCAAGAAAGCGTAAAACCCATTTTTGACCTAATATATTAAAATATTTGAGAAAAACAACTTTTGAAACTTAATTTGGATCGAAAAGTTATAAATATGTCAAAATGGTAAAAAACAAAATTACTTTTACTATTTACCTTGGTGAAGAGCAGCAGTGGTCCATTTGGTGTGCAAACTTCTGACGGTGATTGCGATAGATTCGGTTTACCATTCAGATTCTCGTCTTTTACAGGTAAGAGGCGCTTCCCTGTACTTCATTTCAATCCATTTTTTAATAGTTTTCCCTCATGCATCAGGCTTCTGTAGCAACTTTTTAAAATTTTTAGGGCTCGCTCATTGGCACAGGTATCGGGCATGGACCCACGCCAATGGGCTTTTATATGCAAGGGGCTTGCGCCACCTAGCGGGACTGTTCACAAAACAGCCGCGCCAGCGGCTGAACCCAAATTTCCACCTAAAAAACCAAAACTCTAATCAATTTGAATGGAATTTGAAGTCCAACAGAGACCTAATTAAGGGTTTGTGACCATGTGGATGCAGGAAATCAAGAAAAATGGCGATTGATTGGAAAGAAAGAGAGCATGGGGAAGAGGATGAACAAGCCATAGAAAATGAGGCTTGCATGATTGCCCTCAGAAACTGTGGGTTAAAAAAGTTCTTCCTAACACCCTGTTTACGAGCCCAGCCTGAGCTCCTCCAGTATCTGATCAGTATATGGGATGAACAGGAACAAGTGTTCAAGTTACGAGACCAGGTGTTGGAGCTGGAGGTTTCTGATGTGTATTTTATAACCGGACTGTCTCACAGAGGTCCGGTGCCCATCTTGACTGGGAGCAGACCATCCAGCGAGAAGATGGAAGAAGTGATGGCACGAGTGTGCGCAAGGGCACAAATGGGATCAGGGAGTAAAAAGGTGGATATCCATACCATCCCCAATCTAGCCCTGAGGGTAGTTCTACATACCATCACGCGGGCTACAGGGTTGCAGGCACCACACGAGGCCATGAAGGCCCAACTCCTGCTGGCCTCAGAGTGCATGACTCCACTTTTGTTTGACTGGGCTACAGCAGTAACAATAAACGTGAAGAGACAGCTTACGAAATGCAAGCAGGCCAAACTGAAACAGTTTGGCTATGGTTCCATCCTGGTATCGTTTATTCTGGAACGATTACCAATCTTCCAAGGCCAAGGGGCCATCGTAGCTGAGCTGATTCCACGAGAGCCAAGAATGGCTCGCTGGGCAGCACTAATGCCCAGAGCTGGAGGAGGCCAACAGATGTCGTGGAGGCCGGAGTTTTTTGGGTGGTTGCGGTGCCAGTTGATCGTAGTGGAGGACTGGCCATATGCAGGAACCTATTTCACCGGAGACCCAGATCTCCCACTGCCAGAAGGAGATGATTGGGACGAGGAGTTGGGTATGACCTCATTTTTTTATTTTTTCGTTTTATGATTTTTTTTTGTTAATACATGTCCGTTCTGACAGCAGTTACATGTGTATGCAGATGTTGGCCCAGAGAGACCAGCCGGGATGTCTCTTATTGCACGGAGAACTTAGCTCGCAATCGATCCTCATGAGGAGGGCACGGAAGGAGGAGAGTTGGTTCAGAACCTCGAGGGGATTGCCCGAGGGATTCTTGACTACGCCTGGCTGGCGGATGTACCGTTCGCATATTAGAGACATATAGTAGGAGTGCCTAGTTGCCTCCACCGTCTACTGAGACGCCTAGTGCGTGCAATGACTTGTTATCATGAGCACCACGCAAACTAGCCTCTTAGGGTTTTATTTCATGCATGTTTTTGAGAGACGTGTCGTCTCCGGATGTAATAAGACGAACATGTATATTTTTTGATCTTATGCGACGCACACTATGTAAACATTTTTACATATATATATATATATATATACATATACATATGACTATTTTGGATGGATCTTTTACATGTGATGATGTTTTTTATATGTCATGCAAATGTCTAATACAAATGTAATCTAATGTATCAGTTACGTAACAAACGACCTAGTGCGAAATGCATTCACACAATGTATCTACTCACACATTTCATTTTTATGCAAGCTTAAAAGCACACATGAACACACACATATGCAAACTATGCTTGAAATGAGGAAGACGGGCATGCCCCCCAGCATGGTGTCTCAATTCGAGGTGTATGCCCCCCAAGCTTCAGTCCATTGAAAATGGAGTGAAGGTTCAAAACAAAAATTCAAATTGAACATGCTCATGTTTCATTATTTTAACGAGGTTGACACACTTAAAAGAACTATCCTCCAACAGCTTGTTTCATTGTTTTTAGGAGCTCGACACAAGTGGAGGAATTATTCTCCGAGAACCTGGTTTCATTTTTGAAAGAGCTTGACACAGGGAGGAAACCGTGCTCTACATGACTTACATCAAAATGAACAAGAAGGCAGTGCTTCCAAGAGTTCCACTCCCGGTGGAAGGAAAACATCCTGGAAGTCAGGACCCAATGCCCCCAGTACACTATGTACGACGGCGTCTTCACTGAGTGCGGGCACAGGGTAGGTAGACACATAGTTGACCTGCGGTGGAGCAGATACAATGGATGAATAAAAACCAGGAGGGGGTGATGGAGGACCAGTTGCCACATTAGGACCAAAGAACGAGAGCTGATCAATGGTCACAATCTGTCCTTCATGCGGAAAACAGGCCACATGAAAAAGGGAGGAGACGAGCGCTCCCATGGCATAGGTGTAATCGCGCCCTAGGAGCAGATTGAAATCCAAGGGGCCTGGAACGACCATCATGTCCATATGGATGGTTTTACCTCCCAAAGTAACCGGTAACCTTGGAAGGATCCCCAACGGTTGACTCGTCCTTCTGTTAAAAGTCAACAGATTCTGCGTAACAGGCACAAGCGGCGGCGAACTGAAAGCTTGCCAGGTAGTTGAGGATATAATACTAACAGAGGCACCTTCGTCTATAATGGTGCTGGGTACGACCAGACCAAGAGCCTGTACTGTGATCTCGAAAGGCACGTAAGATGGAAGGCGGAATCCTGCAAATCGACTCCAATCAAAGGAGGCGACCAGACTACTCGGAGGGGATACCATCGAACCGAGAAGGTCTTCCCCTGGTGTTACGGAAGAAGGAGCATCCTCCATAACCTCCATCTCGAAGGCGGGAGGGATATCCTCCGGAGCCTCCATCATGGGAGGCGGAGGAGCAGCTTCTTGAAGTACAGGGACAGGAGAGTCTTTCTCCAAGTCTGAAGAATCTGAAGAAATCAGAAGGACATGGGGGGTGTGAGGTCCACTCTCGACAGAAAAGACCTGGTGCACCGCGGACGGGGCCAGTTCAACCGATCCTACGACCAATGGTTGGTCAGGGACGGATTCGTGAATTCGAATTTCTGAGGGAGTGGGAAGGACCAAAGATGACTCTTGACCAATCGTAGGATCAGCTGGCGGAGGACTCAAAGAAAGCCGATTATAACCAGGTGGAAGGCGTGGTGTAGAACCGGTTGGGTTGTCCAAAAATCGCTTGGCTTCATCCATATAAGGACAAAGGTGAATGGCATGGTGCCCTTCACACAACTTACAGGGATTGGTGATCTTACCCTGCTTCTTAGGAATCTTATCAACAGCAGCTGAAGACGTGCCCCCAACTTGGCTCCCGGAAGTCAAAGGCAATGGCGGACGGCCATCGGACCATGCTTCGAGCACCTTGGGGATGCCAGGGCAGTCTCGAAGAAGATGGTCTCCCGTGCACAACATGCAAGGGAACTTGACTTTCTGTGGAGGGTTGGAAGGTTTATCAAGAGGAGATATTTCAGAAACAGTGGCTGCACTTTTAGCCTCTCGCTTATCAGACTTCTTCTTCTTTGTCTTCTTCTTCTTCTTCTTAACCACCTGGTTACTCGAATCCAGGCTTTCACCAGGCGAAGTAGAAGAGGAGGATGTAGAAACAGGCGAAGAAGGGGAGAGGTCCACCTTGGAATCAACATGACGTTGTTCAGGTGGAGGAACTGATTGAACAGTAGCGGAGATATTTGGGACTACAGAGGTTGAAAACAACCAAACAGGCAACCCAACAGTTAACCCAGGAAGGGACAACGTTGCCATGTAAGGAGCACCAACATTCCCAAAAGGAGGAAAATGACCAGGATTCCCTTCTGAGGGGATTCCTTGGTTGGTAAAATCCGAAAAAGTTGCCATCAAGACTCAAAACCACACACGGGCCGAAAAAGAGTCAAGACACACGATCAAACGGTCAACAAGAAAAGTCTAACAAGGCGTGTAATCGTGGGTGATTAATTTTTACCACATTGAAAAATAAGAAACTTCACCGTTTCATGTTTTAAGAGTCGAGAAACGATAAAAAGGTGACTCTATCTCTTTCAGATTTGACACAAGCGTGAAAGGACAAGCGCTTGGCGATCTTTTCAAATTTAGGGAGTAAGAAAAGACCAAATGACTGCTCGAGAATACTAGGCAAAAAGGGTGTACCAAATAACCGTGAACTGCAATATACACCTTGGTTTTAATAATGAAAAAGAAATCAACCAAGGACTTTCCGTACGTGCAGGAAATCTCCCCGAATGTTGTGTCTGGTGTATCACGGGTATAGGGTGGCAGACTCGGCTTCCTATGGATAAAGGATTGAAACCTAGAGGGGTCTCCCTTTATATACGCGACGGTACGGGGAGCACAAGTCCGTACTAGCGCTGTCTAAAGCCAAAAGGCGAACGACAGCTTCTATGTTTAAAGACGCCGGAACACGTCTCTAGCCTAGACCTCTAAATGTGTTTCGTTAGATTTCAATGCTGCCTTAGTGTAAATTGAGTAGATTTTAAAGTTGATCTTCAATTACGTTTCATTTTTCAGGCCCTAACGAATGTATGGTCTCAAAAACTCCTAAATGCAAAGCTACATGCCACAGTACATCATTTCGTTCGATGAAAACTAGCTACGGAAGAGTTGAGAGTTTCTACACAAACAAAATGATCGGAAGACAATCAATGATATCTCTAATGCAACTAATGAAATTGAAAAATTTTCATTCAAATCACTAATTACTAGTAAAATTGAAATTATTTCAATTTGCACTAATCAACCAAAAGCAAAAGAGATTTTTTTTTTTTAAATTTTCAATGTTTGATGGCTAGATGCACTAAACAAACTGAAAACAAAAGAGAAACAATTTGAGAAACAATATTAAGAGAGAAAAAACAAACAAATTTCACTCAATGACACAAACAATCAGATCTCAAATCGACCAAAGTCTCTCAAAACCAAGAAAAAGTCTCAAAGGTTCCAATGGACCGTGTAATCTAGGTCCAAATCAAGACCAAACGAAGTTTGAATGAAGAGAAGAGTAATCACCCAAAAATCACAATGAAATGGTGAACAGCCACTAAGAGAATGCGGAGGAGCAATCAGAGAATTGACTGGACTAACAAAACACCAAAACTCCTAAGGAGGGCTCGACACACAAAGCCACTAGATGCCCTATGTCTTAAAACATGAAATCGATGGAGAAAAGAAAACAACCAAAGGACGAAGGCAAATTCCGAGTCAAACAGGACTCCAACACACCCAGGTAGCTGAAAAACCAAAAAGAAATACACTGATTAGACCCAGAGAGCTCAGAACTAAGAAAACCCTAATGCCTCACAGGAGTGGCGCGACTGTGAGGTTGTAACTGGCGCCAGAAAGAAATTGGTGCGGGCAATACAAAAGAAACATGCGCCAATTGGCATGACTGTCGAGCTAAAAAGCACGCCAGCCGAGTTCCTCAGCCAAAAATAAAAAAGAACTACTCCAGAAGCAGATCAATGATATCCAAGAAAACTAAGAAGCAAAAAACAGCAAAAGAACCCAGCCCAGAAGGCCAACCAAGCAAGGAAAACCACGAAACAATCAAAACGAGACAATCAAAACTAGACGATCCCCAGTGGAGTCACCAAATTTTTGAAGAGGTAAATCCCCTCTGCAGACAGAGGCGATCCCTACTAGCCCAGCACGGGTCTAGCAACAATCATCAAATGCTACAACGCAAGTTCCTAATTGCAAATAAACAGACCAACGATGGAGGCCTACCTAGAGTCTAGTGCTATGATTCGTAGAAGAGACAGCGTTCCCGTTCCTCAGCCTCGGCAGATCACGATCCCCACGATCTCCGTGAATGGACACATGCACATGCAAGAAACAACATGAATACAAGAATAAAATCCATAATACGCAACTATATATCAGTCAGAAAGGATATAACTCATCATTATCATAAGTGAAAAATGGAGTGGAACCATAACCAGTAGTCATTCATTAATAAGCAATCGAAAGAGAGTACAACCAATGTTCTGACGCTAAGGTCTCCTTCGGAGGGGTCTCCAGTCGTACACGTCTCGCAAAGCCTGCCAGGGATGGGACAAGCCTCTCTTAGAGTCTCTCGACGATAGTCTCCTTGCTCGAGTTTGGCCTTAAGGGAAAAATGAGGGCTCTTGCAGCATGAAGGCTCTTGGGAATTTGAGAACTTGGAGATTCAAGGCTTAGGCACTTCCAGACTAGCTTTCAATGGCAATGAGCTAGCTTTTATAGATGGAGGAAGGGGAGTTGGGATCCCTATAATTGTGGGATTGGCCCTATCTTCAAGGAAGCTTCCATGAGAGGTGGCAAACCACTTCCCTTTCATGGAACTCCTGGAGCCAAACCTCCCAACTCAAGATAGACAATGGTTTCTGAGTCTGTTAAAATGAAACTTCCGCCATCTTATTTTAAAAAACACTCCTTAAATTGGCTGGCACGACTGCGACTCTAGGACAGAGTGCTAGTTGGCGCGACCTCTTTGTAGGATTTTCCCCATTGGTGCAAGTGATGAACTGGCTTCCCGCGCCAATGCAAAAAGGGATGTTTTTATCGTTTTTTGCAAGGAGATGTTTTCAGGGAAATTGAAGCTCATATTTAGAGGAATGCAATGATAGTGGTTTCAAGGTGTAACATTGCTCACAGGTCACATAATGGGCCCTCCAATGTGCGGGATAGGGAATGATAGGGATGGTGACAAATTACTGTGTAATAGTAGGTACAATATGGAGGAGGTTGAGTGGCCACCTGACCTTCAGGTGTTTTGGTAGCCACAAATCCTTACTAAGGGAAAGGATTAGTAAACATAACAGGCTGAATAGGTGCACCATTGGGAAGGACGGAAGGGGAGGTTTGCTATCCTCGCGATGCTACTTGAGTCTACCACATCTTCTGCATCTGTGGTAAAAGATGAAAATCATGAATGTAATGGCCATAAACACCATAACATGAACAAGGCTTATTCGTGTGAACAGGTATGTCCAGCTTTGGCTGAGTGCCCTTTTGCTAGTTAGTAGTGTTAGGTGAATTAATTTAAGGATTAGGTCAAGGATTACTAGGGGCAGATTGAGTTTGAGTGCCTTTCCTCTTCTTTTTGGAAGTAGGAGGATTAGTTGTGCCCTATTGTGCATACATTTTCCCCTGAGGGGGTAGTGGTTGTTGTTGCGGGGGTTGAGAAGGCAAGGGAGGCGGAGGTGCTAATGCTTGAGGAGTTGGAGCACCAGGCTGTGGATATGGATAATAAGGAGGTTGAGCAACATTGTGGTAAACAGGTTGGGAAAAATGAGGAGGCATGTCTTATCCTATATACATGCTACCAGGAGGGGAAAACGTGTTGGAGGTGCTATCCCATCCTTGAGGTAAACCATAGCCCATGGGAGGCTAAGCATATGGATGAGAAAGAGTTCCAACAATACCATCGGTGGCATGAGATGCCCCCGATACGTTGGCACCACCAAGTCTAGGAAGATCAAGTAGGATGGTATAAACATAACCGGATTGAGCGTAGATCAAGTCATATTTTAATGCAATATGGAGAGCAACTTCTTCAGTTTGAGGGAAATGTGATGCAACATCTTTGACGATAGCAAGCAAAAGGTATCTAAGGAACCAATCCATTTCGACATAATCTTTGAAGGTAGGGGCTCGACATAGGATCTTTCTTCTCTGCCATTCCTAGACATAATAGGATAGGCGGGTTGCAGACGATTGACAGAAAGAAGTCAAAAGTTCAATACCAATGTTGTAATGAAGGGGAAGCTGGAAATAAGACAGAAAAGCTCGGGCAAGAGTCACAAAGGTGGTATGAGAGGATGAGGCTTGATCAACATACCACTTAGAAGCTTCACTAGTAAGCATACATTGGAACAACTGAAGATGAACAGAGTCATCGATAAGAGTTAGATGAACACCACATGTGGAAAGATCAAACATGGTTTGTAGGATCTTCTCCAGCAAGACCTTCAAACTTGGGGACGTCAGAAGGGAGCTTGGTTGGCATAGCAGTCCAACCAGCGTCATAGCGTATAGGTTCATTGATCAACTGGTTAAAATAAGGAAGACTAAGGCCCACCATATAGGGGAGAAAGGGAGCAGCTGGGGTAGTTCCTCTTGTGATTCCATTAGTAGTATTAGTAGCATTAGGGTCAAGGCTACCACCATCATTAGGTCCTAAACTAGACATAGTGAAGGTGACAGGGGGAGAAGTGGGGGAGGAACCTGAAGGGGAACAAAACGAACCAGAAGAAGAGTCGGAGTGTGAACTCAGTGGAGGACTAACTCGAATTCTACACAGAGGAGTAATTCTTCCTACCGAAAACTGAGGATGAAGGCCAAGAAGTCTCCAGGATAAACGCCTTGGAGGTGAAAAGATGAAGGAACAAACATGGAAAAAAGGGAAGAGAGACCAACAAGGGAAAGGAGGTGCAGGATCAACTGATTACAATGTCGAAATAAGGGTAGGGAGGTGCAGGATCAATTGATTGCAATGTTAAAGTCTTTTCCTGGCGATGTTAACCAAGCTCTTCTTCTCTTAGGGTGTGTGTGTTAAGTGTGTAAATTTTAATTTTTAAACCCAGACGTTTGTAGAGAAAAAGAAAAGGTGTGTTGTATAACTATAAATAAATTTCAATATGAAACTAAAATAACAGAAAATAAATAGCTAATAATGCATTAATCTAAACCCAAGGAGGTGGGACTCTCAAAAACTAGTCTATGGGTGGGAAAAAATATAGTCAAAACACACTAAAATAGCCAATAGATCTAAATTCAGGAGGGACAATGATCTGAAGGTCAAATCTGTTGGAATAGGTGGAGAAAAACTGTAAAAAATTAGAGGAAAAATTGTTGTAAGAAAGGTGGCGAAAGGCTATAACCTGGAGGGAAGTGCGAAGGACCCTAGAGGAAAACCCAAACAAAACTAAAAGGAGGTGTTTTTTATGCATAAATAACCAATCTGAAGTGGATCTAAAGGTAAGCAATAAAATCTGAAAAAATTGTTGAACACACTGAAATTTCAGATGACATGCAGCAGCTAAAACTCTTCCATGAAAGGTGGAGGGTATTGAAGCCCTAGGGAGCTAGGTTTCCACTTTGATGAGTAAAACATAACAATTACAAATCTAAAATGGGTGGAGATGGAGGTTAGACAACCCTGAACAGAGGCCCAGACAAACCCAGAAAAATCTCAGAAAAATTCCAACAAAAAGTTCAGGTCACAGTTCCTGACCTGTTTTCTACAGAGGTCACAGGTTTTGGCCTGTTTTCTGTGCCTTGGAGATTCAAGTCGCAGGTTTTGGCCCAAAAAGTGCAACCTGCACTCTCAAGAGTAGGTTTCAGAAAATTTTGTCGTCTCAGCTGTGGTTGATGCCTCTCACTTGCGCAATAGGTCTGAAAACACACGGAAGTTATAATTTTCAATGTTTTAGGGTTTTATATGTTAAAAACAACATCAAGAAAAGAAAAAAAAAGAAGCTGAAGAGAAATCCTAAGGTTTGAAGTAGCTAGATACGCAGGGATCTGAAAAACGACATAGGTCGTAATCGTAAACCCGTGTGGAGTCACCAATTATTAGTATGAATCTTAATCGCAAGTTTACGAAAAAGGCTCACTTTAGCCGTGCATAAAAAACAGCCCTAACAACAAATATGGTTGCCAATATGTTTAGATATGCAATTAGTTGACCAAGATAAATGCTGCAAAATCTAGATCTATGCATTAAAAGAGATTAACCAGTAAATAAAAGCAAGAGTCGCTCCATGCATCCAATAGACAAGACAAGATTGTTTTAAATAATTTTTGTATATTTTGACACCTGGGAAGGGAACATAGGAAGATGTTACTAGTCCCCTTTAATGGGATGGGTTCTTGTAAGTCCTCAGCACTTCGGATCTAAAATCCCTCTCTCTTGATGGTGTAGAAAACTCAGACAAAAATGGAACTCAAAGGGAGCTCACAAGAAAAATGGTAGCAAAATATGACAATGATGGTGGATCAAATTCAGACCAAAAGTATAGATCCAGAGTGATCTTTAGGCAACAGAAGGTAGTGAGTGAATGAAAAAACCCTATTATTTATAACAAAATATTGAGTTAGTCTAGATATTGGTGCATAGTTAAAATATTATTAACCAAATCAAGATCCAAATTTTATGGAATATTTTATTATATTTGTTGGACGGAAAAAGAATTTGACTTTGGTCAAATCCCTTTATTTGTAAATAATAAATAAATAAATGATTTATTTATTATTTTAAGGATGTGGTTGAGTAATAATCAAATAAATAATTATTTATTTAATTATTTATAAATGATTTAGTCAAATTTTAACAAGGAGTATTATTTAAATAACGTTTAAATAAATTTTTCCCGGAAAATTAAAAGGTAAATAATGATTTATCTAATTAATTTTCCCATTTGGGGTTAAATATGACCAAGAATATTAATTAAACTATTTTTTAACTAATTATTCCTTGAGGAAATTCAAACAAATGTAGATTTATTTAATATTTCCTCATGGGTTTTCATGTTTAGGCCTTAAACAACTTAATAAATGTGGTTGACTAAGTTATTTTTCATAGTGAAAGAAATTTTTCTTAGGGTAAAATTGGTCTTACATGGTGTACTTAGGTCCATCTAATAGTAACAAGTTAGATGACCAAAAAATGGTGTAAGAATGATCGCTAAGTTGTCATGGTAGGTATCATTTTTTTCACTGGCATATAGGTTAGGGAAGATCATTTTTTTGCATTTCATTATGCATTCTAGCCTCCATATTATGATATGTTTCCATAGGGCTGATCCATTATGTTATCATTCTAAAAAAAAATTACTCGTCGACTTATAAAACCATGACGTGATTGTACAAGCATCCTTTACATTGTCTTCCTAGTTACATCCTAGGTAGCATATGTTTCCCATGCTGCAAAGATTGAGTAGGCTCGAGAGTCCTGTTTAGTCCTACCATGAGCTTTGAAATGAAGCTTCATTCTCCTTCTTCTTAGTTATGTTTCTAGCTTTATACCCTTGGGGCTACCACTTGTTGATTTGTACTGTTGCATTGCATGTTGACTATTTATACCTCTTGGCATTAAGTTGACTTCACGTGGACTCATCTATAAGCCAATTTTTGACCATGTATTTTTTGAAAAATAAACACTGCAATCACTTAGCCTCTTCAAATTGACACCTTACGCCCATGGAGAGAACATACCTTTGAGTGTTTTTGACCTGTTTTGTCACCTTGCATTGAGCATAGGAATATACTAGTCCCAGGAACTAGTGCATCTGTATTCTCACACTCATTCTTTCCTCTGTACTATAGGAATTATTTTATTATTTCTTAGGATTTGAACGTGAAAAAGAAACTAAAATTATATATTTAAAAAATAATCAGGAACAAGACATTACTTCCATAATTGATGGCAACTAAAGTCAGTTGTGTCACCCTTGAAAAACAATAAAATGAAATTATTTCCTCTATTTTGGATGGGATTTAGTTTGACTTAGGAGAGCCATAACCTTGTTATTGAGTGAGTACTCCCTCAGTTGGTTATCTCTTCCAATCATATGGAGTTTTATTTTATGTCTCTTGCATGACAAAATGATACAAAGTTATCATATGTTGCCATATGATCACATTTGAGTTGTGTTTTTGTTCAAGGGAAGTAAACCCAAGTCGACCTTTCTGTAGTGTCTCTTGACTCATTTTTTAGTTGGCCATACCCATTGTGTCAGAGTTATGCTCTATCACATCAGTTATTTGGTCATTTTCTCATGCTAGTTAAGAAGTTGTCCATTGAATTATTGGTGGCGGGTTTGCTCTTATCGACTTCAACAAATTGATCTGAGAGTATGCCTAGAGTTGCACCATGGCCCTATTTCCATCATTGAATGGTGACCTTGTGCTCAGCATCGATCAACATCATGGGTCTTTGACTGAGTGGTTTTCCTTGTGTTTGACGTCAACTTACATTATCACACATTGAGATTCATGCAATACCTTGGTTTCCATTTGACCCTATTGGTGGATTCCTCGCCTCTATGTCAATTTTAATTATTGATTGGTTTAAAGGGTTTATGTCATGCATTGGTCACATATTGTGTATGCCAGAAATGTGCTTCAGTTTGGTTACTTCATCTCTCTTCATTCGATTCCTTCCAGATTATTGGCTTGTGGGTTACACTCGCACTCTATTGGTGGATGATGCCTTAATGCCTTCCTTCCAGCAGATCTTTTCCTATAGAATCCAAATTATTTCTCTCGGAATAAGGTCTAGAGCCATTTTTTAGTACCTTAGGGTTTGTAGTCATCAGTGCTAGACTCCTTCACCATTGACAGTGAGAATAATTTAATGTTTGCTAATTGGTAGATTCTCTCAAGTGTTCAGCTTCAGCTCATTTATTCACACTTGTTAGATTGTACTCGGGTACCTTGACTCTCATCATCATTATCGATTATTTGTCTCGTGTTTATAATGGTATACATCAATTATTGGAAATCAAATATTTTCTCACGTGGTATACTTCAACTCATTTATTCCCATTGTGTATAAATGTAGCATGGCCTTTGGTGAAGACTTAGGCCTTGCATCAACATGTTTTGGTTCACTTGTCATCTCCTTTAGTTTTTGACCAGTGACACCATCCACCTTATCTGTTGTGGTTCATCACAACAACATCTTATATGTTGGCACCCGAGTTGCATGCAATACCATTATTCCACTTTATTATTTGGTAATTTCAGGATCAGTTATGTGACATCAATGATAAGATATCTCTTTCATAAACATTGGTCAATTCTTCTATATGTGATACTATGACATGACCTTGATATGTAGTGTTGGACAGCTAATCCTCTATGGGTAGCTATAGAAGGTGAATGGACAAAAGGAGTCCAAGAGACCACTTGGAATGTGAAACCAAGGGTCACCTAAAGTATTATATATATGCATATTTGTGAATAATAATGAAAATCATGCTTACCTTTTCCATTGTTGTCTATTCTTTCCTATTTGTGTGTGTTTACCATGGATGAGTTCAACATGGTATGAGAGCGGGCTATCGTTGGCCATACTCCAATTTCAACCACTTTTTGTTTTTTTTTTTCCATTCTAGACCCGCGCTAATTATTCACTCTAAATATTTTGCGTGGTTGTCTGTCCCACTATATCTCCTCTATTAATTCAGTGCGTGAAACGGACCTTTGTCAACTATCAGCGATTCTGGGTTTTTTTACTCCCTCTATCTAATCACCAGTTCATACCATAGGGCTCCTCCTTGCCAGAGAGCATATACTAACTACACCATACTTACTGCTCCATACCACTTTCAATACAACACATTTTCTACATTTCCATAACATTGTCCTATGCATGTGATCTACAGAGAGCCTCCTCTTCACTTTATCAGTGCTTGGAAGTCCCAAACCTGTCACACTTCATTGTATTTCAACACTGCACTCTCCCAATACGCGGTCTTTCCACCTGCATGACCTCCATACACCCGCGCTCTCCATATGCGGCCTCTCCACATTGACCTTGGTTCTCCATATACGCTACAACACTGTTGGTACGACTATCACCTCGAGCTGCACATTACCACTCCTGGTTATGACCCATAAACACTCTCGCCCTCTCCAAACTTTGGCTATCCCACTGTAATACACCATTGGTGGTTAATACAACCCATAAAAACTACATTCATTTACCTCCTTATAGCGAACTCCTTGCATTCATAACGCTTCTAGACCGCAGAGAATATATTTAATTGGGGTTGTTTATCAGTTTTATTCTTGGTCAAAAATTCATAATTGAGGTTGTTTATCGGTTTTATTCTTGGTTAAAATCGTCTCAGATCTGAGGTAGGTGGGGGGTATTTCAAGACAGTTAGTTATAACTGTAGAATACAATAGGAATGACGATCTACTGAATTGTTGTAATTCAGATCTGAAGATTGGAGACTGTGTTGCATATGGAGACTGTGTTGTGTATGACAGTGGTATGATTCGAGGTGTATGCATGTTGTGCGAAGAGGATGGTGGGTGCGATGTGAATTCAATATCCAACGTTGAACTGTAGTCATTGAAATCTACAAAGTTGTGAACTACCTCAAGTAGCTTCTCAAAGGCCGAATGGTATGGTCGAATAATTTTTTAAATGGTTCATGGTGAATAATTCCTTGATTTTTTTATGAGGGCCGAGCACCACACTTATTTCATATATCGTTAAGGTCATATTTCATACTTCATATAAGTGTTAAATATATTTAATAAATACGACCATATATGATCATTCGTTCATTTTTAAAAGTCATATGTTTAAAAGGAATATATGGCATGGATGGTTTATGAGATGAAGTACAAATGGGTATATGGAAAGTGAATACATTGAGTTCCTTTTTAAAGTGTTGTGAGGGGTGCATTATAATATATTGTGTGGAGTATATATAATATATATTGGACATACAACAATTCATGAGCCTCTCTACTTTATAAAGATATCATATGTGGTATGTACTAGAGTATTTGAGTATTATTTCATGAAGGTATATTGAAAGGTTATATTTGTTTGAAGACATATGAGTTTTCTTACAAGTATTTTGAGTCTTTTTTTTTACGCCTATGTTGGTGTTAAGACTTTGGTGAATTTTAAAGCATTGGTGAATGGCATATAAGTAATATTTAATATGCCTAGGTGAATGATATTTAATTCCTTGATGTGTTATATTGATTGTTGCATAAGTGCCTATGGTTCATGAGAGTGGTGTTTTTAATGATAAAATGAGCACACATAAGTTATATTTTAAAATTTGGTCCTAATGGTTGCTCCAAAGCCTACCATCAAGTCTGTAGAAGAAGATATTGCATAATTGCTTGAGAAAAATTTGGTATACAGTGATATAATTGAATCTCACACTCCTTATTTTCCATCTGTTAAGAAAAATGGATAATATTGAAAGAATATTAGAGTTATTGATAACTCTAATAATATCCACTATTGAAAACACAATCAAAATTAGTAAATCCACTATTTCCAACATTAAAAAAATGTATAAAAAATTCATAGCAATAGATTGAGTTTTTGCAGCTTTAATATCAGCTACATCAAGAGGAGTTACAAAATCATAGTCGTCATTATGAAATTTTATTTGTTCATAACATTGAGACAGTCTCCCATCAACAACAATAATATAAATTTGATATTATTTCAGATTCAATGCCTAGTCAAGAGAAGATTTGAATGCAAAAGAAAAAATACAGACTGCACTTCCTAATCCCATCATCAAACATTGGGAAGAGCTTGTCCATATCAAGCACATAATTGTTCTTGGACATGACAAGGAGGTTTCCTTTCATATTATGGACTCCTCGAAGCCCATCAAATTTTAGAGTACCTAATTTATTCACGATAGCTCACCTTCAACTATTCTAGATTCTTCTCCTCTTCCATAGGAAAAAAAAAAAGATTGTAAAATGCCAACACTGTGATCGAGTTGGCCATATGAAATATCACTATTTCGATCTTCACCTATGCAATCACTGTGTTTGATAGACCCATTCTTCACACAGATGCTTCAAAAACAAGCCTGTTGCAATAACAAAGATTCATATTGGATGGATTGCTTCTTGGCAATGGGAATCAACAACCAAGAAGATGTTTCGGTCATATGACATAATTCATTCTAGAATACTAAAAGGTCTTGTAATTGAGTTTTCACCATCATCTCACGTTGTACCTAACAAGGGGGAAATGGTGGTCATCTACAAACTTCAAATCCGCATCAAGCGAGCCTGAGCCACAACCTGTCATTCCAGATTTAGAGTTGTAGTCGGAGACACAATAGTTCAAGCAAGCGTGAGCCACAACCTATCATTCCAGATTCAGAGTTGTAGTCAGAGACACATATTCCCATTATCATTCCTTTGGTTTATGGTTAGCCTTAAACCATCTATGGGAGGTTGATATTACTCCCCTTCAAATAATTTGGGACACTTCCTCTAGCAGAAGACTTCAGCGTCTTGTAAGTTTTGGAAGAATTCCAGGAAATGAATCAAGCATTCCAAAGTTGGTGGCCATCCTTAAACCATCACAAGTTGTATACCTCCATTCTTCTAGGTTGAAGGTCTCCCTATTCAAAATATGAGTAGCACTTCCTGTAGTAGAAGACCTCAACTTCCTGCTAGATTTGGAAGAGTTCTAGGAACTACACTAAGAGTTCTAGTGTTGGTGGTCATCCTTAAACCACCTCTTTATGCAAACATTTCAGATAGCTCATTCAACCTAATTTTTTCCATGCATACTTTGCAGTTTTTTATTATATCTCTCTTCTTGGACTCACACATACCCTTTCAGATTAAGGGGGGTAAGCGTGCTGCAGACATGATATTTCTTTTTAATCTCTTCCATTGGTTTTTGGCAGGATGAAATATGATGAACTCCTCCCAAGTTCTCGCATGATTATTTTTATACACTAAATACATTTTGGCCATCATGTACCCATTATAACCCCATATATTAGGGGGCATATGTCATAGCATAATACTTGATGCACTGATTTATGGCCTTGAGTAGCCCTTTCCCTTCAGACTTGGTCCTTTATCTAAAAAGCATTATTTTTAATTCCATATGCGACTCTACCTTCTAAAAAATGAGTGCACATGTGGGTCCATCTATACCCAAGCTTCGTATATAATTTGAAATATGAAAAAATTTAAAAATCCATATTTTTTGGGCAAGGTTTATGGGTTACATAGGAAGCCTATATACAACAACCTGTGGCCTAACTGTGTCCCAACTAAAATAATTGTTTTTGGGTGGTATAAATACACCTCATGGGAAGCAATAATGAAAGAGAAATATAGGATATTGATATTGTAGCCATTTTGTCCCTGATCAATTCTGGTTTATCCTTGTGCCTCCTGCACTCCCATATTATCGAAACCCTTGTTTCCCTCATTGAGATGTGAATTCCTCTTATATGACGTCAATGTGTATGCATTTAGAAGGAGATTATTGAGGCCTGTGTTGAACGCATCTAGAGGATGATTTTTCTTCGAGTCGTGGCTGAATCAGATGGTATTCCTCCACACATCTTTACATTCATCAATAAAGAAGCTTTTGACAATTCTTCATATTCATGATATTTATGTTTTATACATGAATATGATCTTATTATGAAAATTTTCATGTTTTACGCTTATATTCTTATATGATCTAATGCAAATACCTTGGACATGCTTTAAATTGTCACTAATATATGTGATTTTCTTGAATTAGTTGTAGGTTTTGGAGAAGCAGGAGAAGTAGAGTGTTTGAACATTGCAGGATCAACTTCAAACTTAGGACCTGAGGATATTACTCCTTCTTCCCATTTTACTAGTTTAAGCCTTAGGAATACAAGTTTGTATGCTTCTTTTTGTTGTATGCCTCTTGATCTGTTGGGGTTCCCAACCCAGACGCTAGGGCGTATTATCCCATAAAAACAAGTTCCACTACAAGTAGAGCACCCCTCGAAAGGACTGAGAGAGTATGAAAAAAATATTTCCCAGGAATAGAGAAGACAACCTCGACCCTAAACCTATGGAAGAGCCTATTGTGATATTCAAAAACCCCCACATTATTTATATATATTTACTTTAGGAAATAATGGGTACCCTTTTAAATTTTTAAATTTAGGTTAATAAAATAGTTTGTATTCCTTATAGGTAACCTTCAATCTTGTTGGCCGAAGGACATAAAAAACATTAACAAAGGACTCATTGCATACCGCATATCTCAATCCTAAGAAACAACACTAAAAATTCCCTATTGAAGAAATGTGATGCAACGCCTCCAAACACATTAAAGTAGCTCACGTGAAAGCGCTTTCATAAATTATAACAAAGGAAAAAGCTTTATGATGATTATAAATTCCATTGGTAGGACCTTGAGAAAAAAGATTCTTGTGAACTGTCAAAAGTTGAAATGAAAATTAAGAAATCCATGGCTACTCCAAAGTCAAGTCCTCATACTCTAGAAGTCACAGAGATTCCTCTTCTATTCTGAGATATTAAATGTACCACAGGTTGTGGAGCTTCTTCATGAGAGTCCACGTATAAACTATTCGAGGATGACGAGCCCTGGGTAATTCAAAAGGTAGCTGTATCTGATGCTTCGTCATCTTCTGAAACTTCTTATGGTGATGTCACAAATTCCTTCCTCCATCAAATTTCAACTCGCCCTAAGATTCCTCCCTACACAAACATGGTGAGGTGGATAATAGATAATTTGAATATCGCAGAAAGGAAATTCTCCACTTCAGGGGAAAAACTAATTGGTTCTTTCAAAGCGAAAGATTTATAGATAATGCATCAGTTGTCAAGCCTACAAAATATATACAATAAGAATTTCCTACAGAAGTTCGTAGAAGAAACTAAGTTAGAGTCTAAGCCAATAAGGCAATGGAGATTGTTAAAACTCCAAAATGGTACAAGAAAAAGACATTAAAAAATGTCAAGTAGAAGGTACAAATAAACATTTGCAAGGAAGAAATACATTTTCAGAGCTGAAAATTTTAACTTTTCTTAAGGTGATCAGCCAAATTTTTGGACAATGCATAGGAGGCATTGACCCTAGGTGACCATTGTGGCTTTTTCTTCAATAGACATGAATAACATCATGTCTATCCCTCAAATAGCCACGCGGTCCTGAGGATCTTGAATGTCACAATCTGGGACCACTTGGCACACTTGGAGAAAAAGATTCTCACTCAAGCTAATGAAGCACAGTTCCCTTGGAGCCACCTTGAGGCTTTAATGTAGAAAACAAAGGAATCATACTCCCACTCTTGTGTGAACATCCATATTGTACCAAGAGAGGTAGGGAAAATTTGAAATTTTTCTATAAAATCCAACCATGGGAAGAGAAATGGGAGACACGGGTGAAATCGCGAAGTTGGGAAACACTTTTTAGCGGACGGCTAGAATTTGGGAGAAATTTTTAATTTCTCATCCGAGAAAATAGTCAAATCTATTTCTCGACCGAGAGTTTTATTGGGTTTAACTGGAGTTAAAAATCTCTCGGACGAGATTTATGTATTTTCTCGTCCGATAGTTTTATTGACGGAAACTCTCGGGAAGACTTTCGGACGAGAGTTAAAAAAAATCTCAGATGAGAGTTTTGAAAACTCTCGTCCGAGAGTTTTATTCCTATAATAAAACGCCAAAATTATTAAGTTGTTAGAATTGGTACTTTATTTTATATAAAACTCTCGGTACTTTAGAATTGGTACTTTATATAATTTTAGTAGTGCTTTATTAAAATTAAAAAATGATAAAAAATAATAAAATTATAATTTTATTTTAAATTAATTTATTATTATTAGTGATAAAAAATACATGAAGATTTAATTAGATAAAATTTGTTACAATATTTTGTAATATCAATATTATATAAAAAACTAAAAATATTTTATATAAAACTAGTTGATACATTAATATAAATAAAATAAAATTCTAAAACATAAATCGAAATAAAAACAACTATATATATATATAATATTTTTTTTAAATTAATGAATAAATTTAAATTTAAAAAACAATTGACTAAATGCAATGAGGTGATAAAGGAGACAATGCATAACACCTTAATATCGTTGTAAATTCTTGAAAATCTCAAGAACTTTTTGAAGTGAGATGAGCTTCTTGGAATGGGTCACTTTATCTTCCACTTCAGTTTCACACGATTAACTTGAAAGGAAGTCTATTTTCCTAGGTATGGATGTAAGGGGATAAACAATATTATTTGAACATGAGTGAGATGCCCTTCTTGGAAAGGGTCCTCTTATATTCCACTTTAGTTTCACAAGATTAAATTGAAATGAAGTTTATTTTCCTAGGTATGGATGTAAGGGGATAAAGAATATTATCCGAAAAGGAAATGAATGTTAAGTGTGACATTCCAAGGAAAAGTGTATGGGATTGGAGAATTATGTTATTGCAGAAAACTAACCCTTGACCCCTTAACCCTTGACCCATAACCCTTGACCCCTTAAACCCTAATTCCTAACCCCTAAACCCTTAACCCGCTAAACCATAAACCTCTAAACCCTTAACCACTAACCCATTTACCCCCACTAAACCTCTAAATCCCTAACCCATTTAACCCCTAAAACCTAAACCTCTAAACCCTTAACACCTACCCCTAACCCATTTAAGCACCTAAACCCCAAAACCCCTAACTCCTAACCCCTAAAATCCTTAACTTCTAAATCCCCTAACCCCCTAAACCTCTAAACCAATCCTAACCAATTTAACCCCCTAAACCCTAAACCCCTAACCCCTTAAACCCTAATTCCCAATCCATAACCCTTGACCCCTTAAACCCTATTTCCTAACCCCTAACCCCTTAAACCCTAATTCCCAACCCCTAACCAATTCAACACCCTAAACCCCTGAAAACCTAACCCATTTAAGTGTGTATTCCATTCAAGCCCCAAAACCCTAACACCTAACCCCTAAAATCCTTCACTGCTAAATCCCCTATCCCCCTAAAACTCTAAACCTATAACCCATTTAACCCCCTAAAACTTAAACCTCTAAACCCTTAACCCCTAACCCCTTAAACCCTAATTCCCAACCCCTAACCAATTCAACACCCTAAACCCCTAAAAACCTAACCCATTTAACCCCATTAACCCCTAAATTCTAACCCCTGAAATCCTTAACTGCTAAATCCCCTAACCCCCTAAACCTCTAAACCAACCCTAACCAATTTAACCCCCTAAACCCTAAACCTATAACCCCTTAAACCCTAATTCGCAACCCATAACCCATTCAACCCCTTAACCCTTGACCCCTTAAACCCTAATTCCTAACCCCTAACCCATTTAACCTCATAAACCCTAAACCTCTAAACCCTTAACCCCTAACCCATTTACCCCCACTAAACCTCTAAACCCCTAACCCATTTAACCCCTAAACCCTAAACCTCTGAACCCTTAACCCCTACCCCTAACCCATTAACCCCTAACCCATTTAAGCCCCTAAACCCCAAAACCCCTAACCAATTCAACACCCTAAACCCCTAAAAACCTAACCCATTTAAGTGTGGATTCCATTTAACCCCAAAAACCCTAACCCACAACCCCTAAAATCCTTCACTGCTAAATCCCCTAACCCCCTAAACCTCTAAACATGTAACCCATATAACCCCCTAAACCCTAAACCTCTAAACCCTTAACCCCTAACCCCTTAAACCCTAATTCCAAACCCATAACCATTGACACATTAAACCATAATTCCTAACCCCTAAACCCTTAACCCCCTAAACCCTAAACCTCTAAACCCTGAACCCCTAACCCATTTACCCCCACTAAACCTCTAAACCCCTAACCCATTTAACCCTTAAACCCTAAACCTCTAAACCCTTAACCCCTACCCCTAACCCATTAACCCCTAACCCATTTAAGCCCCTAAACCCCAAAACCCCTAACCAATTCAACACCCTAAACCCCTAAAAACCTAACCCATTTAAGTGTGGATTCCATTTAACCCCCAAAACCCTAACCTCTAACCCATAAAATCCTTCGCTGCTAAATCCCCTAACCCCCTAGACCTCTAAACCTATAACCCATTTAACCCCCTAAACCATAAACCTCTAAACCCTTAACCCCTAACCCCTTAAACCATAATTCCCAACCCATAACCCTTGACCCCTTAAACCCTAATTCCTAATCCCCAAACCCTTAACCCCCTAAACCCTAAACCTCTAAACCCTTAACCCCCTAAACCCTAAACCTCTAAACCCTTAACCCCTAACCCATTTACCCCTACTAAACCTCTAAACCCCTAACCCATTTAACCCCTAAACCCTAAACCTCTAAACCCTTAACCCCTACCCCTAACCCATTTAAGCCCCTAAACCCCAAAACCCCTAACCCCTTAAACCCTAATTCCCAACCCATAACCCTTGACCCCTTAAACCCTAATTCCTATCCCCTAAACCCTTAACCCCTAACCCCTTAAACCCTAATTCCCAACCCCTAACCAATTCAACACCCTAAACCCCTAATAACCTAACCCATTTAAGTGTGGATTACATTTAACCCCCAAAACCCAAAACCCTAACCCCTAAAATCCTTCTCTGCTAAATCCCCTAACCCCCTAAACCTCTAAACCTGTAACCCATTTAACCCCCTAAACCCTAAACCTCTAAACCCTTAACCCCTAACCCCTTAAACCCTAATTCCCAACCCCTAACCAATTTAACACCCTAAACCCCAAAAATCCTAACCCATTTAAGTGTGGATTCCATTTAACCCCCAAAATCCTAACCCCTAACCCCTAAAATCCTTCACTGCTAAATCCCCTAACCCCCTAAACCTCTAAACATGTAACCCATTTAACCCCCTAAACCCTAAACCTCTAAACCCTTAACCCCTAACCCCTTCAACCCTAATTCCCAACCCCTAACCAATTCAACACCCTAAACCCCTAAAACCCTAACCCATTTAACCCCATTAACCCCTAACTTCTAACCCCTAAAATCCTTAACTGCTAAATCCCCTAATCCCCTAAATCTCTAAACCAACCGTAACCCATTTAACCCCCTAAACCCTAAACCTATAACCCCTTAAACCCTAATTCCCAACTCATAACCCATTCAACCCCTTAAGCACCTAAACCTCTAACCCCTTAACCCTTGACCCCTTAAACCCTAATTCCTAACCCCTAACCCATTTAACCCCCTAAACCCCAAACCTCTAAACCCTTAACCCCTACCCCTAACCCGTTAACCCCTAACCCATTTAGGCCCCTAAACCCCAAAACCCCTAACCCATTTGACCCCTTAAAGCCTAAACATATAAACCCCTAAACCCTAAACATATAAACCCCTAAAAAATTTTATTAAAACATTTAATAAAAATCTTGGCCGAGAGTTTTCTAAACTCTCGGCCTAGAGTTTTCAAAACTCTCGGCCTAGAGTTTTCAAAACTCTCGTCCTAGAGTTTTCTAAACTCTCGTCCTAGAGTTTTCTAAACTCTCGGTCGAGAGTTTCATCGGGTAAACTCTCGAGCGCAAACTCTCGTCCGAGAGTTTTTTAAACTTTCGGCTGAGAGTTTGGTCGCGCAGTTAAATGTAACTTTAGGTGGGTTAAACTCTCGGTTGAGAGTTTTATAAATTTCTCGTCCGAGACATTATCTCGGTCGAGAGTTTCTGGTCAACGAAAAACCCAGAAAATTCTGCAGTTTTCAGGAACCTACAACTTTGGAGGGGCGGAACACCTACAAAAACAAAATGTTATATGTCGGACCAAGTACCATTAGATTCATCTCTAAATCTAGTTTCTGATGATATGAGATTTGTGGAGTTTCATTAAAAAATTCAATTTTTTATCAATTTTTTACTAAACTGTGTCACTGTGGAATTTCATTGTTCGAAAAATTGCACTGAATGAAAATTCAGTAACTTTCAAATGACGAAACCAAAAAATTCAGAAAAATCATATTGCATTTCCTCTCCCTATCTACTTCAAAAGGGTACTCTCATTTTTCTTATTGACGATCACATTGAAAAGAAAATCTATGGATCATAAAATGTACTGAAACATCATTGTTTTTTTGTCTTCGTCCATTTCAGAAAATAATAAAAAATAGTAATTTAATCTGAAAATTACCAAAAAATAGTCTGTGCACTAGTGCAATATATGCAGATGATGATGCTATGGTTTTTTTCCAAAACATGAATAACCTTCCCTAAAACAAGTTATGGATCATAAAGTGACTATTTATGTTTGGCTGAAAATTTCAAGTATATGTAGTTAGTAAAAAATAAATTTACCCCTCTATATGTCAATATATATATATATATATATATATATTTTAAATATGGGTATGGAGGTAAGACAATTCTCTACAATTCTTGTTTTTATGTCAAATCATAATTTGCAATAAAAATATGAGTTTAGTGGAGTTGAAGTTGAAAAACATAGAAAATTAAAATTTTCAACGTCAAAAAAGGGCAAAAAGTGTTTCCCAACTTCACATTTTCACCCTATAACATTCTTATGCTAGCCAAATTTCTCCTTAGAAAACTAGCTTATGTTGTCCAGCCGTAAGAGGATTCGAAGGATTAATTTGTTGTCCATACAACACCTCAATCCAAGAGAGAAGAGTTTACCACGTGTCCCTAAATCTACCATCCTTTGAGAGGGAAGAGAGGCTTGTTGAAAACTTGAGGGGAAGAGACCCCTTTGTCATGGATATTGGAGCTCCACAGCTCGAAGTATCCACTACAAGGGATTTAAAATTCTATGTTCTACTACCACCAACACCTAGAGCTCTCCATTTTTGAGTTATTAGTGTGTTTTCTCTATTGAGCATGTTTCTTGTGCATGTTGTTTTGTTTTTTCTTGTTTTTTGTTTATGTAGCATGCTATGTTTCCATTTACCATAGCTTATTACATGTTGAAATTGTTCCAATAACGTTTGACAAATCACTTTTAACTGTAACTTTCCTGTAGGAAAGAAACCTCCCTATTAAGCATAGTGTATTTCGTCTGCCCATGCAGCAAATACACCACCACAAGAATGTCGACTCCACTAGATTATTTATTTTGAGTTATTGGTTGTTGATGATGGTCCTCTCTCCTTCTCAAACTTGCTACAAAACCATTCCTGATTACTCTCTGTACTTTTCAGTCACCGTCAGTGAGAAATTTGGCTCATAGAATGCATACTTTTTTAGTATCTTCCATCCGCGTGCATTATGTTTAGGTAGATACGCGGTCTTCGTGCCTATGTGAAAAAAGCCACATGGTAGGAATTAAGCAAAATTTTCACTTTTTTTTCTCAGCTTTTTGCAGTTGTAAGGTGTTGGAAACCCATAAGAAATTTTCCATCACTATGCTCTGGTATTGCATGACTGGTTAGGACACTTATTTGATAGACTTTAACTTGGAAACTAAGTAGTTTTAATTTTAATTTTTTATTATTGAAAATCACACATAGTTTAAGTGGAGGAAAGTAAGTGGCCTTGAATCCACATATGTTGTTTGAATAAATGATTTGTTGGTAAAATATACAAAAAAAATAGAGTAATTAGTAGAAACGTAAGTGGCCCATAAATCCACACATCTTTAGCTGATTATTTTTTTTTCAATTTTTACATTAGATTAGTTCAATTTGCATTAGGAATCAGGACCAAGACCAAACTGTTGAAAAGAAAAAAAGTAATCTTTTTCACCTTTGCACCTCATGGTGAGCCTGGGTATGCATATGAATGATTTCTTAAAATGATTTTCCATCTCCCTATAGTGAAAAACTATAACTAGGAAAGGTGTAAGTATCCCATAACTCACACATCATTTACTTTTGCAAGGAAAAATCACACATAGCGTAATTAGAAAAGGATTGTAAAGGATCAATGCATATCCACATCTCATAACACTTGTGATTGTATAGTCCAAAGAACACATGAAGCATCGGTAATAATTGGACCAAAATGAACTTAGTGTGTTGGGACCTTTGTCCTCTTCTTACAGTTACTTCACCAAGGCACACCCTAAGAAGATTGCGACTCTCTAAAAATAATAACTAATCAAACTCACTAAATTATCCCCATAGGGGCCGTACAATAAATTATAGATCAGGTTAGGACCATCGGGGGTAGGCTTCCAATAAGATATCGTGGTCATTCTACATTTTGAAACATAAATGTTGACCTTTCAGGGAGATTAAAATTTTGCTATCTTCCCACAGAATAGATACCGGAGCGTTACAAGAGACCCATTTCAAAGGAGATTAAGCTTAGGCCTAGTGTTTGTTGTACTTTTTGGGGCCACCTGAACCATCTAGTGCTTAGCACTGGTAGATGAATACTAAGAATCTCAAAACTCGAACCCTCACGTGGGACGATGGTACTTTAGTGGCCAAATATATGGAATCCTTCCCTTTAGGTGACGGTGCACATATCACTAGACCCTCTTAACATTACCTTGGTTGATTCTTTGGCTATTAGAAGGCGTCTCCATTTATTTTGGGACATTAGCCCTAGTACCCATCAAAAGACATCTTGGCAAGCCCCAGTTACATTTGAGAGTGTAAGGACGATTAGGTCTATTTAGGATTTTGAGTATCATATGCAAAATAACCAAACAATATTTTTTTTATTACTAGATCACATAGCATTAATATAAAGGAGAAGTTACCTCCTATTTTTTCTCTTTTTTTTATGCATGTTATCATATTTTCTTTGATAATAATCTTCTTTCTATCAGTAAACCAAAATATTTCCAAGATTAAGGTCATCAACACCATAACGGATCCAACGGGACCTTGTCGATATAGGCGTATTTCAGACCTCCACCCATTAGAGGGAGGAGTTCCAGGTCTTTCGGCATTTAGGCGTCGAAGAAAACACACTGCCACCATTATCAGTGCATCATTTATTGGGGAATATTTGGTTTGAAACCCCTAAGTGTCACCCAAAACCACACTAGTGGAAACCTAGTAGGGTCACCACACTCAATTCCTCCCACAACCCCCAGAGGGTAGAGGAGCACTACTGCTTCAGGGAGTTGGCATAACATACAATAGGGCACACCACAGGGTAATATTACCCATGCACCCCCCATAAACCATTACACTCAGACACCTGTGTTTACATAGTACACAATGGAAGTATTGAAGCCTTGGAAATTCGTGGCGACAACATCGGGGAAAACCACCTGGTCTAGACCTTAGAGCAAGTTCTTTTCCATTTGGTGTAGTGGCTCTGGCTAGGGATAAAGGGACCAGTTTCACAATAAGGATTTATGAGGGTGTGTTTGCTTATAATGTGAAAATGGAAAAATAATTTAATCTATGACATGCAATAACTAAATATATACTCTACTATATACCCGGGAGTATTCTTTCTCTAATGTGATCTTAAAATATATCTTCCAACAATTAGTAATGAAGATTATTCAAAGGTTGAAAGAGATGAAAATTATGTTAAAATAATTCTTTTGAAAAAATAGCTTAATCAAAAGGATTGTGAGATATATATCGCATTAATAAGTTCTATCATATATTAGGTAAGTAACCATAAAATAATATCAGTATAGAAGTGCATTTAACATTCATTTAACATTCATTTGGGAGCTGACTGAACCAAATGGTTTCACTGCAAAGACACAGACTCAACTGTCAGATATGAGTACCAGACATTTCACTAATCTCTATAGGGCTCCTATGAACATCAATCTCCTGGACATTATGCATATTACCCAGCAGCTTAAACTCTTTGTGGAACACGAGCAGAGGGATGATCTCAATGCGCCAGTCACTTTGGGCGAATTAGAAGGTGTTCTGAAATGGTTCAAGTGGGACAAAAGCCACAGGCCGGATGGCTGGCCCATTGAGTTCTTCATTCACTTCTTTGATCTCATATCGACTGACCTTCTTCTCATGATTGAGGATAGCAGAATTCGGGGAAGGATTTATGATGGTTTCAATACCATTTTTCTTGCTCTTATCCCTAAATCGGACAATCCGACCAGTTTCAATGATTTCAGGCCAATATCTCTATGCAACTGCATATACAAGATCATTTCCAAAATTATCGCAAACCGCATCAAGCCTTTCCTATCCTCTCACATTGAAAAGGAACAATTTGCATTTCTGAAACATAGGCAAATCTATGAAGCTGTTGGGTCTGCACAAGAGGCCCTCCATTCCATCAAAACTCGGCATCAGAAATCCACCATTCTCAAGATTGATCTTACAAAGGCATTTGATCAGGTTAACTGGAGTTACCTTCATCTTATACTTATTCACTCGGGCTTCCCCCATACTTTTATAAACTGGATTATGGAATGCATCTGCCATGCCACTTTCAGCATATTGATCAATGGCACTGCAACGGACTTCTTTCATGCTGGGAGGGGCCTCCGCCAAGGTTTCCCACTATCTCCATTATTATTCGTCCTGGTCATGGAAGGACTATCTGTTCTCATTAAAAATGCAAAAGAGAGTGGAGTTCTACAGGGGCTCCGGCTCAATGATATATTATATCTCACTCACCTATTGTTTGTGGACGATATTCTTATTTTCCTTAATGGTTCTACACAAGACTCTGTACAATTTGATCTACTCCTAAAGTGTTTTTTCAAGGCCACCGGAATGTCACCTAATGGAACCAAATCCTCTATTATCATGACCGGATGCACAAGATTGGAACAAGGCACTGCATTGAATTTATTTGGATATATTCCCATTGATATCAATGATGGGCTCAAATACCTGGGGTATCATATTAAACCAAACAATTACATGATCAAAGATTGGAACTGGATCATAACAAAAATTGAGCACAGAATTAATGTCTGTTATAACAGATGGTTATCCAGAGCTGGTCGACTGACTCTCATCAAGTCTGTACTAGAAGCCATTTCGGTCTATTGGATGACCCTGGCTTGGATACCTATAGGTATTAATAACAGAATCAGGAACATTTGCAGACAATTCCTTAGGCGCAACCAAGGGAAGGCTTCTACTTTTTCCTGGATAGCCTGGGACCGCATTAACATCCCCAAGAAATGGGGTGGCTGGGGGTTAAAATATCTCCACCTCTTTTCTCGGGCCCTCATGGCTAAAATGTGCTGGCACATTATCAATGGACAAAGCCTCTGGAAAGAGGTCATTGTGGCAAAGTATATCATGCCACAGAACCCTCTCGATTGGATCCGGGGGAGGATTAGCCAGACACCAGGAGCATCTATCATTTGGAAGGCTATCACTAAAGCGGCACATATTATCCAAGAGGGATTATCATGGCAAATTGGTAATGGGGCTTCAATTCGCATAGGCATTGATTCCTGTTCAGGGAGTGGGGTCTATTACAAATTGTCGGATTTCATTATTGAGCACCTTACACACAGAAATATCCTCTACCTTGCGCAGATCGCAGATTGGGTCAACTCCTCTTGGCAGGGTCAGGCATGGCTACAAGAAAATGATCTGGAACTCCCACAGGCTGCCATTAGGGAATGGAATAAATATATCTGGGCATTAAAAGCAACAAATATCCGCATCAATGATCAGGCTGATAATTCGATTTGGGTTGTGTCACCAAATGGTCTTTATTCTCCAAAACTGGGTTATCTCGCCCTCATACGTTAAAAGGAGCCCCCAACTCTGGCTTGGTGGTGGCGTAATATCTGGAAATTAAAAGCACCGCATAAGCATCGCTCTCTATTCTGGTGTATCCTTAATCAATGTATACCTACGATGGAATATCTCCACAGGCGGGTGTTTCATGGGGCCTCTTGTTGCTGCTATTTGTCTTGCTGTTTGTGTCTTGCTCATGGTGAGGAGATGACCCATCTATTCCTTCCAATGCAATTCCATCAAAGCATTTGGCTATGGGTAAAAGCACGGGTCTTGAGCTGTAGTTTTCTTTGGCGAGAGGCGAGAGCGCAATTGAGGCTGGACAAGGCGAGGTAGCGACGGCCACGTTTCCGGCCAAGATTGCGCAATCTCCCACTGATTGTTGCTTGGGAGATTTGGATTGGGCGCAATAAACTGATATTTAATAACACTCCTATTGACTTTGATCGCATAAGCGCTGCCGCTATTGCAACTTTTCGACTCCTACCTGAAGATCGTATTCACAGCAATCCTTCTCTCATCACACCTAAAACTATCGACCATGACCGGGCATGGGCCTACTTCGATGGTGCATCCAACGCACAGGGCTACGGGGGAGGCGCCATTCTATTTTTAAATGAACAACACTATTATGAAATCAGAATGGGCCTGGGGCCAGGCACAAACAACTTTGCCGAACTGCAAAGCCTTAGACTTCTTCTCACATTTTCCTAGGATATTCAATGCAATTTCATACAGATTTTTGGTGATTCTCAACTTGTGATCAATTGGTTCAACAATCTTGCATATTGTCACTCACATACACTGACTGCATTTTTGCGTGAGGTCCATCATCTCAGAGCCCTTTTTCACTCCATCTCTGTGACTCATATTTATAGGTCTCGGAACAAAGTGGCTGACAAACTGTCCAAAGAAGCATCGGAGCTAATTTGGGGCACCTGGCATATCACAGAACATTCTAGAGGGCAGATTTACAAATATTTTCATCGGCCTTTCATTGAGGAGGCACCTGCAGTTTTGGCTGTCTAACTATATAGCTTCTTGGGAGCATTTTTGGTTACTTTCTCTCCTGTTTTTATCTATATATCGGTTGTACTTATATATATATATATTGCTTATTAGTAATCTCGGCAGTAAGTTATGCATCGAACTTACTTCATGGACATGGGATTCATCCATACTTATTTGGGACTGTTTCTTGGCCATCACACATTTTTGTGACAGCTTGTATTAGTCTTTGGATAGAATAGTAGTACATACTACCAGATGATGTAACATGTAACCTATCTTAATTGAAAAGTTACGAATTTTTTCTCTGTGAAAAAAACATTCATTTATGATAACAACTTTCATATATAATACTGATAAAATATGGTTGTCAATTCAAGAAGAAAAAAATAATATAATGTGTAGAAATACCATATATACGAGTTTATATTCATTCAAACTGATAGTAGTATTCCTCTCCTCTTCACGTTAAAGAAATTCAATGAGTACAATAGTGCAACTTCAATTAAAAGACTTCAATGTCAAAAGATAACATATTTTGTTCCATTAATTTATCAAGCCATTCACAAACTTACATAATTACATTCTTTGCAAATGTTTTTGACAAATTTTTGGACCCTTCTCTAAATGCATGAGAAGGGTTTAAATACTAAACTAAATATGTCTAAAATATAATATTACATAAATTCGATGAGGTTTCAAACAACCCCCCTCTTAATGAGTAAATTAAATGAAAAACTAGAAATAAAACGTAACAACATTCTTAGGTGGCATGATCTTGTTTTCTCATCTACTCTTTGAGGTGGCAAATATCTATCATTGGATTTAATTGAGTTGGTTTTGTAATCCCAGATCTGACCTATCCTTTAAAAATGACGTTTGAAATTGTTGGCAATGATTTCTTTGTTGAATCAGTTAAGGACTTTACCGTTGAGCACTGATGATGAGGTTTGATCAGAAAGTTCCACTAACTTTCTTGATCTAACCTAGTTATATTTTTAATAGTTTCTTCTTGTGCCTCCATACTTTCCTTCCACTATATTTCCATTAATTTAAGCTCTGGGAGAACTTAAAATGTATATTCTTTGATGAGTTCAACATTTAAAAGTTATCCATTAACGGACTCGGCGATTTGATTTTCCACAATAGCTGCTTTTGATGTTTCCTTCTTAGCCTGTCTTAGCTCCATTTCCAAATATTTAAATCAAATCTCTTTTTGAAACTTATGAATTTTTGGGAGATTAGATTTTCTTCTTGTATTAGATTCCTTCCATAAGATAAACTCAGAAATTCACTTTTCAACAATTTCACATTCTAGCCTCCTGTTAGCCACTTGTTGGATAAAATTCTTTCTTGTATCATAATGTTAACTGGTGACTGATATTTTATGAGAAAACTTTCCCTCCTATTGCTTTAATTTTACATTCCATTTCAGTGCCTCTTTAATAAATTGCTCTATTTGAGGCTAACTTTTCAGCTTTTCCATTTCTGTTTCAAGTCGTGACTCTTTCTCTATAATATGTACTTGGTGTTGCAACCTCATTCTTTCAAAGTATTTTTGCAATTGTGACATTGATCTTGATTTTCTTATTTTTGTTAATCTTTTCCTCTTCTAATTGTCTCTCCAATTAATTATTTTTATCTTCCTTTTGATTAAGTAGGAGTTTTACCTCTACAAATTTATCAATGGTGGAAGTTGCATATGCACATGTCACATGTGACAATTTAGTGAGATTTTCTATAGTATCAGCCAAAGGGTCTTTCCATATAATGTCTACAGACCCATCGTTAAGAGTTTTGATTAATTCAACAATCATTCTTCTCTTTCTTCTTTTAACTACAACTTTGTGATTAGTGTTGTAGAAAACATCAATTAGAGGTATCTCCTATATTTTTAAAACAATCTGCTTTGTCAGGTGTGCCGGGATGATCTCTTGTTCTTGAACTTCAGGTACATGTTGTATTGGCATTGCAGTTTGCACTAAATTTTGGGTTTTTTTAGGTGTTTGTAACCTTCTCAATTCTTCAGAATTGTGCTTCGATGATGGTGTTGTTTCCAGTTCTTTAGCAAGCTTTTCCCAATATATTTTTAAATCCTTTGCTTGAGGTTTAACTGTCTACTCAGGTGTATTCTGAATATGGTAAAATTCTTTAGAAGATGATTTAACTCCACAGGTTTCTTCTTAAGTTTGCATCTCCATTCCTTTAATCACTGTTTTAATTATGATCTTAGAATTTTCATTTCTACTTTTAGATTCATTGTCTAAATGGTTTGAACTCTGATATTGGTGTTGTGATTGCTCTAAATCATGATTTTATTTCTCTTTAGATTCATCTTTTGACATGTCTTTAGCCTCATTATCTAGACTAATGCTTGGAGTTGGTCTGTTGACATCTTCAGTAAATAACAAGTCCAATGGGACTGTCATTAATCCAATCTATTTCTTCTATATTCTTGAAAAGTTTCAAAGTCTTCTTTACTAAGCTTATTAGATGTAATTTCCTACACGTCTCTAAACTTCTATACACCTTAAAAGAGATCGTTAAACATATCCTTTTAATTCATGAAAGGTTTAAGTTTAAGATTAGTGGTAAAATTATTCACCACATCATTAGGATCATATGGTCTCTTTAGCATCAGAGCCAAATTCAGTGAAGCGATACTTGAAATTTCTTTAGCTGCATGACCAATGTCAAAAAGGAAAAAGTGCCACACTGTAATGGGAAAGTAGGCCAAATGGCCTTTTTGGCATCTCTAAATTGTCTGGTCACATCGCTTACTATAATTTTATAATAAATTTCCCTGGCTAAGAGTTTGTTAGCAACATAGTAAGGTAAAACATGGGGGGAAGAAAAAATTCCAAAAACTCTTATATAAGTAATTTTTTCCTCATCGAACCATTTATCTACAAGTAAAATATATGTGTTCACTTCCTTTGAAATCGTAGGGGCTTCTTCATTAAAGATGGTCTGATGGATTAGCAATATAACTACATTAAAAAATTTATAGAAATGCAGATGAAACTTAGATTCCCAGAGGGATTTATGATATATATGAATTGGATGGGGATCCTAGCTTGCCCACTTCCATCTGATAATAGGAAATATTGAATAGAAGCATATTTCATCCATGATGTACGTGCTCATATAGAAGGGAGGTATTGCTTTAGTGGAATAAAATCTATTTTTCCTATAGTCCATAATGGGTTTAGCCAGATTATGAGATAATATGTTCTCCCAATTCATAATGAAGAAATTGACGATTTCCTCAATTAAAGGAACCCAATATAAGGAAAATCTAGTGGAATCTATTTTAGAAAATAATATACATAACATTCCCACATCATAACAGTAAGGGGAGGGTAGTTGTGCTATCGGGTACGTACCAAGTTTATCCTGCTTCAGCTTCCCCTAGTCTTCTTTCCATCCTTTGATCACTTTCATGAGGTCTGTATTCCTTTTCGAAAAAGTTTGCAAAAATCCTCTTCGTAAATATTTTGAGGCATATGTAAATGAAAATTTTCTGTAAGTCCTCTACAATGAATGAATCAATGGTCTCGAGCTTAGAATTTTTGAATTACCTGTCTGCTATGTTGATGTTTTCAATGACCCATTTTACCATATCGTTGTATGGTAAAAAATTTTGCATTTTAGCTTTCCTGTGGAGAAACGAACATGCAACTTCAAAATAAGACGGTTTTGATGAAACTTGCTCATGTACTGTTTTTGTTTTCTTCAATTCTCTAGGTTGTTCTCCTTTAAATATATTGTACATGGCCTCCCATGAAGAACTCCTGCAGTCCTTGTTGCACGTTGTGTGTGAGAATAATGGAGGCATTTTTGTGAACTCTTCAGCGGATGATGGGGCAATTGATTTTCCTTTCTTTGACATTCTTGATGATATCTTTTCCTTAGACAGTTTCTTGAATTCAAGCGGAAACGAGTAAATTCAGATCTGAAATGAAGAGAGACAAGCACAAAGAATAGAGTTAAATGAACGTACATTAAAATCCGTCGCTTCAAATTTAAAACATGCTTCAAGTAAGATATCAATCTTTTGAATCTTGTACCCAATTAATGACTTTAATAAAACTTTAATATTTTATCAAATCTATCACATACCTTGTGCAATATTTCTAATCTAACGATATTAATCATTAGATCTCATAACAAATTGATTTTATTCAATAGTAAATGAATAGCACATATCACAATTTTTATTCGATACCGATATCATATGTTTCCACTGCTTTTGAGATGCGAAATGCAATATGTGCAAATCACACATCACATTTTATTGCAATGTACATGACTTTTCATTTGGATAAACTTTGCGAAATGTGAAGTGTGCTAAAGACACATAGTACTCTGTTTCGTTGGATTTTATGCATATATTTTGTTATTGTTTTATTTTTTCATTGAGTCTGACTTATCACATTTCCTTTTGGAATGTTATAAGTTTATCTTTTTAAAGGAGGCGCGATGAAAAAAAATTTAAAGGGTTTTTTGGATTTTTAACAGGGTTTCATATACTTTGAAAGGCTTGAAGCGCTTTATCGTATTTTGTAAATTCTTCATTTTTTTTAACTTTTTCAACTTGAAAGGTTTGAGATTTACACTAAGCACAATGAAATCAAGGAAAGAAGAAAAATCCTTTTATTCCTATGTTTTTGAAAAATTAAAACTAAAAGAAAAATGATGTTTCTTTTATTCTATTTATTTTTTAAAGGGTACCCATTTATACTAATAGTAAATGGGGTGTGTTGTATATTAGAAAAAATAGCGATTCACATGGGAGAACCAATTATCTCTGATCAATTTTTTGAAATTTCTAGAAATTTTCAAAATAAAAATAGTTGCAGGAATGAAATCTCATTAATATTATCATATTTCACTGAGTAAATAAAATATCTATTGATTATCATCCATAATATTTCCTCTTAAAAATGAAAATATAAGAATCTATATCAGCCTTTACTAAGTTCAAAAAAGATGAAGGAGATGGCTCATCTAGATTAGCTTTATACATATATAATTATTTATCACAGGTAGAGCCTCTAATACCAATAGGTTTAAAGCCTTGGCAGGGTTACCTTTTACCCAACAATAATTCATTATCCCATCCAGTTACTATTACAATCTTTCGAAAATAAGTTCAATATTATATATTTTATCTCTTTGAGAACTTCCTTTTTCTTTTTTTAAATATTTTTCATTTATTTTGTATTACCTAAAATCCATTGCCTTGGCTTGGTAACCAAATATTGACAATGTGTAAGGTCCCCCCTTACCTACCATAATTATTATAGAGAAATATTATATTGAATCAAAATACAATAATTTTTTTTGTAGGACATAAAAGTTATTGGTGTCCTTTACACTACACCCTAAATTCTACTAACTTATCCTCAAAGCTACAAGGTTCAAGTTTTATGAAGATCCAAAAAAAAAAACCATAATACTTGCTTTTCAAGACTAAAATCACCTTCAAAATATAAAATTTTTAGTGGGATGAATAACTATTAACCTTTATGAACCACAATTTACAATAAGGTAATTGTTAATTCTGTTGTAATTAAATGTGTTCAAGAGTGATTAATTTGATTTTGTTATAAATAACATGCTTATGAATTATTTGCTTAAAAGGATAATTAAATTTATATAGGGTTGGCATAGAATAATTAGGAATTCATATGTGAGTTAATATTACAGCAAATTACAAGCCATGGATCAAGTGTCGATAATACTGAGGACAGAATATGTTTGCATGAATTGAGAAAAAGCATGTTGAGAGCGATTGAGTTAGGGTTTTGCGCCTCAGATCTCAAACGAAACCCTAGCGCCTGCAGCAACCCGACCGCTCTGCACCAGCACTGACGGCGCCGACCATCTCTGGCAACATCGACAAAATCCTCTAGAATGGAGGCTGAGATTCGGGGGAGGTAAACCCCCCCCGCAGAAATTGAGCCGGCCCAGATTCGAATAGCACAAATCATTAATCCAAGACAATGGGGAAGCCCGTAAATCGTCTCTGATGTGCACGAGACACTCAAGCTACATCAACCACTTGCAAGCCCACTGCTTCGTAACGGTCATAAAACATTCCACAAGTCATCGAATAAACGCCAGAATACAGTACATGAGGGATCATGTCCTCATAGGAAAATTTGTCGGGTTTTGGCCAACGGAGAAGGCCCTCCAGGGCTGGATTGCCTCCAAATGGAAGCCCAAAGGAGAAGTCTCTTTGCAGCTTGGAGCAAAGGGGTTCTTCACCGCCACTTTCAATTGTCTGGAAGACAGAAACAAAGTCATGGATGGGGGACCATATTTTTTCAATTCGGCAGGGCTTTATTTGAGAAACTGGGTGGAGAGATTCAACCCAGATCGAGAAAAATTCAACTGGGCACCTGTCTGGATTAGACTCTACTCACTGCCGCTTGAATACTGGGATGAGGAAACTCTGAAGGCGATAGGATCTGGACTAGGAGAGTTCATAAAAGTCGCTGAAGAAACCAAGCTCGGAAGGTATACTTCCTATGCTCGAATATGTGTTCAAATGCACTTGGACAGCGCCCTCCCAGACGCGGTAAGTATCTTTCACGATGACTTCGAGTGGATTCAGCCATTGGATTATGAATATGTGCCATTCAGATGCAGAAGATGTCATGCCCATGGGCATCTCTACAGAGACTGTCCTCTCACGATCCAAGCTCGCAATGTCGAATCAGAGGGTAAAGCGGAGGCAGATGGATTCACCAAAGTTGCCTCCAGGAAAAGACATAGCAAGAAATCCACTCCTGGGAAGAAACCCAGCACCTCCGCCTCCACTCCCTCCACCAGTAATAGTTTCGCTGTGCTTGCCCAAACTGAACCCTCGAATGTTCCTACCCCTGTCACCCCTAGTCCCGTCGGCCCTTCCATTCCCCCTCCAAATCAACTCCAATCCCGCACCATCGCCGCCCATGCCACCCTCTTCGACCTCTTCGGGCCGAAAAACCTAAATCCTCACCCCACCCTTAATCGAAATGTGTCACCGGGGACCCTAAACTCTTTTCGTAGGTCTCGCCTCCCCGGTCAACCCGGAAGCCATAGATCTACCCGGTACCGACCCGCGCACTATTCAAATGGACGAGGACAGTGAAGGTTTTGTCATAAGCGAGTTAGATCTCACAGGTATAGAAGAAGCTTGTGAACGAAAAGAATATGATAAGATCAACCAACAGCAGATTGATACTATAGAGGCGCTTCTGGACAAAGTCCATCAGAACAAGAAACTGGGTGTCCAGTCTGGCAGTCGTTGGGACAGTCTGAAGGTGATAAAGGAATCCAAGAAAAGGGGAAGAACTCCTGACTCGCAGCGCACCATGGCCCTGGGGAAAATATTAGTGGAATCGGGACAATATCCCAAGCTAACTAGGTTCTTCAAACCTCTCCCAACTAGTTCTCAATGAATCTGATCTCCGAGAATGTACGAGGACTTAATGGTCCCGGAAAATACAGAATGATAAAGAACTTGATACAGAAGGAAAAACCCCACTTACTCTTCCTTCAGGAAACTAAATGTAACAGTCAAATGCTGAGCTCCATCTTGACTAGAGCTTGTCCGGGTTGTAGATCTGCAGCTGTGGATGCCTCAGGATTTTCGGGAGGATTGGCAATTGCTTGGAACCCTCAAGCCTTGCAGGTGAGCGACCTTCATGCCTCTCACAACCTTATCCAGGCCACCTTCCACCCTATAGGCACCAATATTCATGGACATCTATCCAATGTTTACTTCCCCTAAGACTTGGCAAGAAAGGTAGTGCTCTTAAATACACTTGCGCATCTCAATTCCAACAGGACTCATCCTCTTTGGATTCTAGGCGGAGATTTCAACATGATCACAAAGCTTGCTGAAAAATCTGGAGGAAGGGCCAGACTTGATCAGGACAGTGCCTATTTCAAGGACTTCATCAACAGCAACTGGCTCATAGATATTCCTTTTTGCAATGGCCTGTATACCTGGAACAACCGCAGAATTGGCAGACAACAGATAGCTTCCAAGATGGACAGATTCCTTCTATCAGACAACGCTATCCATGTGGGCGTTACCAATGAACCATCAAGGCAATAAATTCTATTCAATTTTTATTTTCCTAAGAAAATAAAAGACAATAGTCTACATGAAATAGAAAGAGTTACCTCCTATGAAAAATATATTTTTAAAATTTTCCCATTAACAGGCAAAGAATATATTTTTCCTGATAGATATTGCAATAAAAACGTTGATGGGCCTATTTCTTCTATGATTTGAAATGGTCCAAGACATAGTCTTTGGAATTTAGTATGTTTACCTTTTTCCTCATGTTCTTTATCCCATTTCAGGACTAGATCACCATTTTAAAATGTTTTTGGAGTGACAAAATTTGTATCAAATGAAGCTTTAACTAACAGTTGATGATGTGCATGAGTAACTTTATCTTTTTCTCTTTCTTCTTCAAGTTTAAGAATTTCAAATTGTCTTACTTGTAAGGAAGAATAGGGTGATCAATCAATAAATTGGACTAGGGAAAGAGAAGGAATAACTACATTATTGGGGAGAACAACTTCTTTTGCATAAACAATATTAAATGGAGAAGTACCAATAGAGGCCCTCTGAGTTATTCGATATGCCCAAAGATAAAATTTTAATGATTTGCGCCAATTTCTTTGGTTCTCGTCAATGGTTTTTTTAATCATCCTAATAAGATTTTTGTTGGTTGATTATGCTAAACCATTTCCTTAATGATAATAGGTAGCAGAATATTTGAGCTTAAAAACTCTTTTAATAGAAAATTCTATGAAAGAAACTCCTGAGAAATAATACAAAAGCAGTAGGTAAACCCAATCTAGTTATGATAAACTGATTAATAAACTCAATAATATTCTTAGAGTTGAATACTTTTAGTGGAATTTATTCCACCCACTTGGTAAAATAATTGGTAATTGTTAGGATGTAGTTATGATGTTTGGAAGAGTTAGGAACAATCTCACCACTTATATCCAATACCCATTTCTCGAATGGTTATTCATCGTTCACTGTTTGTAATGGAAGAGAAGGTTTGCTTTGTATTCGAGATGCACTTTGGGAGACTTTACATTTCCTCGCATAATCATGAGCATCTTTGAATAGAGTTGGACACTAATAACCTGCATGAAGGATTTTATGTGTTGTAGTATTTCCTCCAAAATGTCCTCCAGTTGGTCCATCATGGAGTTCCTACAATACTTTCTCTACTTCAGCTTTCTCCAAGCATCATAATAACACAAAAGAAAATTTTATTCTAAACAACACATTATTGACCATTTCGTATTTCTTAGCTTTCAACCTTCAATCACACTTTGTTTCATAATTGAGCTATGTAGAGGCATATCCATTTTCTAAATAAAACTTAATATCAACATATTGAGCCTAAGTATCGTTGAGGCTTACCCCTGACACTTGTACATCATTACCTGGATCTTCTTCTAGTGATAAATGATATGCTCCTGCTAGCATTGTGCAAAAACCTTGACCTCTAATAATTTCATAAGGTAAAATTTCTACATCATATTCTTGCAGTTAGCCCTCTTCTCTCCTACCTCTCTTTGCATTAAAAATTACCTTACTGCAGAAAATGGAACTATTATCTTGGTATGAGTTTTGAGCAGAAATGGTCTATAGTGATTTATGGCTTTGAAGACACCAAATGCTTGCTTCTCAACAGATGAATAGTTTGATTCCGCACCTTGTAAATTTGAACTAAAAAATGATATTAGTGCTTTAATTTTCTAATCATTGAGATGTGTCAGAGCAAAAACATATGATGTATCTAATGAGAATGTATATAAAGTGAAAGGATTAAGAAAATTAGGATTTTTAAAAAATGGAGCATTAATAATAGATTGTTTTATTAAATGAAATTCTTCTCTCTCATCATGTCAACACTTCAAAACTGAAATTTTCTTAATCATTGATTGTAAAGTTAAAAATATCTGTGAAAAGTCAGGGACAAATATTTTTACAAAATTTATCTGTCCTAGGAATGACTGCATGGTCTTCTTATTATGAGGAAAAGGAATTCATTCAATTTCTTCTATTCTTGCAGGATCAATATAGATCCCTTTTTTAGACACAATGAATTCTAAAAGTTTCACTTCATCCAAAGAAAAATAGGATTTCTTCGGATTAAGTGATATTTCATAATTTTTACATCGTTCAAAGACTTGATTAGGTCATCCGCATGATATTCTCTTTATCTAAAAGAGATTGTAATGTGATCTAGATAAATAACCAGTGATTATTAATGATTCCTCTAGAAGTTGTGTCCATGGATCTTTAGAAAGTGGCACCTGTATTGATTAACCTGAATGGAATTTTTTGATAGGCATAAGTTCCCAACTTAGTCCTAAATGTGGTCTTTAATCTATCATCTGGATGCACCATGATTTGGTTATATCCAGAAAAGACATAAGCTCATAACCAACTACACCTTACAGTAGTTGTTGCATGGTTGGTAATGGAAAATTGTCCTTCTGACATTCTTTATTTAGATTTCTAAATTCTATACAAATTCTGTTGTCACCATTTTTCTTCCTAACAGGAGCTAAATTTGATACTCATTTTGAGTGTCTAACTCGAAAGATGATCTTAGCTTTCAGGAGTTTATTCAACTCTGTTTTAATTTTACTTTCAAAGTTAGGATGAATTTTCCTCAACTTTTGTTGTATTGGCTTCTCATATGAAATCATAGGAATTTTGTGTTGAATAACATAAGCGTCATATGTTTTGATATCAGTATAATCCTAAGAAAAAACACTTTTGAATGTTTTTAATAATTTTACAAATGATATTCTTTCTTTAGAAGATAAAACAAGACCTAATTTAAAGTTTTGTGGTATATCACTGGTTCCAAGATTTACTAGCTCAAATATTAAAGTTGAACTTTCAGTTTTAGAATTAGTAGCCTTTTTGAACCTATATTTCAAATCATAAAGGTCTTCAAGTTTAAAGACAGACTTTGGTATTGGATTTTCATCTTATTCTTTATTTATCTAGGTATCATGTTTTGTTCATCTAAAACTTGATCATCATAAGGTCCTTCTGATGTCATAAATTATACGATATTAGAATCATGATTAAAAACTATCCAATTAGTAACATTATCAGGAATGGATGTTATAAAAATAAATTCAATAGAAAACCTATCAGGACTAAATTCTTGATATGGTATTAATTTTGATGCTACATTAGCCAATAAATCTGCACTAACATTTTTTATTCTAGCCCTAGAGGAGATATTAAAAGCTAAAAAATGAGAAATACAATTTTGGACTAATGACTAATAGTGTTTAATATGTCCAGAGTTACAATGACGAGTATTTCTCACTTGTTTAATAATGATCTCTGAATATCCATATACTTTCACATATTTAATACCAAGGCTGATTTCCTTATACGAACCTTGTGTTAGTGCTTCATATTCTCTTATATTTTTTGTGCATTCAAATTCTAATCTACAGGCTAGCATGGTTTTTTTCTCCTTCGGGACTTATTAAAACACAACCAGCTCTTGCACCATATTCTCATTTAGAACCATCAAAATAAAGAGTCCAAAATAAATAATTGACTAAGGGTTTATCTACAATTTTTTACATTTGGAAGCATCTGTTTGGGAAAAATTTTCAATATGGGAGATAACAACATTATCAAAGAAGGGTGATCATTATGCATTAAAATTTCCAAGAAATGGTTATGCCGATTAATTTCCAATAATATTATTATTGAATGCTACTGGCTCATTGGTTCCTTCAAGATCAGTAACTATATGATTCAAGAATTTATCATGGTCTACTCAAATTTGGTTTGGATTTCCATTGTAAGGTAGCCACATGTGTGACCAGTCTATTGCGAAATATCCATGAAGTTTCTCAGGCGAGTCTCTGCTCAATACTAAACAATAAAATTTGAGAATATCAACTACCAAGATATCAAATATCTCAGAAACGTTTGGATTTGATGATAATATAATGGAAACATAATGTACTTCTCCTAGAACCTCTACTTTTGTCCTATCGATTTTTACTATATGAACATGATATTTTTGGGGAGTTATATTCAATTTAGCATATACTAACTTTGGCATGATATTAGAGGAATCCCCTTAATCAATTAAACAATTATGGACATTCCTATTAAAGATCTCATATGCAAAGAGAAATGGAGGAGTATGAGAGATGGATCGATCACCTATCATATTAAGATCTATAGCATCCATCTTAGTTGAAGGGGTAGGGGGTTTGCCGATACTATTAGCAACTTAAACTGCGAGTAGAGTAGGTAGAGTTGAACCAGGAACTGCATTCATTTCTATAAGTAAAATATTGTGTTTTTGTTTCAATTTAGTAAGCTCATGTATTGAGATATTAGCCCTAGTCTTTTTCATATGTACCACTATATTATATTCAATGGTGTCAGAGACTACCATTGTATTTAATGGAGATGGAACACTTGAAGGAGCAGGGTTATTCTGTGTAGATTTAGCCATGGACTTCTTTCTTACTATTTTAAGTTTAGCGGGAGTTGAATTACTCTATTTTTTAGTAGGTTTTGATGCATCTATGGAATTCTTGCTTCTTGTACTAACGGGAAAAGATTCATTTTCCTCATTTGGTAGTATGAAATCCCACATGCCATTTAGTTATACTTCTTTGTCGACTTCAATTTCTTCTTCCTCTGTTTGCTCCTCATTTGTGTCTTGATCAGACTCAACATTAGCTATGATATTGAGCACTTGAAAATTAGAAGACTGATTTTTCTTGAAAGTACTGAATGTGTTCTTAGTACTAGAAATTTCAACAACTTGTTTTTTGATGTCAGCCATTTCATTTGTCATGGTTTTTGGTACTTTTTGGAGACCTTCTACATCAAAAGGGTCGTTTGATGGCTTTTTCTTTGAATCTTCTTTGAAAGAGACTTTCTTGTATTTCATGTGTTCTTTAGAACTCTTATGTTCAAGGGCTATAATTTGTTTCTAAATGGAAAATGCTTCCTTCATATTTTATGATAAAGTAGCTAACTTCACCCTATAAAAAAAATGGTTATCTTAGAGGGGAGAGAAGAAATATACCACTCAATTTAGACCTCAGCACTAGGAACTGATGTAGACGGGATTTTATTGAGTAATTTATTAAATCTAGAATTGAAGTCTCTAATTTTCTCTCCCATTTTAGACTTAAGATTTGATAAGCCATTGATGAGCGATGCAGTAGTTCAATCATCTCCAAACTTTTCTAGGAATTGTTCTTCAAAGATATTCCAGCTAGTCATGGAGTGAGAAGATAATGAAAAATACCAGGATCCTACAGATCCTGTGAGAGTATATAAAAATAATCTAACTACAAGTTACGACTTTTAAGTTGATGGCTAACAAATAATTATGGATGTGTTCTTCAGTTGGGAGAACATCATCTGGATAGAATATAGGTAATTGTATGTCAGGGTATTTGGGAAGAGGGTTAAGTGGAGCTGGAATTTGTAGAGCACCGAGATTATTCCATGGTTTTATATTTGGTGGAGGTTGTTGGCCTGCCATTGGGCCTTGGGTAGAGATTATGATTGAAGTTTGAATTAAAGAAGATGCAGGCTGAGTGCTAGAACTAGTTGAAGAAGTAGTAGTTTGGGTACTGGAACTATTTAAGCTAACATTGATTGTTGCAATAGAAGTTATTTAAATGAGTGGAGGTGATGGAGGTGAATGGGGTGGATTATTTGATAAGACCTCGCTAGTGATAGACTATTATTTTGTCTCCTTATTTCTATTTTGAAAAGTGCCAATAGGAAATTAGAAAGGAGGGATTCATGTCTTCTGAGTTTCTGATCAAGTTAAAAATTTTCTTGGCTACAAAGAAGATGAAACATTGATTTCATATGTTTGAGAAGTTTTAGGCTTTTTAGCACAAATAGATAATCTCTCTAACTTTTCCATCAAAGACTGAACTTCTGGGGAATTATGATTATAATCTGAAGATAGTATTGGTTGAGTTTAACTAGGATACTTAGGAGAAGGATGTTCAACTTTATATCTTAATGATTTTTTTCTGGATAGTGATCTGGAAGTTGGTGAGAATATAGAGGGAGAGTGAGTTTTAGATCAACCTTTATATTGATCATATCTCTTTTCCATTCAGGGACGTTCAAGCCCTCCTTTTAGCACCAAAATGTTGAAGCCTCAGAAATCCGTAGCAACAACGTGGGGGAAAACCACTCGGTACGGACCTTAGAGCAAGTCCTTTTCCATTTGGTGTATGGGCTCCGACTAGGGATAAAGGGACTAGTTTCCCAATAAGGTTTTATGAGGGTGTGTTTTCTTGTAACATTCAAATGGAAAAATGATTTAATCTATCATAAGCAATAACTAAATATATATTCTACTATATAGCTGGGATTATTCTTTCTCCAATGCAATCTTAAAATATATCTTCCAACAATTAGTAATGAATATTATTCAAAAGTAAAATAATTCTTTTGAAAAAATAGTTTAATGAAAAGGATTGTAAAATATATATTGCATTCATAAGTTTGATAATATATGAGATAAGTAACCATAAAAAAAATATCTGTAAAAAAGTGAATTTAACATTCCTTTATGATAAAAATTTTCATATATAATACAAATAAAAGATGATTATCAATTCAAGAAGAAAAATTAATATAATGTGTAGAAATACCATATATACGAGGTTTTACCCTTTCAAACTAAGAGTAGTATTATACTCCTCTTCATGTTAAAGCAATTCAATGAGTACAATAGTGAAACTTCAGTTAAACAGCTTTAATGTCAAAAGATAACATATTTTGTTCCTTTAATTTATCAAGGCATTCAAAAAATTACAAAAGTGCATTCTTTGCAAATGTTTTTGACAAATTTATGGGCCCTTCTATAAATGCATGAGAAGGGTTTAAATACTAAACTAAATATGTCTAAAATATAATATTACATAAATTCAAGGAGGTTTATAACACCCTTCCTCTTAATGAGTAAATTAAACTACAAACTAGAAGTAAAAGATAACAACATGCTACTGTTGGTTGATCTTCCTTTCTCATCTGCTCTTTGAGGTGGAAAATATCTATCACTAGCTTCAATTGAGCTTGTTGTGTAATACTAGATCTGACTTGGCCTTTAAAAACGACGTTTGAAATTGTTGGCAATGATTTCTTTGTTGAATCAGTTAAGGATTGTAGCATTGAGCAATGATGATGAGGTTTGATCAGAAAGTTCCAGTAGCTTTCTTGATCTAACCTAGTTATCTTTTTAATAGTTTCTGCATGTGCCTCCATACATGCCTTCCACTTTGTTTCCAGTAGTTTAAGCTCTGGGATAACTTCAATAGTATATTATTTGATCAGTTCAACATTTAAATTTTGTCCATTAATGGACTTGATGATCTCATTTGTCAGAATAGCTTCTTTTGATGTTGCTTTCTCTATCTGTCTTAGCTGCATTTCCCAATATGTAAATAAAATCATGTTGGCTCAAGCAGTCTTGACCCAAGTTTGGAGGTTAAGGTTTTCCAACAAACCCCTATACTACTGTCCCTTTTGGCAGTGACCTACTTGCGCATGCCAAAGTCTCACCCGAAGCAGTATGGGAGGGTGCTGGAACCAAGTTTCCACACCCTGAGAGAGAGTAGCTAAGTCAAGAAGATTCACATTCGCAGCCTATTGAGTTCACACAAGATATGTCTATTCATAGGTTTATTAATAGTACAATCCACAGTATAACAGAGCTACTACCATGCACATATATAGTCAATACCTTCGCATCCATGTGCGTATGAGCAGTTATCAGAACACAATATCATAACTCATCATTAACAGATTACAGATATACCATAACACAGATAGATTCACAGCATACAGATAATACAACTGTATTATTACTTCTAACAAATCCCAAAGGTTTGCCTCAATAGTAACCCATCAGATCCGATAACACAGAGCTACTTTAACGATATCCGCATATATTACCATCAATAACCAGTAAAATCCAAGCACAACCTGCGCACACAGCTAGTAGGGTACGCACAGAGTAGGACTGAGGATCTCCGCACACACAGCCAGTAGAAGTCCTTACCCAAATTACCCAACAACAGATCTAAAAATTCACACTTAGCATCCGACTTAATTATTTCCTACCTTAAGGCTCAAAATGTTCATCTATTTATATCGACTTAGCCTACACTTCCAATGGTCCAGAAACCATGGTTTGCAGACTCTTGGTCTACCCTTGACCCATTATAATGCATTCGGGGCTTTAACCCACCCGAAAACCCCTGCGCTAGACTAATTAAGACCAAAAATATACAAAATTGTATAAAATTCACAGCTTTAGGGGAACCTGTTCCAACAGTCCACCAACACAATCTTGTGACTCGTCCTGAGTCACTATGGCTGTGGGGTCTCCACCTGTGCCTGTAGCAGCCTGATCGCCTCGACCAGTGGGGGTAGCACTCCTTCACTCTGAGCAGCAATTTTCTGAGAAATATCCACCAATTTTTGTGAATTTTTTCCCTCTGTCACAACTGTGACACTCTCCAGAGTCTCGTTCAGTTTTTTAACAACGACATCAATATCCTGAGAGAGTTTCAGGGCTTCATCCACCCACGGCTTAAGCCATTCATTGAGAGTCTTCATCTTCTGGTGAATTTCATCAATATCATCTTGAAGGGCGTGGCTGGTTTGCAATCATGCTAATCGTTGAATAGGAATCAGAGTAGGCATAGTGGCTTCCAACTACTCGAACACTTCTTCCTCTTGTCGCAGGTCCTGGTTGATTTCACACAGGAGAGGGTTGCACTGCACCTTGGTCCATAACTGCATAGATGTTTCTAGTAATATGGCACCCTGAGAAATATGTCTTGTAATCACATTCGTGGCCACTGTAACCAGCGCATCTCGCTGGGCCCGTACCTCTAGTGGTGTGTCTGGCTGCAACTTGGCCTGCAAGTCTGTGATCTGTTGTTCCATCTCTATTTTGATCGCCTGTATCTCAGTCCTTGAGGCCCATAATGTTGTGATCAACCCTTCAATCTTGGCCTGGGGGGTGGCAAAAGCTAGAATATCTTCGAATACATCCACATACAACCTACTAATGAGGTGTTCCAACATCGTTTTCTGCACAGTGGCGAGGGTACATGCAACCTGTACTTGGGAAACTTCAACATTTTTTTCCTCAATTGTCTGCTCAGCTATACTGAGCTATTGGTGCGCTTGATGGTCCCTGTGTTGAATTTCTTCAAAAAAGGAGGTGTGAAGAACCTACAATGTTTCATGTGGCAACCTAGCTAGATCCAATCGTACATCTGTATAGGCCTGGACCTACACTCCCAAGTCGGGTGGACTTATCGCGAGGGCTGCACCTGGTAGGGAACAAAGGCAGATTTCCGTTGTAACAAGTGATGCATTGCTAGTTGTTGAGGTCGTCTATACCTGAATCATACTTTTTTGCAGCGTGTACATCTTTAGCTCTAGAGCTTGGAGCTCGGCCTGAAGTGTGTTGACCGTGGCTTTCTGCTGCTCTTCTAGATCCATCCATTTCTCTTTTGCAGCCAAAGTAACTGCATCTACAATTTGCTTGAGGTCCCCTTCGGTCATTGTAACCACTTCGTCACGTTCTGGTTGTTGGGAGCGCTGCTTCTTCTATGGCCCCTTAGAAGGGTCACCCATTCGCTTTGTTCCCCGAGGGGATTCAGCACCTCCCACCTCCTGACCTTCGGTACTGAGATCCTGCTATGCATCCTTCTGTGCGGCTGCTTCCACGCCCTTCCCTGTACTCTTACCAAGCTGCGAACCCTTCTGTGATATGGCTTCAATGCCCTTCCCCATGCTTTTTCTTGGTCCTCCGGTGTCTTTGGTGATGATGGGTGGGGTAACCTTCATGGTGCTTGTTCCTTCAGTTCCCTCCGCACCTATTTTGAAGCCTAGCTTCTAGTGAGGAGGCCATTATGCAATTAAATGGTCAATTTCTTCACCGGCAACCATATAGGGGAGCGAAACACATACAGGATCCTTGCAGCCTCGGATTTGGATGTTATGCATATTCACCTGGAATGCAGCGATGCTTTTATACTTATAGTAGATGGCTGGCGATAAACGCGACCAATAGTTGATAGTTGCTACGAACACACTCTGAAACAACACCCATAAGACTTGATTGTCCTTGATGCATTACGCATCCTTAGAGTCCCACAAGTTTGTATATTAGGCCCCCTCGCACATGTCTAGGGTGAGCTCAGGGAGGACCGATTCCTCAGGTGCTTCCCAAGCGACCAACGTGATGAGAAGCAGCAGCCATGAATAACAAAATGCTTGTCCCTAATCCTGGGATTCGCAGATATTGGCCAAAAACTTGTTGCACAAGTACTCGGACCAATTGAAGCAGACCCCTTTCTTGCACTGGCCTGCCAACTGAATTACATATGCGGGAATGAAGGCCACCTGGAATTTTTTCATCATCTTGCACACCAATAACAGGGTACCCCACTACGTACCAGGGTCGTTGATGGATTTGATGATGAAGCCTTGAGTGTTCTGCTCCACATGGTAGGCTTTTTGCATGTGTTCAACGATCTCCCCCTCATACTTCTTACCAACGCACAACAAAGGGTCTGGTCATTCCATGGGGAGACCATTAATTCGATGAATGAGCGCAACATCGATGGGGATTCGATCCTAGATCCATAAGCAGCCATCATGGACCAGGGTGAGCAACTGACGTACCAGAGGGTTTGTGATATTGTAGTGGCCGAAGTGCGGCATCCTTAGCAGGTTTAACAGCCTAGACCCTTCCAATCCACGTACCCGGCACATGGGGACAATATTTATCCCATCGACTTCCTGCATTCTACAAAGATATAATTTGGGTGCCAACTGAGGGAAGGCCTCCAAATTGGCCAAGTCATGATCATCAAATTTCACCTCATGGAGCCTTCCAAAGGGTTCACCAATGACAGGGGCCTCACCTGAGGTCAGCAACATCTGCAGGTAGGTGCACAGGCCATCGAGACTCTTTTGCGTGCATGTGGAGGGCCTACGGGGTCAAACAAAGGGTGGCAGCCAATTGATTGGTTCGACAACCTTGGTCTCATCCTAAGCAGAATCAGGCAGTCTTCAATCACATGGTCCAGTTGTCTACAGTACCTGCAAGATTGCCTTGCAAGGTTTGAGAAGTCCCTTGAAAAGTGCCCTACTTCCCCATAGTTGTAACAAATCAGTTGTCCTCTTCCCCGACCTATGCTTCCACCTCTGCCCCCTCCCCTCCCATTGACATAGCTAGGTAGCATATCACCGCACAGGGTGGCTAACCGAATAGCTCTACCATCCGTGATTTATTTAACTATATAGGGCCCTATTGAGTGTTGTCAGAACTTGCCTGAGTGTTTTGCAAATTGGATATCCTACAGTAGGAATAATTCACCCTCCATAAAGGTCTTTTTTCAAATATGTCAATTATGCCATTCCTTATCCCAGGCCTTCTAAACCCGCTGATGGAAATTAGCAATGAAGTGATCTTCCTCCAAAGTCACAAGCTGCACTAAACACTCCTCTATGATATCAGGCTCCGCCATATTCGTAAAGGCTTCGATGCACAGGCTAGGAAAAATATATTCCATGGGTATAATGGCCTCCTTGCCATAGACCATCCTAAATGGTGTTTTCCCTGTCAACTTCTTATAGGTGGTTTGGTAGGCCTAAAGAACAGACGGGATGTGCACGTCCCAGTCGCTGCTATCGACGTTAGAGACCTTAGTCGGTGCACGCTCTAAGACTTTATTAAAAGCTTCAACCGCTCTATTTTCCTGGGGATGATAGGGAGTGCTTTTCGCATGATGGATTTGAAATTTTTCCTTGAAGGCCTGTATTGTTTCATTAACAAAATGTGTACCTCTATCACTCATCAAGATTTTTGGACATCCAAATCTGGTCAGAATCTACTCAAAGATGAAGTGTGCAATGGTCTCTACAGTGCAATCCTTCATCGCTTGTGCTTCAGCCCACCTAGTTACATAATGAGTGAAAGTTATAATGTACGCGCACCTGTCTTCTTTCCGGGTGGGTTGGTAGGTTCTACAAAATCGATGGCCCATTTGTTAAATGATTGTAGGGCCATTTGTGGTTGAAGGGGGATTTCATCTCTCCGTGATGACCTTCCTTTTTGTTGGCATGTATCGTAGGCTTTACAATAGTTGTTAGAGTCATTATGCAAGATAGGCCACCATATTCTAGCTCTCAAGATCTTTTGCGCCATTGGTTTCCCTGTGTAGTGACCTCCTGCTACACCGTTGTGGGCTTCTGCCAAGATAGCATGTTGTTCATGCTCCAAAACATACCTTCACAACACTTCATCATCTCCCATATTATACAGATGACCTGCGATGATGGTAAAATCTGCAGCACAGGTTACCAACTCTTTCTTCTGTTGTACCAAATACTCTTCAGGTGCCATGCCTGTAATCAGGAACTGAATGATGTCGATGAAGGGCGCATCAACTACCTTAATAGAAAATAGCTGTGCACCAAGCAATCCTTCTTCCTGCTTGGTCGATTCCTCACCACTCTCAATTCAGGACAAGTGATCCAGCCCAGCATTCAATTTCCCCGGCTTGACAATGAGCTCAAATAGCAGAAGCGAATGGCATATCCCCCCCCCCCAAAAAAATAGGCTTATTCACTAGGTACTTCAAAGCCGAATGATCTGTAAACATCTCGAAGTTTCCTCCTATAAAATAGTGCTGGTACTTTTGTAATGCATAGACCAAGGCCAATCCCTTCCGCTCCATAGTGGAATAGTTGTGCTTTGCAGCAGAGAGTTTCCTACTAGCGAATGCAACAGAATAATGAATGTCTCCCTCTCTAGGCTGCGTAAGGACCACTCCCAGGGAGATCCCTGATGCATCTACATGAACATGGAATACCTTCGCCCAATCAGGAAAGATGAGAATAGGCGTAGAGACCATATTCTCCTTGAGTAGCTAAAATCTCTTCTGACATTAGTCCTCCCAAAAAAATGAAACATCCTGCTTAAGAATATTTTCCATAGGTGTTGTGATCAGTGCGTACCCTTGAATAAACTTCTTGTAGTAGCCTATATGTCCAAGGATCAAACACAGCTATTTCTCAGCTGTAGGTATTTCCAGATTTATGATAACTACGACCTTGGCAGGATCAACCATCAATCCTTGCCGACAAACTATATTTCCGAGCAAGATTCCAAAGGGTACGCATAATATGCACTTCTTGATATTCAAGGAAATCTGGTGTTTTCTACAAGCATCCAACATCGTACGCAAGTTTGAAACATGCTTCTTCACTAAGCCAAAGATAGTCCAATCATCAAAATAAACCTCGAAAAATTTATGTATGAACTCTTTGAACACTGCGACTACTTCTCGTGAAAATATGGTAGGGGCATTCTTGAGTCCAAATGACATGACAGTATACTGAAAGGATCCCCACTTAGTAGAAAATGTAGTTTTGTTATGATCTTTAGGTGCGATTCTGATCTGATGGTAGCCTAAGAACCCACCAGTATATGAGTGCCCTTCCTGCCCTCCTACGCTATCAAGGATTTCATCTAAGAATGGTGTGGGAAACGGATCATGCACGCAGGCATCATTCAATTTGTGCAAGACCACACAAATTCGTATTTCTCCCTTCGTCTTTTTCTCCTAAACCACCATCGAGCTTACCCTGTCTGACTATTCGACCGGTTCGATGATACCTGTGGTGAGCATTTTATCGATTTCTTCCTTAACCTTTTGCTTATACTTAGGATTCAGCCAATAAGGGCACTGCTTCACAAGGTGTGCATCTAGTTTTAACATGATTCACATGACCCCTAGGTCCCCTGTGATCCCCTTAAGCTTTGAAAACTTCGTTGGGAATAAGTCCTGATATTCTATGAGGATTTCTACAACTTTTCCTACTTTATCATCATCCCAGTAATCCCTAGCCAACTTAGGTTGCTCTTCCATCCCAATGTTGACTTCTCATAGCTTCAAAGGCTTCGTAACATCGAGAGTTTGTAGTGGGGGTCCAGCAACTATGTGTTGTCCCTTCGATTCTAGGATAAATACATTGTGTGTATATTCATCCCATTCTTCTACTACTATATTGTGGCAGTTGACAATATCCTGCATATGTGTTTCCCATGTTGGTGCACCAAATGTTGCGTAAGGGTGCGATTAATTAAATACGAAGGTATCTATATCCTGCAAAGCTTCGTCGAGTGCCTTTATTCCTCCTACTAATTCAAATGTTCCTACAAATTCATCCTTTAATGTTTCCCAGTGGCATGTACACTAATGTAGCTCTACATATAAGTACCATGCGGTGGGAATTGTTCCCAAGGCATGAATAAATAGGTGAACCCATTCTTCTATAGTACGGTCACACCATTTCTCCATCCAAGTGAACAAATGCTCGTGCAGGTCCCCTGGCCCAAGGAATGTATTTACGCGCAAGTGAACCAGAGGTTTAAATCGCAAGATCATCATATCCTGACACTCTTCCCAATCCTGGAATTTCCCCTTATATGTGTCCTACCACCTTGTAGGTGTTGCACGCATGGCTAGGTTAAGGGCCCATAATCTTCACTCTCTCGGAACCTCAACTTAAAATGCTCACAAAAACTCCTTAATACTACCAAAACCATCAAAGTAGGGCAGTTATATTACCTCAGAGGAGATGAATTGGAAGTTCTTGGTGATTCTAAGACATCGCAGTGCAGATACATCATGTAACCGATTCTGAAAATTTTCCATATCTCCGTCGGAGTCCAAGAAACATTCACTATATTTTTCCCAGCAAAGTACACCATCGGCCATGGGATTGATCCAATATTCATCCCATGCAGTTAACTTATAGATATGATCCACTTCCTCTTCTTCATGCACCGACTCTGTATATCGTTCTCCTTCTGCAGGGTGTAATGGTACTATCACCCGCGTACCTTCATTTTCAAACACCATGCTTCTTTTCTTTAGGTTGATGATACCTCCCATATCTATGGCATAGTCTAATCCTAAGAGCACAGGATAGGGGTATGCATATTCTACGATCTGAATTACCTCAAAGTCAGCTAGAACTTAACTCCTGCAATATCTACCACGATCTTTGACAGTCTCCTCCATGGTATGATCTTCTACTGATTGGCCATGCGTAGCTAGATAGTGGACCATTCCAACTTTGGTTCTCCCATTCACTACCAAGTTTTCTTGGGCAGTACATTCACATCTGATCCTAGGTCCAAAATTACCTGATCCATTTCATAATCACCAATTTTTTTTTTTAGCCGCATTTCCCTATCAGTGTGTTTCTTATGCTTGTATAGTTTGTGCACATCCTTAACTTCCAAGAGTGGATTAGTTATTTTTGAGCAGTTGTATATTATTTCTTGGAGGTTTTCTATGGCCTGTTCATTGCGCAACATCTTCATACATGCCTGCAAAAATGGTTTGACCTCGTCACTTTCTTTGGGGGTTGCGGGGGCTTGAGAAGAAGATGCCTCAGCCTTAGAAAATTCTAGGTGAGCTGCGGAAAAGGTTTCCTTTTCCTTCTATAGGTCCAAACCTTCTTTTTTGATGGCTACTTTTTGGATAAGAGGCTTAGCTACATATTTTTCCTCAACTCCCCAGTGGCCATGCTGCTGCGTGTTATGAAATGAATGCTTGGTCCTTCATCTCGAGGTTCTGCCTTAACCCTTTGTACGTTTTTCGTAGGTTTCTACTACTTTTCCTGCATTTTTTATATCAGAATTGGGCCGTCTTGAATCACGTGTTCAAGTTGTCTACAGTACCTACAATATTTCCTTGCAGCATCCGTGCAATCCCTCGCAAAGTGCCCTACTTCCCCATAGTTGTAACAAATCAGTTTTCCTCTTCCCCTGCCTGTGCTTCCACCTCTTCCCCCTCCCCTGCTCCTAGCTAGGGAGCCACCTATGCCTAAGGGGGATCTTGGTGAAGAAGGGTCCGATTTTACCCTATATAGGTTTCCCCAGTCTATCATCAAATCATAAGTTTGGTAGTTTTTCTCATCATGTCCTACTGATCAGCAAAACTTGGACCATTGTTGCTTTAATTCTGCGACATATGCACCCACATGGGGGAAGTGGTTAGTATCATGCAGGCCAGCTATGTGACAATCATCACACCATAACGCTGGTCCACTTGGTACCAGGCACAATGAACTGGATTCCCCCACTTGTAGGTAGTCTGCCAGTAGCGGGCACTGATCCTTGGTATTCCCATATACCCTACATCGTATGCACCATATGTATGGGCTAACTTCTTTCCCTCGGTCCTTTTGTAGGTTCTGGATCTCCATGTGCATCGCCTCCAACTGCCCTTGGATTTTTTGTACTCCCAACTGGGTATCATATCTTGGCACAACTTCCAACTTCATAGAAATCTCCAAGGCTTTTTCCTGTGATTCAATGGCTTGTTGACCCATAGGTTCGTGCAAGTGAGGTAGTAACATAGCAATGAACCTTTCCTTGTGCTATCTGTCATCATACTGAAATTCCCCTTCCCTGATTACCTTCTTTAGTGACTGGTCAGCCTCCCATACAGACTCATACGGTTGTTGTTTAAAATATTTTAGGTCATTCACTATCTGAGAGGAGGATTTAGGTTTTTGAAACTGTTGTTTTAGGGTAGTCTTAACCTCTAGAATGGTCGTGTTTGCATGTTGAGCTATGTATCCCATATACCAATCTAGGGCTCTTCCTTCGAAAGCCAGGGACAGTTGTGCCCTTTTCACAGCATCACTAGCCACATTCTGCGTATTCCATACCGACTCTACGATGAGCCAAAACCGATCCATATCTTCATCCCCTATGCCCTTGAAGGTAGGTAGGTTCATGTGCGAGGCTATTTCATCTTCCGATGGAGGTGGAGGTATGGGTGAGTTCTTAACCCTATGCCGATTTGAAGGTGTTGTAGTTGGAGGGCTATGCGCAACTGAATCCCTTATTGTACTGTAGATAGATCTATCTCCTTCTTGATTAGTTTTGTAGTATTTACCACTTCGTGTTGTACCCTAACTTTTATCAGAGCTCATTCACTCTGTATGGCTGCACAAAATGCTCCTTTTGCACAATAATATTTTAATCAATAATGGCAAGGTTTTAAGAAACTTACCCTAGAAACCCTTGAAGAACCTCCATTTTGCCTCAAAATAGGACACGAATTGATCAATTGCAAATTCCATCACAAATCCTCCCAGCACACTATCCACCCAGTGTTCTATCGTACGAGTGATGTTATTATCAGTCCTTTCTAACTATTGGATCAACTCAGGAGTCCTCTGCGTGACCCGTTCATCCTTCCAACACGTCTCGAAATCTTTGAGCCTTGCCAGCCACTCCTGAAGCTCGTTCACAAATGTTACAAAGAAAATTTCATAGACTTCGGTGAAAATGTACTTATTCTTCCACTTCCCTGCTGTCAACCTTGTGTTGCGATTCTCTTTTACTGCAAATTCCTGAACTTGTTTTTCAAACCACTCTTCAATTTATTTCTTCTCACGTCTCCAATATTTTCTTGGCATTACCCAATCTCTCTCTTAAAATGCTCCCAGTCCCTGCAACAGAACCATTTTTTGACTCGAGGGGTCCAGACGTAGGTTCGAAAGTTAAGGCTTGCCAACAAACCCCTATACTATTGGACCTTTCGGCAGTGACCTACTTGTGCAGGCCAAAGTCTCGCCTGAAACAGTATGGGAGGGTGTTAGAACCAGGTTTCCACACCCCGAGAGAGAGTAGGTAAGTCAAGAAGATCCATGTTCGCAGCCTATCGGGTTCGCACATGATAGGTCTATTTACATTATATTAACAGTACAATCCACAGTATAATGGAGCTATTGCCATGCATAGATCTAGTCAATACCTTCGCATCCACATGTGTATCAATAGTTACTAGAACACAATATCATAATGCATCATTAACAGATTATAGATATACCATAACACAGACAGATTCGTAGCATACAGATAACACAATTGTATTTTTAGTTCTAACAGCTCCCAAAGGTTCGCATTAATAGTAACACATCATATCCAATAACACAGAGCTACTTTAACTATATCTGCATCTACTAGCTTCAAAACCCAGTACAATCCAAGCATAGCCTATGCACACAGCCAACAGGGTCCACACACAATAGGACTAAGGATCTCTTCACACACAACCGGTAGGAGTCCTTACCCAAACGACCCAACAAAATATCTAACAATTCACACTTAGCATCTGACTTAATTCTTGCCTACCTTAAGAATCAAAATCTTCATCTATTTATATTGACTTAGCCTACACCTACAACGGTCCACAAACCATGGTTTGAAGACTCTTGGTGTACCCTTGACCCATTACAATGCATTTGGAGCTTTGACCCACCCCAAAACCCATGTGCTAGACTAATTAAGACCAAAAATATACAAAATTGTACAAAATTTGCAGCTTTAGGGAACCTTGTTCCAACAAATCCCTTTATGAAACTTTTCAATTTTTGGGAGATCAAATTTTCTTCCCATATTAGATTCCTGCCATAAGATAAACTCAGAAATTTTCTTTTCAACCTTTTCACATTCTAGCCTCCTATTAGCCACTTATTGGATCAAAATCTTGTATCACAATATGAACTAGTGACTGATATTTGACAACAAAATTTTTCCTTCTGTTTCTTTAATTTTACATTCCATTCCAGTGCCTCTTTAATAAATTTCTCTATTTGAGGTTTACTTTTCAACTTGTCCATTGATGTTTCAAGATGTGACACTTTCTATGTAATCTGTACCTCGTGCTGCAACCTTATTCCTTTAAATTCTTTTTAGAATTGTGACATCTTCATTTCTATTTCTTTATTTCTATTAAGCTTTCCCTATTCTAATTGTCTCTCCAATCCCTGAATTTTATCTTCTTTTTTCTTAAGTAGGAGTTGTACCACTACAACTTTATCAATGGGGGTAGTTGCATATGCACCTGTGAACTGTGACAATTTAGTGAGATGTTCTATAGGATCAACCAAAGGGTCTTTCCATACAACGTCTACATACTCATCATGAAGAGTTGTGATTGATTCATTAATCCTTCTTCTATTTCTTATTTTAACTACAACTTTGTGATTAGGGCGATATAAAATATCAAGTGGAGGTATCTCCTCAATTTTTAAAGCAATCTAATCTGTCAGGTGTGTCAGGATGATCTCTTTTTCTTGAAATTCTAGTACTTATTGTAGTGGAATTGCAGTTTCCACTAAATTTTGGGTTTGTTCAAGTGTTTGGAACCTTCTCGATTATTGAGCATTAGGCTTCGGTGATGGTGTTGTTTCCAGTGCTTTAGAAAAATTTTCCCATTCTATTTTTTAAATCCTTTTCTTGAGGTTTAACCATATGCTCAAGTTTATTATGAATATACTGAACTTATTTAGAAGATGATTTAGCTCGACATGTTTCTTCTTTAGTTTTAATCTCCATTCCTATAATCACTTTTTCAATTATTATCTTAGGATTTTCATTTCTGATTTCAGATTCATTGTCTGAATAGTCTGAACTCTAAGACTGGTGTTTTAATTTCTCTTGAGATTCATCTTCTTACATGTCTTTAGCCTCATTATCTAGACTAATGATGGGAGTTGGTATGTTGACATATTCAATAAATAACAAGTCCAATGAGATTGTCTCTAGTATCTTGCTTCCATATTCTTGAAAAGCTTCAAAATCTTCTTTACTGAGCTTATTATATGCACTTTTTAACACGTCTCTAAACTTCTTTACACCTTCAAAGAAATCATCAAACATATCCTTTTAATTCAGGAAAGGTTTAAGTTTAATATTAGTGGTAAAATTCTTGACCACATCATTAGGATCGTATGGTCTCTTTGGCATTAGAGCCAGATTCAGTGAAGTGATACTTGAAATTTCTTTAGTTGCATGACCAATGTCAAAAAGGGAAAAAGTGCCACACTGTAATGGGAAAGTAGGCCAAATGGCCTTTTTGGCATCTATGAGTTTTTTGGTGACACCGCTTAATAGAATTTGATAAGGAATTTCCCTGGCTAAGATTTTGTCAGGAACATAGTAAGGTAAAATATGGGAGGAAGAAAAACTTCCAAAAACTATGATATAAGTAAATTTTCCGTCAGCGAACCATATAGCTATAGGCAAAATATTTTTGCTAGGTTCCTTTGAAATCCTAGGTGCTTTTTCATTAAAGATGGTCTAATGGATTGGCATCATAACACCATTAAATTTTTTATAGAAATGCAGATGACTCAGATTCTGAGAAGGATTTATGATATATATGAATTGGATTGGGGTCATGGCATGTCCACTTCCATCCCATAATAGGAATTCTTGATGAGAAGCATATTGCATCCATGATGTACACAGTCCTATAGAAGGGAGGTATTGTTATAGTGGAATAGACTCTATTTGTTCTATAATCCATAATGGTTTTAGCCAGATTATTAGATAATATGTTTTCCCAATTCATAATGAAGGAATTTACAATTGCGTCAATTAAAGGAACCCAATCTAAGGAAAATCTAGTGTAATATGGCTTAGAAAATAATATCCATAGCATTCCTGCAGCATAAGAGTAAGGGGAGGGTAGTTGCACTATCAGGTATGTACCAAGTTTATACTGCTTCATCTTGCCCTGGTCTTGTTTTCATATTTTGATCACTTTCATGAGGTATGTATTCTTTTTCAAAAGCTTTGCAGAAATGCTTTATCAAAAATATTCTGAGGCATAGGTAAATGATACATTGTCCATAAGTCCTATGTAGTGAATGAACCAATGGGATCAAGCTTAGAATTCTTGAATGCCCTGTCTGCTATGTTGAGGTTGTCAATGACCCATTTTACCATATCGGTGTAACGTAAAATTTTCGTCCTTGCCACTATCCTCTGGAGAAATGAACAAGAAACTTCAAAATAATATGGTTCTAATGAAACTACCTCATTTATTGTTGTTTTTTTCTTCAATTCTATGGTTTTTTCTCCCTCAAAAAGATGGTACATGGACCCGAATGAAGAACTCCCACAATCCTTGTTGCACATTGTGTCTCAGAATAATGGAGGCATGTCTATGGAGTCTTCAGCAGATGATTGGGAAATTGTTTTTCCTTTCTTTGACATTCCTCATGATATATTTTCCTGAGACATTTTCCTGAATTCAAGCATAAATGAGTATATTCAAATCTTAGATGAAGAGACACAAGGAAAATGAATAGATTTAAATGAATGTAAATTAAAATCCGGTGGTTTAAATTTAAAACAGGCTTTAGGTAAGATATCAATATTTTGAATCTTGTACCCATTGAATTCCTTTAATAAGCTTTTAAATTTTACCAAATCTATCACATACCTTATGTAATTTGTCCAATCTAACGATCTTAATCAATAGATCTCATAATGGATTAATTTTCTTGAATAATAAATGAATAGCACAAATCACAATTTTTAGCCGATACAGATATCATATGTTTCCACCGCTTTTGAGATGTGAAATGCGATCTGCGCAAATCGTACATCACATTTTATTGTAGTGTACATAACTTTTCATTTGGTTAAACTTTGTGAAATGCAAAGTGCACTAAAGACATAGAGTGTTGCATTTCTTCGGATTTTATGAATATATTTCGGTATTGTTTTATTGTTTCATCGGGTACGACTTATTGGAATTCCTTTTGGAATGTTATAATTTTATCTTTTTAAAGGAGGAGCGATGCAGAAAAATTTTAAATGGTTTTTTGGATATTTAATAGGGTTTTATATATTTTTAAAGGCTTGAAGTTCTTTATCGTATTTTGCAAATTCTTCATTTGTTTTAACTTTGTGAACTTTAAAGGTTTGTGATTTGCGCTAAGCGCAATGAAATTAAAGAAAGAAGAAAAAGCCTTTTATTCCTAGGTTTTTGAAAAACTTAACACTAAAAGCGAAATAATGTTTCTTTTATTCTATTTATTTTTAAAGGGTCCCTATTTATATTAATAATAAATGGGAGGGTCTTGTATAGTACAATAGGAATTCAATACTCAATTATCCTTTTTAGCATAATTAAAACTTCCAGATCTATAAAAGTTAGTTAATGACCCCATTGCACAAGCCTTAATTGGCCTCCCATGCCAACAATGCTCCCCTAGGATATACCAAAATTATAAGGGAAGAAAATGAAAGACCCTACAAATCATATTATGACTTTCCACCTATGATGTCCGTCTAATAGTATCATTGATGATACTATTTGACTGAGATTATTTCAACACACCCTAATTGGACCTACAATGAAATGTTATGTTGAGCAGCCTTCTGCTTCACATGGATCTTTAAGTACCCCCGCGACCACATTCCTCACTTATTTTGAACTACCCATCCATCATGATTCGGGGATGGAATTGCTGACTCATTTTAGGCAAACGCTAGTTGTCCATGTATCAGAGAATCTCCACGAATGGCAGTGACATCGTAGTTTGTGCAAAGCCAAACTCAACAATAGTGTTTTGCTAGACTTGTTTTTGAAAATTATCACAACAGAGATCTCAAAAGATGTGGTGACACAAGGACCTACCTCCAAGCATGATGCCATTTGAAAAAACTAGTAGCTCGAACTCATCTACACCCAATCAGGATATAACTACAATGTCTTGAAAACTTCCTCGTGCCTCCAAACTTATAGAGAATTTCCAGGTGCGTCGAATAACGTAGATGGCTTGATCGGTTCATTGAACCTAGGTCACCTAGGTATCAATACCTAGTACCTATGATATTTGTATGATTCTACCAAGAATATGAAGAAACCTGGCTACCACCAAAGCCAATATGCACCTTTGCAGAATACGAAGAATAAGGTGTCATCATATCACCAATAGTAGGGAGGCTCATACCCTCCCACGTAGGGGACCCAGTACTCAGCTAAGAATTCTAATGAAATATATCGCCCCTAGCAATATTACACCAACAAAGGATGGGGAAACCAATATTCCTCTTTCCCCACACAAAATTCACCACCGCAAAGCAATGCACCGGTGAACTTAGTGAAACCTTCCCAAGCTTAACAGTGCCAGGATTATAACCAGGAGAATCACAACAACCCTCCTAATGTTGTGAATAATAATCTTAGGAATAAATAAATGGGAGACTCTGGGTAGGGGGCAGTAAGCAGCAATGCCCCCCGTGATCTCATTCTGAGGGAAACCTAAACCAAAATCAAAACCAGGAGCCAAAAAAAAAATCCCAAGGGAAAAAGAAGAGGTACAGTCTAAGGAAAAACCATTCTTGTGCCATATGTGGCGAGTATGACCATTACACTCACCACCATCCCAAAATTCCTCAACTAAAGAAACTTCAGGGTAACCATGGACAAGGGGGACCTACAAAAAAACCTGCTATAATGCAGGGGCCTTTCCTCCACCAAGGAGTAGTTAACACCAAACAAAAACAACCACCCCAAAATGATACTAGGGGCAGAAACCATGAAATTTACATGACTGGTGAGGAAATGTTCTTCCAGACAATGAATGGGAACTATGATGCCCCTCCAAACACTAACCCATTAGGTATGAGTACGAGTGAACCTACTACACCGTTAACCATATCCAAAGTACCTATAGAACCCCATACAAAAATGGTCAAGGGTCCAACCAGGCGCGTAAGACACCACTCAAAAGATGCCAAGAACTACAACATAGTGGATAATTTACCACAATCAACTACTTCCATGTCAGCCTTAGAAATCCTACAATCATGCCCAAAACAATAGAAAGCCCTAATTTCCGCATTAGGCGCAATTGACCCTTCTGATTCACACCTAATGGCTTTTGACCTAGACAAAGCAAGCCCCAGGATTCCTTCTCTAGTGACCTTCCAAATATATGTTTCAATCCAGAATATCACCATACGCTGAGGCATCATGGACAAAGGAGAATCTACATGCATCATGTCTAATTCCATTTGGAAAAGTTGGGATCACATGAACTAAAACCATTCGACATCATGCTTAGAGCATACGATGGTCGACCTTCAGCCCCCATCGGTCTATGTCGCAATGTCCCTGTAAACCTGGCTAGAAAGATGATACTTATAGACATTGAATTCTTGGATGTGCAGCTAGACTACAATATACTGCTCAGGCGAAGTTATATGTATGACATGACTGCAATAGCATCCTTTGTCTTTCAGGTGATGATGTTCCTCCATGAAGATTGAATCATCACCGTCAACCAACTTACATACTACGATAAGAATCCCATGACAAATCTCGATGTCGTTTTACCTTACGTAGACTCAACTACCGAATCACTGATGCGGTATCAATAATTTTACCCCGACCAATTCAAACCATTATCGATCCTAGGATCATTCCTATGACATCCCCCTATTACAGTAGATGTAGCCCCAAAAATCAAGGGGTCACCAGTGCGCATGATGTTATCATCAAACACCGAGACCAGTGCAGAAATGGAAACTAGTAGTACAGATATCTAAGCCACTGACACGACATTCCTACCATACACCATCGCCCAAACCCCATTTTTATACCCCCCGCCTGGTTTTGTGTCAAAGCAAGTCTTGGAAACTATTACATTTCAAAACATGTCTTGCACAATAACTGTGTGGTATTTGATCCCACCAACCATGATTGGAAGTCCTGGCATCACTTCTAGAGGGATAACCCCTATCACCCCTCAAGAGTTCATAATGGTTAATGCAATACTCATAGTAGCACCAGCTAATGGAAGCAAGAAAAGCAACAAAAATTGAAGAAGATCGAAAACCCCAAAATACCTAGGGCATTATAACCTTGCTCATTATGTGATATCGTAGGCCATCCTACCAATATTTTCCCAAAGTTACATGAATTAAAACCTTTTATAAACACCAATATAAATGTCGCGGTCTCAAGTTCCTGTAAAATGGAACATGGCACGAAATATTAATGGAAATAATTTCACACCAACCATGCATGTGCCATATGCAACCGTTATGGGCATTATACCCGCCATTTCTTAGAGATGCCATGATATATGGATGCGCTGCAAGCCCTAAGGAAATTGTACCAACAAGATCCCTTATATCCACCCATGCAAATGGACAAAAGAGATCCTAGAACCATATTGTACCTATGAGAGGATCCTATATCCTCCTCATACACAGTCACCCCAATGGACCAAATATGGAAAATGGAGGCCACTCGGGAGGCCCTAGTTTGCGCACTATGCAATGAGCCATACCACTTAGTCACAAAGTGTCCTGAATTAAGGCATTTAACCATTAGTACCAAGTCTCTCACGTTTTCCAAAGCAACTTAGTTTTGCATAGAAGAAATATGTCTCAGATTTATCGCAGCAACCACCACATGCGTCGTTGTCCCCACATCTATCAGTTCCAGTCCATATTGGATTTCACGTGACACTTCATCGCTGAAAACTCTGACTTGGCCGACTCAGACACAAAATCCACAAACAGTACTACCACTCAAGGGAAGGAAGAAAAAAGGACCATATTATATTTGTCTGAGGAGCGGCAATCACCTAAAAAAACACCTCCCCCACATTATCACCCTCAAGCTCCTATCTAGCTCTGCACACTTTGTGATGAACCAAATGACTTCATCGTTGACTGTCCAGCCCTAGAGCTATTTCAGAGATAGTATCCAGTCAACCACATATACTATGATGACTTACAAGCAGTCCAATATTCATGCCAAGTGTGTTCGGGCGACCACCCGATTCGCCATTTTCCCTGTATCCCCTGATTCTGATCAGTGTTAAATAGTTTACGCCAAGTCATAACATGCCTTTTCGTAGTAGATGAATCAGATTCAAAATCATGGCATTTTCAACAACTCGAGAAAATGTGACACTTGAGTCCATTTTCTTCATGTCAGGAGAAAAAGGGACAAAAAAGGGCCACATAAACATCCCCAATCACCTTCCACGGATAATACCAACCTGCGCGTTAGGCCACTCATGTAACGATTTGGTCACCCAAAGCCCGCATTTAAGATCATTCTGTAAATGGTACCCAAATAATCCAGCATTCCAAAGGGAATGGAAAACTAGGGAAAAACAATCTTCTGTAATTTTTCATGAAAAACATTAGACTCGAAATTGTAATTATATCTCTTATTTTTTACCATCTCCAATAGAAATAGGTTTTGGAGGCAAGAATAATTGATAGGTCAAATATGCTAGTGAACAACGGAAAAAATAGAATTTTGAGAATGTTGATTTACGATAGTAAATCGATATTTTGGCCGTAAATTTGTCATACGATATCAAAATAGAGTAATTCAAATTTCCTTGTAAAACAGATTCATAGGGGAATATACCATAGAAATTGGTTTTCAATATCTAGTCATGTGGGCCACCAAAAACGGATTGTCCCAATTTTGTTCCTTAACTGCCTACTAGACACCCTGTCAATATTTTGGTTATAAATTTTTCATTTCAAATCAAAATGGAATGATTCAAATTGGGTTGAGAACTGGACATCCATATATACTTAACATAGAAACATATTTTAAAAATATTCCCATTTTTCCCCCCAAAACATGACTGTTCCAACTATTTTTCCAAAAATTTCATGAAGCCCACAAGCCATAAAATATGATAAACAAATATTTCTTTTCAAAATGGTGATGGGTGTTTGTAGAAATGTGATTTTAAATATAATATGTCTACATACACATATAAATCTAAATATATATCACTTATATTTATTTACATAGTATGTTGAGCAAAGATAACTCTTTTTTATTTATTTTATTTTCTACACTAACTGACTTAGCTTGAAAAAGATGAAATATCTCTATGTATAAGATTACTTCCAATGGAACCATTTTCTAAAAAAATCCTCAAGTATATACACACCAAAATTATAGAAATATACATTAATAAATACCACGGTAGGACAGACCAGGTTCCCTTGAAACGAGGAAGAAAAAACTTGTTGAAGTATAGAGTGATGTTGCAAACAAATGATGGAGTGACAAAAATCTTCAATATAGCCTTGACTCTCTTGATTTCCCATGGTTTTCATATCATGAATTTCTTCCATGAATTCTGCAAATTTTGGAGTTGAAGGCTTCCCAATCTCAATAATTTTTTCTTGCAATGGTTCATGTGAGATAGAATGGGTGGGCAGAGTGGGTAAAATTTGCAGTTCAACACTGTAAGCATGTTGTACTGGTTTATTATTTTGAGGGTGTGTAATGGATTGAGTAGGAAATTGTGTAGAGCATGGAGGATTTTTATGATGTAGTTGATTAGGTTGTGTGGATGATTTTGGTAGACAAGATGTTGTTGAAAAGTTGGTAAAGAATATGGATGATATGTTTTTGCTATAAGATGAGGGAGAGTATTCATGTAATCATAAGATGAACCCTGCAAAACTTGTGGACAAGATTGGTGGTGGTTATAATGAGATTGACATGGCTGCCCTAACAAAGGAGTATTCCATAATGGATGATGCAAGTAAGAAAATAGAGGGGAACTGTTTTGAATCATACATGTAGGCCATGGTTTCCATGGTTGTGAGCTTGTAGCTTCTCGATCTTTTTGATATGTTGCTTTCATCCTAGGTAAGAAAGAGAAACTATTCATGGGATAGTCCTTTTGGTAACGTCTTCATTTTCTTCCTGATTTTTCTTTACATGCAAAACATGCGATTGTGAATTTGGAGAGATAATAAAATCAATTCTAAAACGTTGAAATAAATCATTGATTACAGCTCTTATATCTCTTGTTCTTGTAGTATATTTGGAAATGAAAGAAGAAAAATCTATATAATTCTTACCATCCTTGTAGATTCCTCTTGAATACCTAATGAATAAATCACAAACATCATCCTATGATAGCTAAAAAACATCACCTTTTCCTATCGGATTTAAGAGTTATAAAATTTCATCTTTGATCTTAAAAACACTCATTCTTAAAAAAACTCATTCTTAAGATCTCTTAGTATTGACTCAAGTAATGTGATACTGAATTAAACCACACATTTTTGAATTGTAAGTTTAACCTTTTGCACCCAACATGATTCAAATGTTAATCTACAAAAATAAATTAAATGAAATCTAGAAATTTTAGGAAACAACAAATATGGAAAATGCAGCAATCAAAAAATTGCTTTTTAATAAAGGAAATATACTTTAAAGAAAAATAACTGAAATTCAAATAAATAGGCACACCACTAAACTAATTGAGATGTTCAAGGTAGCACCTTGTCCAAGGTAGTGGGTCGAACTGCCCAAGACTCGGTTGTGCCTTGAGAGATAATTCGGATCAGATTACAAGTAATGGATGTAGAAATCAATGGATAACTTCCTTCATTGAAATATATGAGAGAAATAATTACATCAGAATGAAGGTCTTGGATTTATCCCAAGTTCAATAATAATCCATCTCATATTCAACGATTTTTCATTCGTTCATCCAACAATTTTTCATCTATTCATCCCCCCCTCTCTTTGATCTCCATTTTCATTTAAATACATAGAGAGAAAAGGGAAATTACAACTAACTTGATTACAAAATTATTTACCATTACAATTAGAGATTGTCTAAAACAAATTGATCAGTAATATCACATCTAAAATATCATGACTCAGCTGAAACAAGTCGAATATCATATTGTAATTGGAAGAATTTGGAAAATGGCCACAACGAAAAATATAAGAAATTCACCTTTATAGAACCTTATGTTTCTCTCAATCCAAACCGAATTTTGGAAAAATTATCCTTAAAAAACTCAATTGATCTGTTAATAATTTATGCTCTTATGGATAAGTAATATGTATTATCATTTATTTCTAATTAATTGATTAATTATTATGCATGATTTTAACCTCCAATATCTCTTCCAGAGTGGAAATTCGATCTCCAACTATTACAACTCAAAAATTCACTCAGAGAAATCATTGGCAATTTTTCTAAGTGAATTTTATAACAGATTAGTAAACCATATTTCACAAAATCATGCATAATAATTAATCAATTAATTAGAAATAAATGATAATACATATTACTTATCCATAAGAGCATAAATTATTATAAAATGGAATTAAATGATAAATTATGATCAAGAATGTGATCAATAATGGTAGAAATGGATGAAATATACATTAGACAGTGGTAATGATAATGACAATTTAGTGGCCCAACAATATTCAGGTTCCAAAAGGAGAACCATTAATTGAGTTGGGAATTTAGAACGATAAGGCGTAAATGCATATAACCACCCCATCGTTGGAATTTAATGTACTTAGATAATCCAACTCCACTTGAATGAAACATAAATTAAATTAATGCAAACCTAGCATATGGAAAGGTCCATAGTTTATAACTGTCATCCATATACATTTCGAATACATTAATATGTTTGTTAATATATATATATATACATTTCGAATATGTTAATATATATGTTGATATGTGCATTGGGTGTAGTGATATATATATATATATATATATATATATATATATATATATATATATATATATATATATATATATTAGAATACAACATTAAGAAAGTATGGAATATAGTATATGTCAATTGGCATGGTAACCTAAGATAAAAAGAAAATGCATATATGGGTGCTATAACATGTAAATTATATTAATGTATAGTAGTATAAGTTTGAGTTTAGGTGAATATAGATATGTTAGGGGTTAGTATCTATACCTCAAATAATCATATCATAAGATATGTTAGTAAGTTATAGATGATAATCTATAACTTTAATATAATTAGAATGTGGTGGATAAGAATTTTAATTATAACTTAGAGGTAAATAATGATAAATTATCCTAAGGTTTCAACTAGGAAAAGTTGTACCTTCTAAGTTATAATGAAAATCCATAAGAGTTAGGATAAAAATTTAAATACATAATGTATTATGTATGTTATTCAACTTAACAGGATCTCTTAATAGATCAAGAGTTGTAGCTATTAAGAATCCAAAGTCTTAAATGCGGGTGGAACACAAACAAGAGATTTTAATACAGAAATTGAAGTTAAAATGAAGACAACTAATAGTAATAATGTTAATGAAAAAACTTATCATGATGAACATATTGGAAAAACGTGACCAGAATTACTATAATTAGAAGAATTTTTTTCGGTAAGTTGGAGTTGTTACAAACTTAGATATGGTAGAGTATTGGAAAAGAAGTCACCATCTATTTTTATTTAGGAACATGAAAAAGAAAAACTCTATGAGAAAGAGACACCTCTTCTCCACGAAGAAAATTCCAAAAAGCAAACCACCCCTATACATACCGATAATATTCCAATAAAATAAAATCCTATTAGAGAACAACTTTCAGTATCTGTACAAAATCCACCTTTTCGAGAAAGGTTGAAAATTGATGAGGGGATAGAGAAACATATTATGTTGCCAAATTATGATATAATGGTTGAGCTGAAGAATGTTTGCATAAAAATTCCTTTCTTACAAGCCATCAAATAAATAAAAATATTTCAAAAGATATTTAGGGCGTTGAGAATTAAAAGACATTGAAGAAAAAGGAAAAACATTAAAATATTTCAATTAGTTAGGAAGTTTTAAAATATCATGATGGGGAAAACAACAATTCAAAAATATCTTGACTTGGGAAGTCCCATTGTGAAAACACACATCAATGGAATTGACATCCCAAACACCATTTTTTATTTAGGAGCAACCATAAGCATCATGAGTAAAAAAATTATGGATCAATTGAAACTTCCTAATCTTAAATATACACCTCCGTTAATCAGCCTAAGTTTTTGAGATCTTTCTATTGGAGCAGTTAGTTTCAGCCTTTTCAGCATCAGTTTTTCTTTAACAAAAAAAAATGGAAAGTGAATGCCTAGTTATTCTTAACAGCACCAATTATTTCCAATGGCTACCCCATATGGTAGATTTGCATAGAAGTAAAGGGCTTTATAGCATAGTGACAGGAAAAGAAACTAAACCTACCAATGGAGAAAAATTCACTAAATGGGAAAATAAAGAAGATCAAGTACGAGGGTTGATAGGAATGTCCATTGCTCAAGATCTTTGGTTTCATATGCTATAAATTTGCACCACTGATGAAACCCTGAAAAATCTAAATTCTCTTTTTGGAATTCAAAATGAAACCAGGGCCCACCAGCTTGAAAATGAGTTTCTTACATTGGATCCCAATAATTTCTCCTCTATTGAAGATTTTTTTCTAAATTCAAGACCTTTAAACTTCCTTTAGAAGGTTGTAAGGTTAAAAAGGAATATGGTAGCCTTATCTATTCCACTCTTGCTAATCTTCGTCCTGCATACTCTATATTTGTTTCCACCTTCTATTCCACTAGAGAAGTCATCATTTCTCAAGGAAAAACCTAAAACAACCCCTCTTTTGATGCCTTTTATGATTCCTTGATAAGAGAACAAGAAAAATTCTAACACCTTGGTCTTATTAATATGGGAAACTCTTCTAAGAAAGCCTTAGCAGCCCAATAGCTACCATATAAAAAGAATACTAAGAAGCAACATAAAAAACAGAATGGTCCTAAACCAAACAAGGGTCTTAAGGCATTTTAGCTGGAAACTGAAAGAGCAACTCAGAAAAATTATAAGGAAAATAAAAACAAAGGCAAGAATACATACAGACATTGCAACTTTTGTAATCATGATGGCCAGATAGAGTCCAAATGTTTTAAGAAGATGGAAGCCTTAGAAGAAGCAATGAAGAAGTACAACATCAATTTGGAGAACTATTCACCTTCATCTTCACAAATGGAACTTTATGATTGTGGTTTTCAAGCATCAAGATCTGGCTATGCATTAAATGTATCTTATTCTTCTCATTCTCATGAGTGGCTCATTGATTCTGGAGCCTCTTACCACATGGCAACAAAAAAAGCCATGTTTTCTTCTTTAAATGATTGTAACACCAAAAATATTTATGTTGGTGATGATAGATCTCTTCGTGTTGTAGGGTGTGGAAGAATTCATATAGATAATGGTCAATTTAATGATGTATTATGTGTTCCTACCTTGTCCTACAACCTTCTATCTATTTATCAAATAACTCATTCACGTGAAGGGAAAATAATAGAATTCTTAGCTCATGATGTTGTAATTAAGGACCTCAAGGATCGTAGGCATATTTTAGCTACTCAAATTGCTGATGATTCCATAAGGTTGTATAATTTTGACAACTTTGGGTCATCATGTCTCCCCTCTGTTTTTATTGCTAATAATGATGAAGTGGGAAAATTTGGCATGAGATATTTGGTCACCTAAACTATCGCTCTCTTAAAACTCTATGTATGGAGAATATGGTGACAAGTATTCCTGTGGTATCATGCCAAGATAGTGTTTGTTCCGGATGTGTACTCGGAAAATATCATCGGGATATTTTTGAAAAACATGCCTCTTGCCATGCTTCAGCCCCTTTGCAACTTGTACATAGTGATTTATGTGGTCCACTTCATGTTTTTTATTTCTATTGTTGAAAGTACTTCTTAACTTTCATTGATGATTTTTCTAGAGGCACTTGGTTATACTTCTTAAAACTAAAGAGTGAATTTTCTAACATGTTCTTGTCCTTTAAGGCTTTTGTTGAGAAACAATCTGGACATCCAATTCTTAAGTTAAGATCAGATAATGGAGCAGAATATGTTAACAACAAATTTATAAACTTTTACACTGACCATGGCATTCAATTGCAACATAATATTCCATATACTCCACAAAAAAATGGTGTAGCTGAAAGGAAGAATCACACCTTAAAAGAAATGGCTAATTGTATTCTTCAATCTAAAGGTCTTAGTCTCAATTTTGGGTAGAAGAAATTAACTGTGAAAATAACATAGTAAATCACACTCCTACTAAGGTTTTAAGGAATATAACTCCAGAAGAAGCCTGGAGCTCAATCAAACCATATGTAAGTCATTTTCGTGATTTTGGAAGTGATGCTTGGGCCCATATTCCAGATGAAAAACATAAATCCTTAAAAACTAAGAGTGAAAATTGAATTTTTGTTGGATATTTTGAAGATGTCAAAGGATATATACTTCTTCAACCAAAATCCAAAAATGTAATCATTAGAAGAGATCTAAAATTTTATGAAAATATATCATCCTATGAGCCTAGTTCAGCAGGTGTGCCACCTTTGGCCTGCGAGCCTGATTCTACATATGTGCCACCTCTCTCTATCTTTGTTATTTTTTACATCATTCCCTCTAGCTCAGATGACGACAACGAAGATGAGAATCCTCCTCCAACTCTTGAAGATGTTCCTTCAATTCCACAAATTCCAATATGGGTCCACTTTACACGGGATGCAATAGGTTCTCTTGCAAGTGACGCTGCAAATCGACGCCGTACTCATTGTAAGTTCGAAAGAGCCTCTTCCTTATTGGCTCAAGTTCCAAAAATTCCTGATCCAGACACCTTTGAAGAAGCTTCACGTCATCCAGATTGGTATGACACTATGAATGAAGAATATTTTCCCTATTGGCCAATGATACTTGAGATCTTGTACCTCTTCGAAAGGGAAGAAAACTTGTCAGATGCAAATGGGTTTATAGAACAAAGTTTAGACGAGATGGAAAAATGGATAAACATAAAGCTTGTCTTGTTGCTAAAGGATTTTCACAAGTTGAATGAATTGACTATACTGAAACATTCTCCCTTGTTTCCAAAATGAATTCTATTTGTCTTTTTCTTTCCTTTGTTGTCTCCTTTAAATGGGAAGTCCATTAGATGGATGTTAAATATGCCTTCTTACATGGCGATTTACATGAATAAATCTGCATGGAACAACCCCCTAGCTTTATCCAAAATGACTATAGCATTGCTTTTTGGCCTTAGGAAGTCTCTATATGGTCTCAAACAAGCTCCTTGGGCTTGGTATACCAAAATGGATAGCTTTATCTTAGATAATGGCTTTTCTAGGTGTCATTCTGACAACAATGTCTACACCAAGAAAGTGGGTAAGTCCTTCATCATCCTTGTTCTTTATGTCGATGATCTTATCCTTACTTGTAGTGATCCCAACCATATAAACCATGTGAATTCTAGCCTCAAAATAAGTTTTAAATAACAAACTTAGGACACTTGAATTATTTCCTTGGTCTTCAGGTCTTGCAATCCAAAGAAGGTATTACCCTTTCTCAGTCCAAGTATGTGTGTGATCTTCTACGATACTTTCACATGGAATATTGTGAGCCAGACCCTTCTCCCTTTTAGTCTGTAGTCAAGATTTTAGTCATTTGTACTACCCCTGAAGTTGATGCTACCTTATACCATCAAATTGTAGGTAAACTTCTCTATCTAACCCATACCCATCCTTACCTTTACTTTGATATTGGTCTTGTTTGTCGGTTTATGCAACAACCTCATGGAAGTCACTAGAAACAAACTAAGAGAATACTTCAATATATTTGAGGTATAGTTCAGTTTGGGATTCATTACAGTGTAGGAGCATCTCCATTGTTGATTGGTTTCACTGATTCTAATTGGGCTATTGACGCTGATGATCAAAATTCTACTGGAGGATATGTATTCACTCTTGGTTCATGACATATTACATGGTCTTGTAAGAAAAAAAGTGCCATATCTATTTTTTCAGTAGAATTAGAGTGTTGTGTTGTAGTTAAAGCCAGAAAGGAAGCCATGTGGCTTCGTGAGATCCTGTCTAAATTTGGTCTTCATCAGCAGCATCCAACTACACTATGGTGTGATAATTAGAGTTCCATTCAGCTATGTAAAGATCCAATTCCGCATCAATGTATGAAACACATTGAGCTCCACATACACTTCATCATAAAACTCATTCATGATCGTGTTCTTGAAGTGCAGTATTGTTCAACCAATGATCAAGTTGTCGATATATTTACAAGGGCTCTCACAGAAGTGAAGTTTACCAGACTTCGATCTATGCTTGGAGTTGAGGAAAGTTATCATTAAGGGGGGATAGGCTCTAATTCCTCCTTCCTTCTCCTACTGTGACACCTTTGTAAATCCTTCAATCATATTCCAAGCTGTCTTAAGGGGGGATTTTAGGATATTTCGACACATAGGAATTAGTCTCCTTTTGTGTCACCTTTGTAAATCCTTCAATCATATCCCAAGCTGTCTTAAGGGGGGATTTTAGGATATTTCGACACATAGGAATTAGTCTCCTTTTGTGTCACCTTTGTAAATCCTTCAATCCTATCCCAATTTTTTCTTAAGGGGGGATGTTAGGATATTCTGACACATAGGAAATAGTTAAGTATAACTTGGTCTAGCATAGAGTTAGGTAAAGTGTGTTTCTTTACTATATACGTTTGTAACTTATAATCTAACAATCACGATATGTAGTGATCTGATGGTTTACTCTCTCCTCAGTATTACCGACACTTGATCCATGGCTTAACACCCGATTGGTCCATGATCTCTATTTAACTAGCATGGAGGGTCATTTTTCTAGTAACCTTTTATGAGAGAAGCTTATGTAAAATTTCTTTCTTTATATTAATAAACTTCTTGAAGTGACCACATTGGCTCAGGTCATGGTATTTTTCTATATTTGAGGGCTTTAACCATCTCAAATACTGGTGTACTGATATGTGATCTATTTTTGAGCGGTGACCTTTGATTTTTGATATAAGGAATTTACCCTCTAAATTCCTACATTTTAGATCTGCATGTAGATAAATTGTTATTATAACATAAGATCTTGGATACCATCCACCTGTTCACATATTTTTTATTTTTTTTTTAGGGTCATACATTTCAATCCATTCGATGGATGAAAATCATGCCTCCCTATCAAGATCCCTCCACTACAGACTCACCAATCAATTATTTAGCTAGGGCTCTTCAAGGGCTAATTACGATGCAACAACAATGACATCCTTCAAGGAAAATGAAGCTTGAAACACACTTTCAAATGCCCAAATTCTCAGGTCAAAAGAATGGTGAGGTTGTTGATTCTTGGCTTTGCAATATATCCAACTATTTCAGAACCTGTCCAACGATGGAATAGGAGATAAAATTTCATATTGCTAGTCTACAATTGGAAGGCCTAGAAAAGACATAGTGGGATACTCATATTGAGAATATGTCCTTGGTTTTAGAAATTGGAGAAACAGATGAGACTTGATCAACACATATCACATCTTGTAATCTCCTTTTCCAAGCCTTACAAGAACACTTCTATCCTCTAGGATATATAAAAAATATCCCTTCCAAATGGTTACAACTTGGACAACTACCCAATCAATAAATGCAAGCTTACATTGATGTCTTCTACAAGTTGCACTTTCAACTCCATATATCTGATCCAAAATAGGTACTAGTTATCAAATTTAATTCTATATTTCTAATGTGTTTTTGACACGAAGTTATGTTGTTTGATAGTGGTTCATTAGACAAGGCCTTTATTCGGGCCCTAGCTAATCAACAGAAAGTGGGTACTTGAATCTGATATCCTCAAGCTAGAAATGGTCCATATCCCTTTGTTTCTTCTAATGTCACCTCTGCCTCATCCCCCACTCCTCACAATACCCCCTGATGTACATTTCATAAGACCAGTTCACATGCTTCTGTAGATTGTCAAGTATTGAAAAATATATGCCCTCACAAGAATATTTTTACAGAGGTCGAACAACCAAATTCCACTACCCCACTTCCAGCTATTTCTCACAAAAATCCTACAGAAGTAGACCCCTCTCTCATCCTCATGACTGCTAATGCAACAAACACCTCTATTACGCTTTTATTTACCCATAATTGTCAAATCAAAAATGATTTGGTCATGGTTATTCTTGACAATGGGAGTCAAAATAATCTTGTGTCACAGGACTTAGTTGAACACCTTTTCCTTCCCACCACTCCTTACCCAGACCTGTATTAGCTCAGTTGGGTCCAAAAGGATGATCCTCATATTACAATCTCCAAATTTTGTGTTGTCACCTTTGCTATAGGACCTTTCCGTGATATTTTCGTATGTGATGTTTCTCCTCTTGATTGTGCTGATTTATTGCTAGGAATTCCATAACAAGAGGCTCAATATGTTTTTATAATGATACATATCACCAATACCACTTGCAACATGATGGGAACACCTATGTGCTCACATCCTCAACTAGTGCAAAAACCCAACCTTTTATTGGAAAAGCTCCAATTATGAGAGTCAATTCAAACTAAGATGTTTCTTTGTTCTTCATTTGCCTTGTCAAGCCAAACAACCTCACCAATCTAGTCCCTCCAACAATGGCTCCTCTACTCCACAAAGTTGGGAATGTCTTCACCTAACCTACATGGCTACCACTAACACACTCTATTGAACACCACATTGATATTATTCCTGGTGCTTCCTTACCCAATACCCCATCTTATCACCTTTCTCCTCGAGAGGCAACTCAGATAGCACACTAAATTGAAGAATTTTTGACATCTCGTCATATTAATAATTCATCCTCGCCATGTGCATCTCCAACTTTTATTACTCCCAAAAATGATACTTTTGAATGGCGTCTCATGACAGATTATCGAGCCTATAATAAAGCCACCACTGTTAAAAGCTGCTTACCCCTTCCCCACATTGAGGGTCTATTGGCCTCTTACACAGGGTTTCTTTCTTCTCAAAGTTGGATTTAACTGTAGGTGACCATCAATTTCGCATGCATGCATACAACACATGGAAATCTCCTTTTAAAACAAAGGTTTGACTATTTGAATGGTTGGTGATGACAATTAGACTGACCAATTCACCAGACACCTTTATGAGATTCATTAATGGTGTTTTCAGGGAAAATTTGGATAAGTTTTTGGCCATCTACCTTAATGAAATTTTAGTATTCAGTAAATCTTGGGAAGACCATCGTCAGCATGTTTGCACCATAATTGAGTTATTGTGAGCACATCACCTTCGGGTCAAAGAAAATAAATCCTATTTTGGACACATCAGTTCAATATTTGGTATTTATTATAGATAGCACATGGGTTCATCCAGATCCCTCTCATGTATAATATTTGGCACAATGGCCAGCCCCTTCCAATGCACATGACCTCAAGAGCTTCATGGGAGGTATTAATTTCTACATAAAGTTTCTCTCTCATTTCTAACAGTTGGCTCGCCCTTTGTGCCAGTTGTATCATCAAACAAATTTTATTTTTTATCTCAAATCTTAGCGACAGTTTGCTGAAATCAAGAATGACTTATGCTCTACCCCTGTTCTTTGTTTGCCATATATGAATCAACCATTTGAGATGGAAACTGATGCCTCTCAATTCGCCATTGGAGTAGTTCTTAAATAGGGAGGCCAACCTATGGCATACCATTCTGAGGCACTTACAGATGCTAAGCTCATTTACAACACCTATGATAAGGAATTCTACAGTTTAATGCAAGATTTGAAGTAGTGGTGCCATTACATTCTTGGCAAAGAGACCATCCTCAATACAAATAATCATCACAAATCATCATCAAACACTAATCTTCATCAACTCACAACACAAGATTTAAGATCAACTCCATTTAAAGTGGTATCCTTACATTCAACAATTCCATGTGGTGATTAAATAGGGGACAAGTAATAATATGGTTGATTTGTTAAGCTGACCACCTACTTAGGTCCTACACATTCTAGAGGTGCATTGTGCTGCTTATGATACTTAGAAAGATATGTATGAAATATATCTTGTCTTTGGTCAGATATGGTAAGCTTTGTAGCAGCCTATAGTCACAAACCAAACTCCCTTTCTCTATTATTCCATTTTCTATGGATGGTTCTATAAACTTAACCAACTATGTGTGCCAGAATATAAGGATCGTCTCCTTCTCATCTGTGGAGATCATGCCTCTTCATGCGAACAGAATTTTGGCACAGCCAAGACCATTCTCAAACTTCAATGCCACTTGTATTGGTCTGCCTTACCCAAGCAAGTGGAAAAATTCATTCGTGAATGTCCTCTTTGTTCACAAAGCAAGCCCTCAAACCATAAGCATGGTTTGTATCAGCCATTACCAATTCCCTCTCGTCCTTGGGAATTCATTTCCATGGAATTTTTAAGTGGCCTTCCCACTACTTTCTACAAACATGATGCTATTTGGTTAGTGGTATGTCATTTCTCCAAGATGGCTATATTTATTCCTTTTCATAAGAATACCTCTGCTGTTCTGATCGTGGATCTCTTATTCCAACATATGTGGCCACACTTTGGTTTTTCGAGTAGCATTATTTTTTATCATGACTCATTTTCTCAGTACATTTTGGCGTACTGTTTGGTCTTTATCAGGTTTCCAACTTCATTTCTCCACTGCCTTCCACCCACAAATAGATGGATAAACCAAAGTTGTCAATCGCACTTTGGTTCACTCACTTCGCAAATATTCTTCCAAAAAGAAATGGTGGGATACATATTTTCACATCATTCAACATAGTTATAATCGGGCAACACACTCCTTAACCGGTTTCTCACCTCTTGAGTTTTTCTTTCGGTTTCAGCCAAGTGCACCCTTGGAGATGCCATTAACGATCACCCCTTCTCGGTCTCCACATCAACAACAAGAACAAAAATCAACTCATCATTTTATACACTCCATTTCTGAATGCCAAGCTCAAGTAACTGCTTCTTTGGAAGCAGCCCAAGATCATGCCGAACAGAGGCATGATAAGCAGCGAAAAAGCTTGTATTTTCAACCTAGAGATCATGTATGGCTCTTGTTGGATAATAAACACTTCAAGGGTGAGAATCATAAGTTGCACCCTCTACGATATGACCTGTATACTGTTCTGGAAGACATTGGAGAAAATTCATATCGCTTGGACTTGCCTTCCGATCTTGGCATTCATGATGTGTTTAATGTTAATAATCTAAAACTATTTGAACCACCTCTCCTTGAGGAATCTGTTACAATTCTTCATCTGGTCAATAATATTCAAGGTTTTCAACCTCCTCTACTCAAAGATACAATTCTGGACTCCAATAAATGGAATGTGCACCAACAACCATACTTCTCATATCTGGTTGGTTGGAAGGGACACACACCACCACATGCAAAATAGATGATTGCAAAAACGTTGCGACGGACTTTCCCTCATTTGGTGGAGGAAGTCGGGATACTTCATGATTTAAACAGGGAGGAATTGGGCAACCAATAAGGACACAAAAGTCAAAAACCTCTCACTAATTGAGTAACCAAGAAAAGTCACACTCTTTACTTGGAAACATCTAAGAGTAGAAAAGAGGGAAACATCTAAAAAATCTAAGAAAGAAAGAAACATCTCAATGTATTTGCTTTATCTAATAATGCATTTGATTTTATGAAATTATATTTTGTAATTACAAAATAAAAATAATGAGAATGATTACATTGTTTATAAAATGCTCATCTCTCCCTCATAATAAAGGTTGTGGTATTGTTTCCATAGCAACTGTATTATTCCTTTTTCATGCCTCTATCCAGTTATGTGATTATTTGCATTAGTTTTTCAGATCTGCAAGTATATCAATCTTCATCCAATATCTCTCGGTACTTTACTATTCTCATAAAAATCCTATTGTGTGGCCGTGTTTGGTTATTGCGGAAAGGAGGGATGAGAGTAGTGTGTTTCAACACAGTGTTGTGCTTCTCTTAACTCGATCGTCAAATATCTCTCACATGTGAATACTCAAGTTTATTTCAGTTCCTTGGTGTTGAATGGTTACCTAATTACATGCATGAGTTGAGAAAATAACATAAAAATCCTCCAAGATACCTAATTTCATCATTGTTGTGTTTTTTCAATCGTTGTTCTTTTTCCATTTGCTGTGTGTCTTCCTAATCGTTGTGTTTCCACACAATGTTGCGTATTTTGAGTTATTATTTTCCAGGTAAATTTTTTTCTCTGGGGAGCCTCCGTATAGAAGTTGTACCATTCCTTTGAACTAAATTTAGGTCTCCTACCATAATTTTTTTTTGTTTAAGTGTTTGAAAGCACATTTTCTCATGTAGTGCGCTTTTGCCGCTACACCTATCCTTTCAATTTTTTTTCCACTAGTATCAAGCATTTGTAAGTTTTCTTAGTGTTTTTCATAAGAAATTTTGTGCTAATTGGTCTGCTTATAGGGTTTATTTTTTAATTATCATCAAAGTCTAAATTTGGATTCCTTCTTGTTATTTCTCTCACACTAGTTGCACAAAACAAGTTTTCATTAAAACCCTAGACTATTCCCAAAACAAGTTTTCATTAAAACCCTAGACTATTCCCTATTGCAAAAAAAAAACCATGTTGACTCGAGAGGAAATAAAAAACAAGGGATGTCTTATTGTCATATTTGAACCACAAAATCCAACATTCATCAATGCACGCAGAGCTATCAGAATGAATTTTGAGAAGGTGACATGTATTATATTTTGTGAAACAATTCAAGTGTACAATCTATAACTTATTAAGGATTTTTCCCTGAAATTTAATGGATTAGAGGTTAAAGTTGGAACACTCACCTTTCAAGATATAGAGGTCACAGTAGCAGCTCCAACAAAGATTCCCCTCGATGGAGAGCAATCATTCAAGGAATTCCCCTTGATATCACCCATTATAGAGATTTTTTGAAGCCTAAATACATAGACAAGGAGCATGGGTCCATTGTTCCTAAAGTGTATTTACTCGAAAATCATAGCAAGCTTTTCCAAGCTATTAAGAATTATTTCACATGCGAGGGAAGGTTTAGAAGGATTTATCAATATCATTTTATAATATTGATGCATTTCTCTCTAAATATATCTTAAAATTTTCCATTTTAACTATTTCGAGTCTCTGCATGATGGAATATAAAATACATGAAAAAAAACTCAAGGTGAACCTATCCTTTTCCACTTTTCCTTCACTAATTTATTTGTATTAGAGGAGATAAGTAAAAGAAATTAATCAAGGGAGACATTTGTTAAGTTTTCAAACTTGGTGGATGATACGCCAACTAGTCCATTGAGAAAAAAGGAAACACCCTTAGTAGTGGTAAAGGACATTGAGTAACCAACTCAAAGCTTAGTGAGAGGCCGAGTGTAGTCTATAGGAAAGAAGAAATGCAATAAGCTACAATTTTCGCGAGAACTGGTGGATGTCCCTAAGAAATCCCTCACTAGGTGGGGTGATTTTTTTTCCATTGGTGCAGACATTTGAGACCATGGATTCCATACAAGAAGATGAGGTCATTGATGATAAATTATGGGAGTTTGCAGAATTGCAGGAATAATTGAAGAAGGCCCATTTCATGATTGCACAGTGGCAATAGGAAAATAGGAAACTAAAGAAGAATATTCTAGAAAATAGAGCTAACTCTAATGAATATGGGTGAATGGTTAAATTTATACCATCTTTTTTCAAATCCAAGAGAAAATGTAAGGTAGTCAAAGAGGATATTAAGAAGGAAAAAGTTCCAACAACTAGGATTACCAAATCCTCATCTAGGTAGCTACAAATCCAAGAAGATAAGATAATTCAAGAGGAGAAGATAGAGGTAGATTAGGGGAAGCGCAATTTTAATAGGTTGAGAAGGAAACTAAAGGAAGACTAAGAGGAAATATTTTAGCTCAAGAAGTAGGATGAAAGGACCAAGAAAGAAATCAATGATCTTATGGACATCAATCAATCATTCATGGATAATGCAAAATATATGTTGAAGAGGTCCATTCCATTACATAGGGAACTAAAGAATATATGTATGAAAAATATTGCAATGAGAAAAGAATTAAGAGCCACTAAGTAGCAGCTCAAGGAGATGCAGGAAAAAGATAGAGGCGACCATAATTTGAATGTTCACCTATTCCATGAGCAACCATAATTTGAATGTTGGAATGGGTGATAATTTGAATGTTGGAATGGGTGACGTAAGACAATTTTGTTTTTGTATTTTCCCTAGAGTATTCTTGTTTATATGTTTGAGGTTTTAGCTGATAATGTTTTCCAAAAATTTCCTCTTAAAACTACATTTAGTCAAAACTCTGGAGATATTTTTGAGGAAACAAGGATATAGCATTTTATGCATGAGCTAGTATTATGGCTTTTTGGGTGTGGAGATGAATGTATGGTATTTTTATGAAAAAAGGATTGAGGAAGGTATGTGATATGATCAATGCAGTGTAAGCATCATCATCAAAGTGCACATCTTGTATCAAAACATAACTTACCACTAAAACTACCAAAAGGACATTGTTGCACTTCTAAAACTATTGTTTCCCTTTAGCCTACACATAAAATTTCGAAGCTCAAGGTTTTATGTGGCAAATAAAATCCTCTAAGAGGAAAATTATCCATATGCAAGCTTGTATACAGGTGCTAGACACATTAGTCAACACATGAAACTACTATAGAAATGACAACCATGAAGTGTTGAGTTTTCATGGTGAGTTTTTGCATTATAAATCATTGAGTAACTTATAAGCTCGATTTGGAGCTCAAAAATTAATGTGAAATGCTTATAAAATATTTACTTATGCAATCCCTAGTATTTAGCAATGAATTCTTTTTACATCAAAGAGGTTAGAAAAATCATTCCTAAAGATTTATTCAATTTCCAAAGGAGAGAACTCACTCATTTGAGTCTATTTTATGATTTGCATCAAAAAAAAATTTAGAAGAATTTACTTAGTCAAAATTTGATTAAAAAAAATAAAAAAATAATGTTTATACCAATTATGTAAACTCATAAAATCTATTTGAAGCTGAAAAGTTAATGTAAAATACTTATAAAATATATAGTTATGAAGTCCCTAGTATTTAACAATGAGTTCTATTTTCATGATAAAAGTTAGAAAAAACATTGATAAAGAGTAACTCAACCGTTAAAGAAGGGAACTTTCTCATTTGAGTCTATTTTATGATTTGAATGTGAATTTCTCTCCAAATCCTAGAGAAATTATAGAGAGCTAACCCATCCAAATTAGTATCAAACTTAAACTTTACAAATTTGATTTTAAAAATATTTACAAACTTTTAGAAAACATTAAAAAAAAAAAAAAAATACCAAAAAATAATTTAAATAGTATATTCTTTATTTTACATTTCTTCATAAATCCTATGTATAGTTTTATTCCCATATTGTCATAAAGGTTTCCATTATTCTTTGAACTCGATCATTCCATTACATGTTGGGTAGTTTAGTGGTCATACGAACCTTAAAATATCCACATCCTAAGAATATATACCTATTAATCTTTAAAATGGACTCAAAATCTACTATGGAAAGGACAAACAATTAAATGAATGGAATGTCCATTTGAATATATATGAATATGTAAAAAAAATAAAATTGGAATGATTTTACGTATTGAACGATGAGGGCTTGTAAATTTGAATAATTTTAAAGTATATTAGATAATTTTGCTATAAATTGGTAATTATATTAGTTATATTATTATCTAAATATATAGATTATGTATATTATTTTGTACATATATATTATAGTTTAAATTTTTAAATTTATATTTTTGATAATTTTAATATGATCATTTTTTTTAAATTTATTTTGTATTTTAAATAAATAGAATTAATTTAGATCTGTCTAATTCTAAATCAATCATATATAAATATAAATAATAATTTATATATTTACATAAATATAACTAATATTTATCTATTTTGTATTTTTCATTTATCAACATGCTACTATTTCTATAATGACCACCCTTTCATATCACCATATCTTTTATAGATATAATTTATCAAACTCTACATGTGAAATTCTAATAAGTGAAACTTGCACTTTTTTGTATGATCTCTTAAATCTATGTTAAATTTATATAGAATAATATTGTAATCCATTTTTCTAATAAGACAAACATACTTGATACAATGTTTATACATGTGGTAACTTCATAGAACATAAGGTAAATGTGGTTAAAGATTATATACCCACATTTCATTGAAACCATAGCAATCGCTTCCTCAATTAAAATAAACATAGCTTGTACTATATTAATAGGCATAATGTTTCAATTAGAATTATCAAATTCCTATTACAATTTGAGAAGATCAAATATGATTGTCACCTCAATCTTATGCATTATAAAATATAATTGTAATCATAAGCTTTGCATTACTATCCAAGGAAACATACTACAATAGTTTATATGGTAAAAGAGTTCATATTGATAATATTTTAATAGTTACACGTTATAATTAATATCATCAACTATCTTATATGATAGATTTTCAGTTTTGTGCATAAGAAAGGGTTTTACATCTTAAAAGAAAAAAAAGTTAAGTTTTGTTGATTTAATTTTTAAAAATATTTGCTAAATTATATGGATATTTTGTCATTAAGTTGACAGATTTATTCTACAACCAAGTATACAATAGAGACCACTTTAAAATAAAAATAAAATTTGAAGTTAAAAAAAGTTAAAAATAATAAAAAATAAAAAATAATTGTTATTATAAATAAAAAAAATGTTGTAAAGTAATTAAAAGTAAAACGATGTATGCTAAAAATATTAAATATTATAATTTGGTTATTGATCAAATATTTTAATACTAATTAATACTTAATATGTTAATAATAAAAAATAATTTTAATGAGTCAAACTATGTACATTTTATATAAAATATTTTAATATATAATTTCAAAAAAATATTTAATATTTATTTGATTAAAACTTTTATTGCTTTTATATATATTCTGTAGATTCAAAAATCCAATTTAAATAATAATAATATAACACACACACATATATTACAATTTAGGTAATGAGAGATAACATATTATATTTTACATTAAGTTTGTACTTCAATAAATTTGATATTTTTAAGCTCATGTTAGATCCTTAATTAAGATTGACATATGATGGTAAATATTTTCATATATTTCATAATTATTTGTAGTGATTCATGCCACTAGAAGCTAGGGAGGTTAGTAGTCATGAGAACCCCATCCCAAGCAGTTTGACATATTAATCATTCAAATGAACTCAAAATCCACCATGGAAAGTAAAAGTAAGTAATAAACCAATACAAAGAAATTTATTTTAAAAGTTTGGATACATATAGGAATAAAATGGAATGCCTTTTGATTAATACATAGTGGAATATGTAAGAAATTAAATTAAATTTTATTAATATAATTATAAATGTTGTATAAAAAATTAAATTGTGTTATAGCTTATTTGATATTTTGTTAAAAAAAAAAAATTATGATGAGTGTAAGGTTTATATTCAAATACCTAATTACTTAATCATTTCTATTATAAAATAAAATAAATAAATATTAAAAAAAAAAGTATTTGATGCATATCAATCCATGATAGATCTAAATTTAAATGAATCTACATTAAATCCATTTATTTCCCTTAAAGAATAAATTCATAAAAAATGATCATGTTAAAATGATCAAAAATATAAATTAGAACATTTAGATTATAATCCATATCTTTACAAAATAATATAAATAACATACATTAATAACTTATAAAAAAAATAATATCTTCAACTTTGATAAATTTATCTAATTAAAAAAAGTCTTCAAAAATATAAAACAAAATTTTTATAGTATAATATATATTTTTAATTAATAATATAATTAGTATATATTAATAATTTATAACAAAATTAACTAACATATTTTACAAACTCTCATTTTTTAATATTTAAAATCAATCAAATTTTAGGTACATTATCAATTGAAGAGAACATAATAAAACATTATACATTATCTCCCTCATAATTCTCTTAAAAAGACATTATCTCCCTCGTAAGAATGAGCATATCTCCCTTTCTACACAATGAAAAAATTCATAATAAATATTTGTTTAAATTCAATACGATTATTCAATAATAAATAAAATTTATTTTCATATACTTCTAATAACTAACATAGGTTTAAATTAAATGCATTAATTATAGAAAGTGAATAAATTTATCCAATGTTATATAATTTTATAGCCATCTTAAATTTTTTATATTTAATATAATAACTAACATTTGTTATTTATTCGGGTGAAGGGTTGTATTGCATTTAATAATTTATATTTTTCTATAATATTAAACATTAGAAATTTTTCAGTAGTAATCACATGTAATGGAATATTGTCAACCTTTTTCGATCTAATCAGTGTGGTTCATCATTAAGTGACATATCACATCACGACACTAAGTTTAAATAGAGGTAGAAATGGCCAAAGTAGCCATTAGACTAACTACTAGTTTTACTTTGAAAATTGATTCAAAATGGCTAGTTTTATTGTATTTTTTATATTATTATTTTTAATTAATATATTAATCAACTATTTAATATATATATATATATATATATATATATATATATATATATATATATATATATATATATAATTAATTTAATCTAATTTAATTAATTAATTAATTTATTTATTTATTTTTTAACGAGGTCAAAAGAAAACGATAACCAACGACAAAAAAAGGAATCCTAAGAGGAGTCTAAAAGCTAAGGAACAAGAAAAAGGGCAGAAAAAAAAAGATAATTGATAATATAACGCAGAGATCTAGTACCTATTGATATTCGAGCCGTCATCTCTATTGAGATTAACAGGTCTTTTTCCAATTTCTAAGGCCTCCCTTAACTTTCGACGATGGAAATCATCAACTCTCGCAATGATCTTAGCCTCTTCGATGCAAATAAGATGGTTAGTATTTTCTACATGCTCAGCTAGGGCGAAGGAGTGGGATCTTCCATGTTTAATGTTAGCATCATGCTCACAGATCCTTTGATTTATACATTGACTAGTTTCACCGATGTGAGGAGTCCCATAAGAACAAGAAATAATGTATACACCTTTCCCATCCATAGGGTCTACCGGATCTTTAACCAATTTGAGAGAGCTACGAATCGTGTTAAGGGGCTTGAAGGATGAGGAAAACTTATGTTTCTTAAGGGTCCTAGCAATCTTATTAGTGGTTCCCTGAATGAATGGAAGGAAAACACTGCAAGACCAATCACTAGGCTCTTTTTTCTTCTTAGGTAAATGACCTTTTTCTGCTCTAAGGAAAGCTTTAAGGCTCTGTGACCTGCTATAACCATTTTTGCAAAAGACATTCAAGAGATGGGTCTTTCCCCCTTCAAGGTGAGACTCATGAGATATTCTCAATGCCCTAGTGGCTAAGGTGTTGAGGATGAAAAAAATTGGTTATGGCACAGAATATTGGGACATTTGATCTTCTCTCAAATAAACAAATCTAGCATACTCAAAGATCTTCATGATCTAACTAGCATCACTCTACCTTAAAGTACCTTATGCAAATCATGCCAATTTGGTAAGAAAACTAACATGGAATTCAATGCCAAAGAAGGATCAGTAAGTAAGCCTCCTGAACTTATACATACTGATCTATTTTGTCCCATAAGGAAAAAGTCACCTCGTGGAGAACAATACTATATTCTATTTATTGATGACTTTTCTAGAATGTGTTGGATCGATTTATTGAAACATAAAGATGAAGAATTTGAAAATTTTAATATCTTCAAAGCTTTGGTTGAAAATGAATTAGATCTAAAAATTAAATGTCTTAGATTTGACATAGGAGGAGAATACCTATCATATGAATTCTTTGATTTATGTGAACAATATGGTATAAAAAGACATTTTTTTTATAGCTTGTACTCCACCACAAAATTGCGTGGTAGAAAGAATGAATATAATAGTTCAATAGATGGATCATGCTATGCTTGATGAATTTGGAACTCACAATACCTTTTGGGGAGAAGCATCCCATACTGTAGTAAATATTCTCAACAAGGCTCATATTCGTGTGAACAGTGATTAAACTCCTTATGAGCTCTAGTATGGTAATCTTCCCACTGTGAAGCATTTTAGAGTTTTTTGAAGAAAATGTCTTATCAAGAACAATGATGAAAAACTTCCTAAGTTTGAGCCTAGAGTAGATGAAGGAATATTTCTTGGTTACTCTTCTAGAAGTAAAGCATATAAATGTTACAATAAAAGACTTCAAAAGATTGTTGAATGTATTAGTGTTGTAATTGATGAGTCTCTCATAGCTCCTAAAAGGGAAATAATAGCAAAAAATGAAGATGATGATGATGTGTATTTTCCCTCATCAAATAAAAAAATATAGAAGGAGAACCCAATGAAGCACTAGAAGAAGATATATCAGAAAAGGCTCCATCTAGGTATGTTCAAAAGAATAATCCAAAATATCAAATATTGGGAGAAAAGGGATCATGTATCCAAACAAGAAGAACTGTTGTAGGATCCCCTAGCTATTTGGAATTATTATCCACTATTGAACCACAAAATGTAAATCAATCTGGTGAATATGAATGTTGAATTAAAGCCATGAATGAAGAACTTGATCAGATTGAAAAGAATCATACTTGGGAATTGGTTCCAAGTGTTGGGAAAAATACTGAGGGGGGGGGAGGGGGGGGGGGGAATCAGTATTTAGATCTTACTGAAATCTTTTACTTTTTCTTTATTAAATTCCATATGCAACTTTTATGAACCCAACTCGTGCACACACGTGGATATACCAAAATAAACTAGCATATACTGATATAATTTTATTGTTTAGAAAAACTTTTCAGAAACAATCTTCAAACTGGATCAAATAGCTTCAACAAAACTCTTCATAAGAACAATAATAATAACCTTCACCCAATACATCAACCAGAACAGTGAGATCATTGTAACCAGAACTCAGAAATAACCCAGAATTCAGAATAATTAAGCAGATACAAACTCAACCCTGAACATTCATCAACTTAAAATGCATATGCTACTTCGCTTCATTGAACTTGCGTGTATACGTTCTTTCCTTCACACCAACCTGCGTATGGATCTATGAACATTGCTTTTCAAAATGTAATCAGTCTCAGATCCATATCTGAGGCTTTCAGTTAGATATATTTAGAAATGCAGAACCCTTCATCAGTTAGTCACCATCAACCATGTTTATTCTCTCATTGATCAGATTTGTACACAATCAACTTAGCAGCATATAGATTATTCAAACAACCCAAATCTATAAGAAGACTTCATTGACAGATAACATAAATGTAGCATAAATAAGCAAATAGACTTTGCAATAAGCTTCAAAAAATCCTGACTGCCATACACGCCTTTTTTGAGACAAAGCTGTGTATATAGACACTTTTTCAAAGACAAACTAGCGTATAGATCTGTGAATAATAAATTTGTAGTTTGTTTCAGGTCTATAAAACTTACCCAGATTTCTTCACTTTAATTCAACAAGCTTGCACCATATTATAGATCTAATCATCTCTTCAATGGATCACACAAGAGCATAGTCATTTCAGATCTAGAGATCCTGAACCATCATTGTATCCATGGGTGCATCATAGATTCAGAACTATCAATTAAAACAGAGTTCATCCCATGCAGATATACCTTAGAGAAAATTATTCAGCAACAACCCTTACTCATGCACACCTTTGCACTATGATCTTTAAATCCTTATATAGATTTAGCCTTTACCAATACCATGATTCAAAACCACACAACTGATGATGGTATTCTTGGACGGAATCAAATAGACAATACAACACTGAATACTATGGGCTAATACCATGGTAATTCCCCTTGATGTCATAATTTTAGAGTGCAAAAGGCATACGCGACTTGGATCATTCGTATCCGTGTGTATACACAACTTCTCTTCATAAAAAAAGTGTATATACTAATTCTGCATGTATACGTGGGTTGCTTTCATAAAAGTAGCATATACATTTCCTCCATACACGGGTTGCCTTCATCAAACCTCCGTATACATTGAGAAATATTTCCTATTTCATTTCCCTTTCACTTACTGGAATTCCTTTCTCTGTCACATCTGAACTAACTTCTAGAACCATCATTTTTACATATTTAACACATATTTTTCTTATCAAAAGGTGACTCATCAAGTAGTTTTCCATCAAGAACAAATTCATCAAGTAGGTTGCCATCAAGGAAAACATATTGCAACATATTACCAACAATCTCCCCCTTTTGACTTGGTGGCAACCATGATGGTGTTTGATCATCAAAATAGATAAATACATTAATAATAACCATTATTTAAACATCAAAATACTCTCCCCCTTTTACATCAAGGGTAAAGGGTGGATCAAAAACAAGGTTTCTCTTCCCTTGAAGAAAGATGAGCTCTGAAGATCTGATGTGCACTCAATTTAGCATGCTTCCCCTCAGTTCATGCTAGACCTTTAGAAAAAAATTTCAATGAAGTACATGACTCGCCAAGTATGACCTTTTCTATCACCAAGGACTCATACTTACATCAATGATCCAACCAAGTGGAATTACATATTTGACTCAACAACCCAACAAAGTGGGTTTACAAATTTGAACAAACCCTTATATGACTGAATATAGCAATTTTAAATCATAGGTCTCAACATCATATTTTTACTAAATTACAGATATGACTTTGTATAATCAGGACCAAAAAATCTCAAGAGAGAGATCATAAATCAGAAACCAAATTATAATGCCAAAAATGCATCCTCTTCAATAAGGCAAGTGCTCCCCTTAGGATTGTGTATATTGAACACTTTTAACAACCAATTCATTAAAGCATCTTCATCAAGGAAATAAAAATCATAGAATGATATAGAAAGATAAAGACTGGATCAAAACATAGATTACCCAACAACACCACATCTGTTTTGAATGCTGACCCAGAGAATTTATGTCAGCAAAACCCAACTCTTCATAAGAACAATAATAATAACCTTCACCCAATACATGAACCAAAACAGTGAGATCACTGTAAATAGAACTCAGAAATAACCCAGACTTCAGAATAAATGTGCATATACAAACTCAACCCTGAACATTTATCAACTTAAAATGCATACGCTACTTCACTTCACTGAACCCATGTGTATACACGCTTTCCTCCACACCAACCTACCTATGGCTCTATGAACACTGTTTTTTAGAATTTAATTAGTCTCAGATCCAAATCTGAGGCTTTCAGTCATATGTCTTTAGAAATGCAGAACCCTTCATCAGTTAGTCACCATCAACCATGTTTATTCTCTCATTGATCAGATTTGTACATAATCAATTTAGCAACATATACAGTATTCAAACAACCCAGATCTACAAGAAGACTTCATTGACAGACAACAAAAATGTAGCAGAAATAAACAGATAACCTCTGTAATAAGCTTCAGAAAACCTTGACTACCATATGCGCCTTTTATGAGACAAAGGCACATATATACGCACTTTTTTCAAAGAAAAACTAGCGTATAGATCTATGAATAATAAATTTCCAGTTTGTTTCATATCTATATAACTTACCCAGATTTATTCACTTTATTTCAGCAATCTTGCGCTAGATTATAGATCTAATCATATCTTCAATGGATCACACAAGAGCATAGTCATTTCATATCTAGAGATCCTAACCATAATTGTATCCATGGGTGCATCATAGATTCAAATCTATCAATTAAAATAGAGTTCATCCCATGCAGATATACCTCAGAGAAAATTATTTAGTAACAACCCTTACTCATGCACACCTTTGCACTATGATCTTCTTCTCCTTATATAGATTTAGCCTTTACCAATGCCATGAGTAAAAACCACACAATTGTTGATGGTATTCTTGGACGGAATCAAATAGACAATACAATGGTCAATACTATGGGCTAATACCATGGTAATGCCTCTTGGTATCATAATTTTAGAGCGCAAAAGGCATACACGACTCAGATCATTCGTATTTGTGTGTATACACAACTTCGCTTCTTAAAAACTACATATATATTAACTCTGAATGTATACGTGGGTTGTCTTCATAAAAGTAGCATATACATTGCCTCCATATGTGGGTTGCCTCCATCAAACCTGCATATACATCGAGAAATATTTCCTATTTCATTACTCTTTCACTTACTGGAATTCCTTTCTCTGTCACATCTGAACTGACCTCTAGAAACATAATTTTCACATATTTAACACATAGGTTGCTTATCAAAAGGCAATTCATCAAGTAGGTTTCCATCAAGAATAGCTTCATCAAGTAGGTTTCCATCAAGAACAACTTCATCAAGTAGGTTTACATTTCATTTATAAATTTATATGCAGGTTGGTGTGAAGGAAAGCACCTATACACATGGGTTCAATGAAGCGAAGTAGTGTATGCATTTTAAGTTGATGAATGTTCAGGGTTGAGTTTGTATCTACATATTTATTCTGAAGTCTGGGTTATTTATAAGTTCTGATTACAATAATCTCACTGTTCTGGTTGATTTATTAGGTGAAGGTTATTATTCTTCTTCTTATGAAGAGTTGTGTTGAAGCTGTTTGATCCAGTATGAAAATTGATGAAACGTGTTCTACATTTTTTCTAAGGGATGAAGCCTTCAGTGTGGAAGTAGAAGCTTCCTTCCAGTAAAATCTGTTGTTCTGATCAGGGGGTTGGAGCTTCCTTCCAGTAGTGGTTGGTAAACGAGTTCACAGGGTTGTAGCTCCCTTCCAGTAGGAACTGGAAGACAATAGAAGGTTGCAGGCTTCTACAGGTAGAAGCATGCATACTGATGTGAGTCTGCATTAGTAAAAATTGTAAACAGTTTTCCATATAATAAATATTGAAGACAGAGATGACATCAGTAGTGGTTTTATCCCGAATTGGGTTTCCACCTTAAATCTTAGTGTTCATGTGTTTTTCACTTGTGTGATGTTTTATTCTACTGTTACTGCATATATTTTCTGATTATCTAATAGATGCATGACATATAAACTGAGTTAAATATTTTTTCTGAAAAGTGTTTCTAAACAATAAAAATATATCAGTATACGCTAGTTTATTTTGGTATATGCATGTGTATACGCGAGTTGGGTTCATAAAATCGGTGTATGGAATTCAGTAAAGAAAAAGTAAAATATTTCAGTAAGATCTAAATACTGATTCACCCCCCCCCCCCCCCTCTCAGTATTTTTCCCAACAATTCGTATCAGAGCATTGTATGAAATCCTACATATAAATTGATAAATGAAATGGAAACCTACTTAATGAAGTTGTTCTTTATGGAAACCTAGTTGATGAGTTGCCTTTTGATAAGTAACCTATGTGTTAAATATGTAAAAATGATGTTTCTGCAGGTCAGTTCAGACGTGACAGAGAAAGGAATTCCAGTAAGTGAAAGAGAAATGAAAAGGAAATATTTCTCAATTTATAGGCAGGTTTGATGAAGGAAACTTGCATATGGAGGTAATGTATATGCTACTTTTAAGAAGGCAACCCGCGTATATATTCAGAATTAGCATATACACAGTTTTTATGAAGAGAAGTTTCGTTTACACGCAGATACGAACAATCCAAGTCGTGTATGCCTTTTGCGCTCTAAAATTATGATACCAAAGGGAATTACCATGGTATTAGCCCGTAGTATTGAGCGTTGTATTGTCTATTTGATTCCGTCCAAGAATACCATCAGACATTCTGTGGTTTTGACTCATGGTATTGGTAAAGGCTAAATATATATAAGGAGAAAAATATCATAGTGCAAAGGTGTGCATGAGTAAGGGTTGTTACTAAATAATTTTCTCTAAGGTAGATCTGCATGGGATGAACTCTATTTTAATGGATAGATATGAATATATGATGCACCCATGGATACAATGATGGTTTAGGATATCTAGATTTGAAGTGACTATGCTCTTGTGTGATCCATTGAAGAGATGATTAGATCTATAATCTGGGGCAAGCTTGCTAAAGTAAAGTGAAGAAATCTGGGTAAGTTCTATAGATCTGAATTAAAATGAAACTTTATTATTCATAGATCTATACGCTAGTCTATTTTTGAAAAATCACGTATGTACACATCTTTGTCTCAGAAAAGGCGCATATGGCAGTCAAGGTTTTATGAAGCTTATTGCAGAGTTTATTTTATTTCTACTACATTTCTGTTGTCTTTCAATGAAGTCTTCTTGTAGATCTGGGTTTTTTAAATACTGTATATGCTGCTAAGTTGAATATGTACAAATCTGATCAATGAGAGAATAAAAATGGTTGATGGTGACTAACTGATGAAGGGTTCTACATTTCTAAATATATTTGATTGAAAGCCTCAGATCTAGATCTAAGAATGATTACATTCTGAAAAACAGTGTTCACAGAGCCATACACAGGTTGCTGTGAAGGAAAGAATGTATACAGGTGGGTTCAGTGAAGCGAAGTAGCGTATGAATTTTAAGTTGATGAATGTTCAGGGTTGAGTTTGTATCTGCATATTTATTCTGAAGTCTGGGTTATTTCTGAGTTCTGGTTACATTGATCTCACTATTCTGGTTGATGTGTTGGGTGAAGGTTATTATTATTGTTCTTATGAAGAGTTGTGTTGAAGCTGTTTGATCCAGTATGAAGATTGTTTCTGAAAAGTGTTTCAAGATACACAAGCCTAGGGGAGCACTTGCCTTATTGAAGAGGATGCATTGTTGGCATTCTGATTTGGTTTCTGATTTATGATCTCTCTCTTGAGATTCTTTGGTCCTGATTATAGAAAGTCATATCTGTAATTTAGTAGAAAACTCATGTTCAGACCTATGATGTAAAATTGCTATATTCATTCATATAAGGGTTTGTTCAAATTTTTAAACCCACTTGGTTAGGTAGTTGAGTCAAATATGTAATTTCACTTGGTTCGATCATTGATGTAAGTATGAGTCCTTGGTGATAGAAAAGGTCATACTCGGTTGAGTCATGTACTTCATTGAAAAACCTGTCTAAAGATCCAGCATGAACTCAAGGGGAGCATGGTGAATTGAGTGCACATCATATCTTCAGAGCTCATCTTTCTTCAAGGGAAGAGAAACCTTGTTTTTGTTTTTGATCCGCCCTTTTCCTTTGATGTCAAAGGGGGAGAGTATTTTGGTGTTTGAATAATGGTTATTATTAATGTATTGATATATTGTGATGATAAAACACCATCATGGTTGCCATCAAGTCCAAAGGGGGAGATTGTTGGTAACATGTTACAATATGTTGCCAACACCAAGACCTCATGATAAAAAATTTATTGGAACAAAATGGATATTAAAAAACAAGTTAAATGAAAATGGAGATGTTATTAGAAACAAAGCTAGACTTTTTTATAAAGGTATGCTCAACAACAAGGTATAGACTTTGAAAAAAAAAATTGCTCCTGTATCCAGACTTGAAGCCATTAGAACATTTCTTTCTTTTTAAAGTTTTCAAAAATTCAAAGGTTATCAAATGGATGTAAAATTTTCTTTTCAATGGTGATCTAGAAGAAGAAGTTTATATAGAACAACTAGAAGGATTTATTCTAGGAAATAATGAAAAACTTGTTTGCAAACTTAAAAAGCTGTATATGGTTTAAACCAGGCTCCTCAAGCATGGTACTATTGTCTTGAAAAATATCTTCAACAACAAGGTTTCACAAAAGGATCTAATGACAGTAACCTATACACAAAAATTGAGAATAACAAATTGTTAATTATTTTTGTGTATGTTGATGACATAATTTTTGGGATGAAGGAAGAGTCCATGAATCGGAAATTTTCTTATTTTATGCAGCAAGAATTTCAAATTTCATTACTTGGGGAACTAACATATTTTCTTGGCTTACAAGTGCAAGAAGAAACAGATGGCATATTTCTATCAGAAGAAAAATATCTCAAGCAAATCTTAAAGAAGTATGGGATGGAAGATTGCAAACCTGTAAGCACTCCAATGGTAACTGGATGTAACCTCAGCTCTCATGATTATTCTCCCATGGTGAATCAACTAGAGTATAGATCTATGATTGTAATTCTACTTTATCTGACCAGGAATAGACCTGATATTATGTATGCAGTTGGGATTGTTGGATGATTCCAAGCTAATCCAAAAGATTCACACCTTCACGCTATAAAAATAATATTCAAATATCTACAAGGGACTCAAGACCTTGGTCTATGGTACCCAAAGAATGTTGATATCACTCTCCATGCTTACACAAATACGAACTAGGCTAGAAATGTTGACGATCGAAAAAACTAGGGTGCATTCTATATGGGGCCCCGATTAGTATCTTGGTTCAGCAGAAAAAAACTTATATTGCCTTATCTATATTAGAAGAAGAATATGTGGCTACTGCATCATGTTGCACATAAATTCTTTGGATGAAGCATACATTACAAGATATTCAAATCAAATGTTCACCTCCCATCTCGAATTTATGTGATAATACAAGTTCCATTAGCATCTCAAAAAATCTTGTTATGCATTCCAAGACGGAGCACATTCCTATCAAGTATCACTTCTTATGAGAAAAAGTGATTAAACAAAATGTCAAATTGGAGTATGTTCCCTCCAAAGAATAAGTTGCTGATATATTTACTAAACCTTTTCCCAGGGAAGAATTCAAATATCTCTAACAGAAGATGGGAGTTGTATATACCCCTTTTATTAAATCTACTTAATTTTAGAAGATTAAATTCGATACGTTGGTTTCATGGAGGTGAGACATGTATATACATGATTTTCTTTGTGTAAATACACGTATGGGTTTTTCTGAGAAAAAATCTATGGGTCATCTTTTAGAAGAGTCTGTGGTGTTGATGGGTAAACTCTGTTGTTTGGTATTCATCTTACGGTACCTTTCTTTGATATTTATCTCCTTGATGAAGATGATTTGATGAATTGGTTGATGAAAGTGTTTAGGGGGAGAATTTTCCTCGCTGAAGAGGCCGCATTGTTGGAATTATGATTAGTGGTTGTGTTATGGTCTCCTATTTGAGATTATTTCATCTTGGTTTTAACAAGTCATATTTGTAATTTAATATAAAATTCATAAGAGACATATGATGTAAATATTATCATGTTCAAATTTGGAAACCCACTTGGTTGGTTAATTGAGTCAATATTTAAATCCACTCAGTTGGATCCTTGATTTAATTTTGATGTCCTTGGTGATAGGAAAGGTCACACTCTGTTGAGTTAAAGAGTCATGTATTTCATTGAAAATCTGGCTGCATGTACTCAGGGGAGAAATTTTCTGCCCTTTTCTCTTGATGTCAAAGGGGTAGAATAATTAGTGTTTCAATAATGTTTAAGTATATACAGGATGTGTTGATCAAACGCCATCATGGTTGCCATAAAGTCCAAAGGGGGAGATTGTTGGAAATATGATTCTTATGGTTGCAAATGTTGTGCTTGATGAAAACTCTCTTGCAAATGTTGAAGCATATGATTTCTGGAAAAGAAAATTTTAAGTCTAGTAGAATATGGTTAATATTCATAATTGAAGGTTCTATACGCAAGTTCGTGCAGGCCAAGTCGCATATACATGTGGCAATAGTGATCCAAGTTGCGTATGCCTTTTGTGCTCTAAAATTATGATACCATGGGGCATTACCATGGTTTTACCCCACAATATTGAGCACATTTTCATCTATTTGATTCCATCCAAGAATAACATCGGCACTTGTGTGGTTTTGTCTCATTGTATTGACAAAGGCTAAACCTATATAAGGAGAAGAAGATCATAGTGCAAGGCATTCATGTGTAAGGGTTTGAACTGAATATTTCTCTCTGACGTATATCTGCATGAAATGGGTTCTGTTTAATGGTATATCTGAAATTATGATGCACCCATGGATACAATGATGGATCAGGATATCTAGACTTGAGATGACTATGTATTTTATTGATATGTTGATGAGATGTTTGGATCTGTGACATGGCACATGTTTTTTGAAGTAAGATGAAGAAATATGGGTATTTCTATAGATCTAAAACCTTATACAAAATTAATATTTATAGATCTATATGCTGGTTCATCACAGTGCAAATGCGTATACATGCGGTTTTGTGTCAGCTAATGCACGTATGGAAGTCATATTTTCCTGAATCTTGCTGAAGATGTTATCTGTTTATTGTCATTATATTTTTTTTCTCTCTCAATGAATTCTTTAGTTAGATCTGGGTTGTTTGAATATTGGATATGCTCCTAATTTGAATATGTACAAATCTAATCAATGAGTGATTAAATATGATGAATGATGCTGGCTGGATAATGCTTATGAAAATATGAAAATATATATGACTGAAAGCCTAAGATCTGTTTCTGAGACTCATCAAATTATGGAAATTCAATATTCACAGATCTATACATAGGTTGGTGTGAAAGAAAGTGCGTATACACGCAGTTTCAGTAAAGTGAAGTAGTGTATTGATTTAAGATAATGAATGATTAGGGTTGAAATTGATTTTGAATGTTAATTCTGATATCTGAGTTTATTATTGTGTTCTGGTTACAGTGATCTCATTTTTATATTTGGATTTTGGGTTAATTTTATTGGTGCTAATATTTATGCTGAGTTGTGTTGAAGCTGTTGGATCCAATGTGAAAATTAATGAAACAAGGTCAGTAGTGGGTCTGAGGGTTGAAGCCTTCTGTGTGGAAATATAAGTCTCATGCCAATAGAAGTTGGTTTTCTCATAAGGGGGTTGAAGCTCCCTTCCAGTAGTGGCTAGTAAATGAGATCACGAGGGTTGGAGCTCCCTTCCAGTAGTAGCTAGAGAACAAGAGAAGGTTTCTGCCTTCTGCAGGTATATGTCTGCGTACTAATATGAGTCTGCATCAATATAACATTGTAAGTAATTTTCTATATAATAAATATTGAAGACCGACACAAAAACAACGATGGTTTTCTCCGGAAGTGGGTTTCCAACTTAAATCTTGGTGTTCATTTGTGATGATCTTGTGTGATGATTTATTATGTTATTAATACACATATTTACTGATTAAATATCTGATGCATAACTGATGAACTGGGTTAAATAATGTTTCTAAAACTTTATATAAACAGTAAAGTTATCTGAGTATACACAAGTTATTGTTAGTATAGCTTCATACATATGATATTTGGGCTAATAAAAGTCGCATATAGAAATCAGTAAGAGAAAAGTAAAAGATTGTGATTCTTGCAAATACTAATTCACCCCCTCCCTCTCCTCTCAATATTTTTTGCAACATCTACCTCTTGAAATTAACTACTTTTTTTCTTTGGTTGGTGCAGGAAATAAAGTGTTAGGATATTCGGACACATAGGAAATAGTTAAGAATAACTTAGTCTAGTGTAGAGCTAGGAAAAGTGTGTTTTCTTTAATATGTACATTTGTAACTTATAATATGACGGTCACAATTTGTAATGATCCGAAAATTCACTCTCTCCTTGATATTAATGACACTTCATCCGTGGCTTAGCACCCGATTGGTCCATGATCTCTATTTAAAGAGCATGGAGGGTCATTTTTCTAGTAACCATTTATGAGAGAAACATATGTAACTTTTCTTTTATATTAATAAATTGTCTGAAATGGCCGCGTTGGCTCAGGCCATGGACTATTTCCCTCTTTGAGGTTTTTAACCACATGATAACACTAGTGTACTGATTTGTGATCTGTTTGTGAGTAGTGACCTTTGGTTTTTGATCTAAGGAACTTACCCTATAAATTCCTACATAGTATTGGAGCTATTTTGAGGGCCGCATCCATTGTCGATCCAAATCCGAAGTTGGTTTGACTGCATGCGACTGTCGTTTTCTAGATCTACTATTTCAGAGAATTTTCAGCCTGGAGAACTGCTCTGTTGTGTCTGGAGCATCTGTTACAGTGAGGAACGCCTTTCGTTTCATGCGAAAAGGTTTCTGGTTTCCCAAGTTATGTCACTTTAGATCTGGAGGTATAAAGTATATGTTTTGCATTATATTTATTAATATCTCTCCTTATTTCACTTCCCTCTGTTTATTTCAGTTTTTTTGTTTTATTTATTTATTGGATCTATACCCTCTTCTCTGTTTATTCTCTTTTCTCTGCGCTATGTGTGATATCGGAAAATCAAAAATGGGATCTTTGCTACGTATGCTCTTTCCCGGCGTCTTTGTGCGATCTCGGGAAATCATAAATAGTGAAAAAATAGATAGTTGCTGGTAAGGCTAACCGAAAATCTAACATTCTGCTGTAAGGCTTGGATTTATTTTTTTTGCTCGGATTTTTGTGTTTTTCGTGAAGGAAAAAACAGGCACAAAAAAAAAACCCTTCCTCCTTTCAAACAATTACAGAATCCTTTTACTATCTCACTTGGTAAGGATTTAGTTTATGAGAATAGATGTCTTTGGTTCAAGTCTCTTTCTCAAGCTTCCTTTTGTAAAAAAATATGTTAAAGGAGCGTGATTTTTTTTTAAAAGTTGAACTTCATCATCAAATTTCAAACCGTTCCCGTAGCTATTCGACATCTACAACTCAGTTTTTTCAAAAGGAATAACTTCTTCATCCGGAAGCCATTTCTCGAGCCGTTATTTTTTAATCGACCTAAGTTTTCGAGATATTTCCATTGGAGTAGTTAGTTTCACCTTTTCTCAACTTCAGTTTTTTTTTATTAAAAAAAATGGAAATTGCATGCCTGATTATTCTTAACAGCACTAATTATTTCTAGTGGCTACCTCACATGGTAGATATACTTAGAAGTAAAGGGATTTATAAAATAGCCACGAGACAAGAAAATAAACCTTCTGATGATGATAAAGTCACTAGATGGGAAAATAAACAAGATCAAGCATGAGGGTTGATAGGAATGTCCATTGCTCAAGATCTTCGATTTAATATCCTTGATATTGACACCCCTCATGAAGCCCTCGATAAGCTAAATACTTTATTTGGCATTCAAAATCAAATCAGGGCCCACCAGCTTGAAAATGAGTTGCTTACTTTGGACCCCAACAATTTCTCCTCTATTGAAGATTTTTTGTCCAAATTCAAGACCCTTAGACTTCTTTTAGAAGGTTGTAAGGTCAAAAAGGAATATGGTAGCCTCATCTATTTCATTCTTGATAATATTAGCCCTGCATACTCTGTATTTGTTTGCACCTTCCATTCCACTAGAGAAGCCATGATTTCTTCAGGAACCACTTAGAAGAACCCCTCTTTTGATGCCTTTTTCGGTTCTTTGATAAGAGAAAAAGAAAAACTCTTACACCTTGGTCTTATCACTTATGGAAATGCTTATAATTAAGCCTTAGTAGTCCAAAAAAAATCATATCAAAATAATCCCAAGAAGCAGTATCCTAAAAATTATGGTCTGAAACCAAACAAGGGTCCTAAGAAATTTCAGCCACAGACTGAAAAAGCAACTCACCAAAATGATAAGTCAAATAAAAAAAAAAGGGAAGAAGACAGATCGACATTGCAAATTTTGTAATCATGATGGGCATATAGTGTCCAAATGTATTAAGAATATGGAAGCCTTAGAAGCAGCAATGAAGATGCACAACAGCAATTTGGAGCACTCTTCACCTTCATCTTCATGAATGGAACTTTTTTCTTGTGGTTTTCAAGCATCAAGATTTTGTTATGCACTAAATGTATCTTCTTCTTCTCATTCTCATGAGTGGCTCATTGATTCTAGAGCTTCTTACGACATGGAAAAAAATAAAGCCATGTTTTCTTCTTTAAATGATTGTAACACCAAACATATTTATGTTGGTGATGATAGATCTCTTAGTGTTGTATGATCTAGAACCATTCATCTAGATAATGGTCATTTTAATGATGTAATATGTGTTCCTATCTTGTCATGAAACCTTATATCTGTTTATCAGATAACTCATTCAGCTGAAGGGAAAATAGTAGAATTCTCCCCTCATGATGTTGTAATCAAGGACGTCAAAGATCCTAGAAATATTTTAGATACTGGAATTGTTGATGATTCCACAAGGTTGTATAAGTTTGACAACTTTGGGTCATCATTTCTTCCCTCCATTTTTGTTTCTCATAATGACGAAGTGAGAAAACTTTGGCATGAGCGATTTGGTCGCTTAAAATATCACTCTCTTCAAACTCTATGTAAGGAAAATATAGTGACGGGTCTTCCTATGGTATCTTGCTGAGATGGTGTTTTCTCCAGATTTGTACTTGGAAAACATCATCAGTACAATTTTGACAAACGTGCCTCTTGGCACGCTTCAGCCGCTTTGTAGCTTGTGCACAATGATTTATGTGGTCCACTTCCTGTTGTCTCTTTCTCTGGTTGCAAGTACTTCTTAACTTTCATTGATGATTTTTCCAGATGAACTTGGGTATACTTCTTAAAAGTCAAGAGTGAATTTTTTAACATGTTCTTGGCTTTTAAGGACTTTGTTGAGAAACAATCTGGACATCAAATTCTCAAGTTAAGATCAAACAATGGAGGAGAATATGTTAACAATAAATTCATCAACTTCTGCACTGAGCATGGCATTCAATCTCAACATAATGTTCCATATACTCCAGAAAAAAATGGTGTAGCTAAAAGGAAGAATCACACCCTAAAATAAATGGCTAATTGTATGCTTCAATCTAAAGGACTTAGTCTCAATTTTTGGGCAAAAGAAATTAACTGTGCAAATTAAATACTAAATCACACTCCTACTAAGGTTTTAAAGAATATAACTCCAGAAGAAGCTTGGAGCTCAATCAAACCAGATGTAAGTCACTTTCATGTTTTTGGAAGTGATGCTTCGGCCTATATTCCAGATGTGAAACTATTATGTATATTTTATTAATTATTAGTTAGATATAGTTATCTTAGGTTATTAATGTGGAAGGGCATGATCAACGATCATGCCTCTTCGCCATGGGACACCATAAGGTTGTATTTAAAGCCTTGGTGATCCCCACTTGTAATCATCCCATATTTTACCAATAATAATATATACTTATTCAACTTTACCAGAGTTTTTACACTCTATTGGTATCGGAGCCATCGCCCTTCTGGATCTGTGTGATCATCAGATTAAATAATTTCTAAGGAAATTGCAGATTTTTTTTTTACCAAGTGCAGAATTGCTAAAGAATTTAATTGCACACAATTCCCCCTGCGTTATTCCAACGCTCTTACGCTCATTCCCTCACTGTACTCATGCTCCACTCCATTACTACACTCACATTACAGCTCCCATCCACCCTCCATTACATTACATTACCCATTCCCCCTCTTCTCCACTCACCCATCCCCCTCGCTTCCCATTCCATTCCCCCTTACACTCTTTAAGTATTAATTAATTAATTAATTAATTAAAAAAAAATTGAACTTTCTCACGGCCTTCAACCCTCCCTCATGGCCTACGGCCCTCCATACCCCACTACAGCACTCACCCCTTACCCCGCTCTCCTTTTACCCCACTCTCTCCCCTACCTCCCTGTGGCTTCCTTCCACCTTCCAACCCTACATCTCCCGCCACCCTTATTTCCACCTTACTCATTGTCGTTACTCCCTGCCCACTTAACACCTCTCCCCTACCCCCCCACGGCTCCCTTCCGCCTTCCGCTACCACCTCTCCCCTACCCCCCCACGGCTCCCTTCCGCCTTCCGCTACCACCTCTCCCCTACCCCCCCTGCTGCTTCCTTCTGCCTTCCAACCCTGTACCTCCCGCCACCCTTATTCCCACCTTCCCCACTGTCCCTGACCCCGTGTCTTCCGTCACCATCTCCCGTCACCCCTTCACCCCTCGTCTTCTGCTGTAGCATCACTTCCCTACCGCTGCGACTACCACCGCCCTTCTCATCGTCTTCCAGCCTCGGCCCCACCACAACTATCCTCTTTACGACTCTGCATTGATAATTTCCAACATACTCTGCGTTGATCCATTATTCGAGGGTGGTCAAACACTTTGACCGTCGTAGCTTTAATTCAACCACCATAACCCTTCATATTTTAAATCATGATTTTTTTTTAAATTAAAACCATATAGTTTAATAAACTCATTTAAGATAAACTATATTATATCAATTTAATATAGCTATATATTAAATATATAATAAATTTAATTTTTATATAAACTTAATTTAAAATTAAATTTATATAAAAATTATTTTAAAAAAAAAAGGAAAAAACTAGCAGAAAAATATTCACCACCACATACACGTTCAATGTCTTCAACAATGTCAATGGCCAAATTTCAAAAAAAAATGTTGGATCTTGAGAAGAAAATCAATAATAATTCTGATGAATTTGGAAAAATATTAGTTTATCTCGAGGGTGCATTTGTATGAAGCTCCAACAATATCAAAAAGGTTCAAGATATGACGAATTGAATAGATAGACAAATGTGGCGAAATCATCACGAGGCCACAAAAAAAGCATAGCGAAGCAATGAACAAGATGACAAAACTCTTCGATAAGATAAATGATAAAATAGATAGGATAAGTTAAACACAACAAACCATATTCCCTAATATGGAACAAAATCAACAAGACAATTCTGCAGATTCAAGTAATTCAGAAGAGCATCATGAAAAAACTGATTCCCCACATCATCACGAAGATAGTAATGCAGATTCTCAAAATAAGCAACTCTGGAATGCATTTTCTAATAAATATTCCCTTCTCATTCCACTGTTAGCATATCATTGAAAATAAAAAAATCGAGCTACCCAAGTTTGACGGTAATGAAAAAATAGTGTTGCATGGCTTAATAAAGCCGAAGAATATTTTGAGATTTATGACATTACTAGTGATGACGAAAATATTAAGCACGCTTCCATGAAAATGGAAGGAGAAGCATATAATTGGTATATGTGGTGGAAAAAGATGACGTTTGCTATTAGTTGGACAAAATTTAGGGATGCATTTTTTAAAATATTTCAAGGTATAAAAGAAGAAAAAAAATTTTCAACATTCATCAAATTATGCCAAAAAGGAGATGTGGATGAGTATGCTCGAGAATGGGAGACCTTGGAAACACGAGTACCTGGATTGTCAGAATCTCATCTAATCCAGTCTTTCATCTCAGGACTTAAAATCCATATATAATAAGAGCTCGAACTTCACAACATTACATATGTAGAAATAGCAAGGCAAAAAGAAAAATTTGTTGAAAAGAAATTTGAAAGGTTATATTGGTCAAAACCAGAAAAAGTATATTCAAGACAAATATTTTCTCAATCTGAAAATATAGATAACCAAAAATATATCCCACCCCATCTTCGTGAAGAAGATAAATCTAACATGGAAATACAAAGGATGAGAGAGGGCAAGTGCAAACGTTGTGGCGAAAAGTGGGACCCTAAGCATAGATGTGCTAATGGAAAAGAAAAAAATCTATACAGTTGTGAAGAAACTGATGAAGCTAACAATAATGATTCATATATATAAGGATTAGAATACACCTTAGAGTTCTATCTAGAAATATATGACGAAACCATTCCACAAGTGTCATTATCAGCTATGACAATCATATCACAACCTCAGACCCTAAAGTTAAGAGGACATATCAAGAACAACAACATAATGGTGCTCATCGACACTGGCAGTACCCACAATTTTCTAGATTCAACCATGGTGAAAAGACTCAACATATTTACCTTCCCCATGCCTAATATGAAGGTAATGGTGGCTAATGGTAAGAAGATTCAGCAAGTAGGGGAATTCCATAAGGTCAAATTACAAATAAAAAACTTTAATTTAGAATCTCCATTCTACACTGTCCCATTACGAGGAGTCAATGTGGTCTTAGGAATTCAATGGTTACAAAATTTAGGTACTTATTCTTCCAACCATCAGAAGCAGTTTATAAGCTTTAAGTGGAAAGGGCAAAAGCACAAGTTGTATGGTTTCCAAGCCCTAGGGAATCAATTTGTATCTTCATCTCATATGACGAAGATGATTCGAAAAGGAGCACCAGCCTCTATAATACAATGTCATCAGTTAGAAATTTTATCTACAAAAAGGAACCACGAAGAGTCGCCAGAAGTACAAGGACGCGTTCAGAAACACGAAAAAGTATTCCAAGATCTACCCATAAAAGTGCCTCCCAATAGGAAAATCGAGCATAAAATAGAATTCAAGGCAGGATCACACCCTCTTAACGTCAAGACTTATCGTTACCTACCTCACCACAAAATGGAAATTAAGAAGATCATCCAAGAATTTTTAACAATGTGGGGTCATATCCAAAATCAAGACCCGGCTCTCGAGACAACACAAGCACTCATCGACAGTGTCCATCATTACGTATGCTTTGAGGACAAAGCTTCTTTAAGAAATGGGCAATGTTATGTATATTTTATTAATTATTAGTTAGATATAGTTATCTTAGGTTATTAATGTGGAAGGGCATGATCAACAATCATGCCTCTTCGCCAAGGGACACCATAAGGCTGTATTTAAAGCCTTGGTGATCCCCACTTGTAATCATCTCATCTTTTATCAATAATAATATATACTTATTCAAGTTTACTAGAGTTTTTACACTCCATAAACATAAAGTCTTAGAACCTAAGAGTGAAAAATGCATTTTTGTTGGATATTCTGAAGATGTCAAAGGTTATAGACTTCTTTAGCCAAAATCCAAAAATATAATCATTAGAAGAGATGTAAAATTTTATGAAAATATATCGGCTTGCGAGCCTAGTTCGGTGGGTGTGCCACCTTTGGCCTGCGAGCCTGATTCGGCATATGTTCCACCTCTCTCTCTCTCTCTCTCTCTCTCTCTCTCTCTCTCTCTCTCTCTCTCTCTCTCTCTTCTATTTTTAATATAATTCCCTTTATTTTAGATGATGACAGCGAGGATGACAATCCTCCTCCACCCCTTGAAGTTATTCCTTTTACTCCACTGCTTCCAAGATCGGTCTGCTCTACTCGGGATGCAGTAGGTTATCTTGTAGGTGACCCTGCCGATCGACGACGTACACGTTCTCAATTCGAAAGAGCATCTTCCTTATTAGCTCAAGTCTCAGAAAATCCTGATCCAGAAACCTTTGAAGAAGCCTCCGGTCTTCCAGATCGGGATGAAGCTATGAATGAAGAATATCGTTCCTTATTAGCAAATGATACTTGGGATCTTGTTCCTCTTCCAAAAGGAAGAAAACTTGTTAGATGCAGTTGGGTTTACAAAAAAAAGTTTGGACCAGATGGAAAAGTGGATAGACATAAAGCTCGTCTTTTCACTAAAGGATTTTCACAAGTTGAAGGAATTGACTATACTAAAACCTTCTCCCTATTTCCAAAATTTATTCTGTCTACCTTGTTCGTTCCCTTCTTGCCTCTTTTAAATGGGAATTCCATTAGATGGATGTTAAATCCACCTTCTTACATGGAGATTTTCATGAATAAATCTACATGGAACAACCACCTGGCTTTATACAAAATGACTCTAGCCTTATTTTTCACCTTAGGAAGTCTCTCTATGGTCTCAAACAAGCTCCTCGGGCTTGGTATGCCAAAATGGATAGATTTATATTAGATAATGGCTTTTCTAGGTGTCATTCTGACAACACTATCTACACCAAGAAATTGGGTAAGTCCTTCACCATCCTTCTTCTTTATGTTAATGATCTTATCCTTACTCGTAGTGATCCTAACCATATAAACCATGTGAAGTCTAGCATCAAAAAGAAGTTTGAAATGACAGACTTAGGACACTTGCATTATTTCCATGGTCTTCAAGTCTTCCAATCCAAAGAAGGTATTACCCTCTCTCAGTCCAAGTATGCCTATGATCTTCTACACCACTTTCACATGGAAGACTATAAGCCAGCCCCTTCTCCCTTCATTCTGGAGTCAAGCTTTCAATCACTTGTACTACCCCTAAAGTTGATGCTACCTTATGCCATCAAATTGTTGGTAAACTTCTGTATCTAACCGATACCCGTCCTAACCTTTCCTTTTCCGTTGGTCTTGTCGCTCGGTTTATGCACCAACCTCATGAAAGTCACTGGAAAGAAGTTAAAGAATACTTCGATATATTTGAGGTATAGTTCAGTTCAAGATTCATTACAATGCAAGAGCATCTCCATTTTTGGTTGGTTTCAATGATTCTGATTGGGCTGATGACCCTAATGATCGAAAGTCTACTGCAGGATATGTATTCACTCTTGGTTCAGGACCTATTACATGGTCTTATAATAAAAAAAGTGCCATCTCTCTTTCTTCAACAGAAGCAGAGTATCGTGGTGCAGTTGAAGCAAGCAAGGAAGCCATGTGGCTTCATCAAATCCTGTCTGAATTTGGTCTTCATGAGTAGCATCCAACTACATGTTGGTGTGATAATCAGAGTGCCATTCAACTATGTAAAGATCTAGTTCAGCATCAGCATATGAAACACATTGAAATCCACATACACTTCATCAAAAAACTCATTCATGATCGTGTTCTTGAATTGCAATATTGTCCAACCAATGATCAAGTAGCTGATATCTTTACGAAAGCTCTCATAGAAGCGAAGTTTACCAAACTTTGATCCATGCTTGGAGTTCAGGAAAGTTTCCATTAAGGGGGGATAGGATCTCATGCCTCCTTCCTTCTCCTATTGTGTCACTTTTGTAAATCCTTCAATCCTATCCCAATTTTTTCTTAAGGGGGGATGTTAGGATATTTTGACACATAGGAAATAGGCTCCTTTGTGTCACCTTTGTAAATCCTTTAATCCTATCCCAAGTTGTTCTTAAGAGGGGATGTTAGGATATTCCGACAAAAAGGAAATAGTTAAGAATAACTTAATCTAGTGTAGATTTAGGTAAAGTGTGTTTTCATTACTATGTATATTTGTAACTTATAATTCGACGGTCATGGTTTGTAGTGATCTGACATTTCAATCTCTCCTTGGTATTAACGACACTTGATCCATGGCTTAACGCCTGATTGGTCCATGATCTCTATTTAAAGAGCATGGATGGTCATTTGTCTGGTAACCGTTTATGAGAGCAACATATGTAACTTTTCTTTTATATTAATAAATTTCCTGAAGTGGCCTTGTTGGCTCAAGCCCTGGATTGTTTCCCTCTTCGACAGTTTTAAGCACGTGATAATACTGGTGTACTGATTTGTGATCTATCTGTGAGCGACAACCTTTGGTTTTTTATCTAAGGAACTTACCCTGTAAATTCCTACATAGAGCTACCATTTCATGGAATGCATTGAAGAATTCTTAGTAGCCACCACTCACTGCAGCCTTGAGTTAACACCATTTCATATTTTTCAGGTAAGTAAATCGATTCTCAACCATTTTACGAAAAGAGATTTTTGTCTCTGATACATGTGACAATGGTCATGGCTTTTTGTTAATAATTTTTCTTCTCCTTTCGTTCTTGTAATGTAATTTCTTCCTGTGAATGAATTATCAAGTTTACGGTTTTCATGTTGAATTCATCCTCATGAATTTTACCACTAATTGACTATACATTTTATAAAAAAAAAATCCCCAAATTTTTATTCCTTTCACAAAGATACGATTTGGTTTAGTTCCCACAAAATGTTATTTAATGGATATGTCTCGTCTGTAATAAAATTTCCGTGTTTTTAGTTTGATTCCTCGTCCAATTTGTCTTATCTCTCTCGACTATATTTATTCTCTTTGAGACTATATCCGTTACATTAACAATATGGATTACTTCTTTGTTTCTATCATTTTTCCTTATTTTCGAATTATACACTATATAGATTTTGAATTTTTTTTCATATTCATTTTTTTCCTCCACTATGAGTACTTAGTTACATTTTTTTGGGTAGTATGAATACCCTGGTTAATAGTCATTTATCCTCATGACTATAAGAATCATTTATCCTCCATGATGATGGAAATTTTTGTTGCTACAAAAAACCCTAATGGTAGGGAAAATGAATTAAAATTGTTTGTATGACTGAGTGGTTATCTCAGTCAATAACGTTTAAACTAGTCTCTATTTTCATTTGTATAATTTCTTGTTTTACTTGCAGTCCTTTTCCTCTGTTCTGGTTTTCTTCATAACAATGGAGACAAAATAATTCTCATCATTCCATACTATCCATTATGTATGGAAACGATGGGTAATTAAAGTAAATTAAATTATTTTTTCAATGTCTTACATTTTGGCATAAAAGTATCATTTATGTATACCACATAGATATATTTTTAGTAACTTTGTCTTTAATTACACAAGTCAGTTTTATATAATTTTATTCGTGACTTATATATGTATCTTTTACTTCTTCTCAATTTACATAATTACCTTCCTAATTACTAAGAACCATAACTAACAATTTGGTAAAAGATATTGAAGTTCTTCGTTTATTGAAAATTTGTCATTTTATTAATTTACCTCAATTAATAAAACATTTTATTGTACACTAAACTATTTTTTCTACTTCGAGACCATTCCAGGTTTTGATTAAATAGCCCATCTGCTAGAATACAGGTAAAGTTATTTTGATGCTTTCAATAATTTCACTACAATATATTTCTCAGTACTGTTACTCATTAGTTTTCTTCTTTGTGAACAGAAATGATTTCACTGCTTTAAGTTGACTAATAAGGTAATACTTTGTTGGAACTACCCTCGTCAATTTCTCATATTTTATAAAATTATTTAAATTATTATATTCAGATGCTAATACTTTTTTTTATGGTGTTTTTGTACAGGTATTGAACCTCTCGCAATTTACCATTCCTCAACTTGTGCATTCCTTCTCACAAATTTGACAATTAATTTTATTTCTTATATTTACAGGTTGGTCAATATCATGCACATAATTCAATCCACTGAATTCAAAGATATATACTCTTATATAATATATGTAATTATTAGACAAAACATTTGACTTCAGTCAATGTAATAATGACAATATATGATATGTTATATCATTTTTAATACAAAAAATATGTTCTTCTTATAATGATAAGAATTCATCTTAATAAGTAGTTTGTGTATGTGTTTGTCCACTTATTTGTAGTATTTCAATTAGCTATTATTTTTAAACATGAGTTCTAATTAATTTTATGTGTACCATTGTACTATCCTCTAGTAATTCAATGAGTAACTCATGTTTAATTTCTTATTTGACCTAAATAATGAATAGATATATGCAAATTTTGTATTTGATGTACAATAGAGGTATTTAGATTTAATTTGTACAATCATGTTTTCTGCTATATTGACAATTATCTCTCACTGTATCTAGATTTCTATCTCGTTATTGTTTACAGAATAATTATGTTAAATATTTATCTTAGCATCCTTTCCACCTCTACAGACGTATTTGCTGAATTTAATATATAAATTCTTACAACCTAACAACAGATTTAAACCCTTCTAATTGAGTTTAGAAATTTTGTTTGTTGACTTAATAATTTAATTAGTCTATGTAACTACACAGAGCTAAAATATATTTGTTATAGTATGTTCTATTAAATACGTCAGACTCTATAAACTTAAAATTAGTAAAATTCCATTATAGTGTCTAATAACTCAGAAAAGATAAATTTCCACTTATCTTTGTACATTTAAACCATCATTACTCTAAACTATAATTCTCATCATAACAACATAATTGCAAGACATAATTAAATTAATTGTGCATTCTAATTCTCGTAAGACTATTTGCCACCCAGCCTTGAGCGTTTTCTCCATAGCTCTCCTTGAGCAGAGACAAATTCCTCCAAAGTGTAGACAACCCCTTGTCTACCCTAGAATGGCTTATTTAAGCCTACTTTCCCATCAACATTTTTCCATAACTATGTCCAGTTAAATCAGGATGTTGTTTTCCTTTAGCTTGTGCCTTACTTTTGTTTTCTCAAAAAAAGCTCTTTAAAATTAGCTTTTTCCTCTTCCTGGTTTTATTTCACCTATTCTCAGTAACATTCCACTTTACTCAGTTATCTTTTAGAATTGTATCTCCAATAAAATATCAGAAAAACATGAATATAACTACTATAATTAGAAAAACAAATTGGTAAGTTGGATTTGTTATAGACTCTCTCTAGTATGTGGGGATTTTCTCTGCATTGATTTTGTGAATAATGTTAATAAAATTTCGTGAAAATTTCAGCTATATGAGATTTTTTTTTGTTTTTAAGAATTCAACCTTGTATTTAAATTTTTGTTATGAAAGCTTGTTAAGCCCTTTAGAGTGATAGATTTAGTGAGGATTGCATTCCAGGCACAACTCAAATGGTTCAAATTATGGGAGAAGTAAAAAGGTTGCATGAAGTTGGAGGCCTTGATGAACATTCACAACATGTTACTAAACAATTGTTAGAAGAGGAATAAATAATAAATTTAGAAGGGAATCAGAGTACCAATGTAATTATAGTTTTACTCAAGTATCACATTCAAAAAATTTCTAGTTTACTTGCAATGCATCAAACACGTGAAAATTCCATTACCCTATCATTGTAGATTAAAATTAGTGTGAAATGATATTCTTCTTTGAAACCGGTATTGTAAATTAATGTCATTGCAATCAAATTATGATGCCTCCTACAAAGCTTCACAGGAATTGAATGTGTAGATATATATTCACCCAAAGTATCCAAACTAGAAAAATCCAAAACAATATAGTAACCAATGTTTTCATCATCCACATTGTCTTACTCTTAATCACTTAAAAAATTGGTTTAGAATCCTTTTGAAGTTCAAAACAAACATTCTTGGAAGTATTTGTTTAAAGGGAGAATCAAAACCTGACATTTATTTGTTGTACATTTGAGGTTCACACTTGTATCTTCCACATCTCTATTTGTATTAATCACACTATGGCTATTGTATGGAATAAATTCTAATAAGCTAATGTACCATTTATACTATGCAATGATTCCTCCTTATGGTGTCTACTTTCTGATTAGATGCCCCAATGTATCCGACGTTTATATCCTCTCCATGGACCTTATCATCGACATGGTTGTAAATATTTTCTTTCATATTTGTATGGGAATTGGCATCCTACTAGTTTTCTTGTCCAACGAGAATTAATCCTCCAGAAGTGTAATATTTTTTGTTTAAATACCAACAAAGCTATTTTCAATTGTTTAATTCAAACTACTAGCAACTGAGGAGCTACAAGAATGAACACTATATTCTATTTTAACCTAAATAGTTTTATTATCTATGAGTATTTCCCTAATCACAATGACGAGTAGCTATTCCTCATGGATTATTTATCTCATTATATCTATTCATAAAATCCACAACATGTATCCCTAGATTTGAACCTTGGGAAAAACAACATATGAATGTTATCATTTAAATTATCCATATCTCTTGGAGTTGAAAAATTCATTTTTTTTAGATAAAATTTATCTACAACCTCAAAAGAAACCCTATTATAAGTTCAAACAACATTATATCCTCTTCACTCTTGAAAGAGTATGATGGAATGAAACTAGATGAGCACTAGATCCAGTTTTACCATGTCAGAACCTAGATTCATTAAGATGAAGGCCTTATTTTGAAGATATCCACCATACAAACATAGACCACCAATACTTACCATTTCCATCTCTATTTCATCATCAAGACTAGCATACTAATGAACTGTAACCCGTGGAGGCCCATAATAGTCATTTAAATCCAATTTCTTATAATACATGCAATGCCCACAAATTTTTAAATTTAATCTCTACATCCAATGTGGCCAGTTCTTATTATGAGATTTACCACATCCAAAAATTAAATGATTCACATAATTTTGAAGAAGTCTACAAAGATCAACATAATTTTTTCACATCTACAAATTCCCTCACCTTTGTTGGTTCTTGAAGATTGACGACTTTCATAACAAAAAAAGACAAACTCAAGTAACAAAAAAAGTGCTCCATTACTCTCATTTCATGTGGTGATATTATAAATAAGTTTTATTAGAGGAATTTTTTGTTTATTTTTTTTTGTTAGAAAAATTTTTTCTCTTGTTTTTATGTGACTTTCAATTTATCATACGTAGCATGTTGAGAAATGGGAAAGAATGATGTGTGGCATTTATCTTGTAGAAATTGATGTTGAATGAAAGGATACAGAGTTTAACGAAGCTATAGTTCACTTTGGTAAGGGTAGAGTAAAATCTTAAAAATATTCCTAAGAATACACCATATGCAGAATTTGAATATAAGTAATTATTTGAGGACCTCATTGAGGCTAACGTTTCTGGTGTCCTACTTGATTGATACCACCTCATATGTTAGGAAAACTTTAAATATTATTTAATATGTTCTTCAAACAAATAAGATTCAAATTTTAAAGATATAAAATATAAAAACAAATTTCAATTCCTTCATTTCATTGTTACGTTGACTCTATTGTGGGCAGGTTACAAGGGTCGTGATTGGAAAAAGGATGGGGGGATCATGCATAACATGTCATCAATAAGATTACGTTTTTTTTAGAGATCCTTCACGGACCTGCGCCATCAAATTTGGAAATGTTTCTAGTAGGGATTCTTATTGTTTTTAATGTTGTGATTATTTCAACTCATGGTTATTTTGGGCAAGAAAATGTTTTAATAATTCCAGAAAATACATTGGTGGATAGGTAAGGATATCTTCTACAGCTGTAATGTCCATTCCATGATATCCTCTCTTTATTTTTTTATTTTGTTTTGAAAGCTTCTTTTGATTTTATTTTGTCTTTAACTATTAAATTTAAAATACTTGGTATCATGTCCATTTCAACAACAACCAAAGCTTGAAGATGAAATTGGTATTACACGATATTGATTGGAATCCTTATAACTATATCGTGTTAAAATATTTTCATGAGCATCAGAAATAATACTTTGATGTTTTTATTTGAGTACATCTTGTTAATAAGATTGACCAAGTTCATACATTATAAAATGAAATATTTTTGTCAAATAAGATGATAAGGATAAAACATCACACCTTAGATTATTATTTTTCACAAGTTATGTACTGTTGAGATTCAACAAGATGATGAGCTTTGTGAAAATTAAGCACCTTCACTAAGTGGGACCCGGAGACTATTTTTAGGTGTATGTCTATTTTTAGATATGGTGAGAATATTCTATAAGTTGCATGATGCTATTTGTAGATGGTTGATCAAGTTGGAAAAATAGATGAAATTCTATTTTTATAATCTTGGGTGAAGTCTATTTATAGATCGTTAATCTAAAAATAGATGCATGTCAATTATTATTAGCCCTTAATAATAATCTGACAATAAATATCAACTTATTCTCTTGGAGCACTTTATTTCAGTGAGCAGATTTGGAAAATTAGTGGGCTGAAGGAATTACGCAATTCCTAGGGTGGTTGGTGACTCATGCATGCAGGACTCAATTAGAAATTTAGTGGCAGAGTTGTGACAGGGTTGGAAGAGTAGTTATTGGAGTTGTTATTTAGTTTAACTCAATTAAGTGAGTTAAACTCAGTTGTGCTAGTTGTATCTAGTTTTAACTGAAGATACACTAGTGATAGTTTAGTGAATTAATTATTTAATTAATTCACAACTAGAGACTCACTTGCAACTGAACAAATACAGCAGTTAACTACTTGGATGTCAGTTCTAGTGGAGACCCAGTGGAGAGATAGGTGAAAGGGTGAGATGGACTATCTTTTATGACTATAGTGATGCATTCAATGCATCTGACATACATTGGAGATGCCAATGAGGATTGTGTAGTCAAGGCAAGGCCAATTAAAATTCATTTAGGGGTCTTCTTCAACATGGATTTCGCAGTGGAGGCAAGTTGTCAGGAGGCAAGAAATTAGTGCATAGATATGCAAATTTCTGCATGACAATGTGTAATGATTGTTGATTGTACTAAGAGCTTGATGTACTAATATTTGTATGAGATTATTACATGATCCATTGATATACATAATATATGATAGTTGGAGTTTTTAGCTTTAATATTTTCCATTAAACAATTGTGCTTATGTGCGATTTATTTTGCTTCATATGTGTTTTGAAATTGGCAACTTAATTTCTGCAAAGAATTAAGTGGAAGGATTATATATTTAACATTAGATAATTTGTTTAATTAGGGGAGTTCGGTAATATACATGCATATTGTAAAATTTCTACATGGTATCACAGCAGTGTTAATCACTAAAGATTGCAATCTTGAAGCGGTGTTGAGTTTTGTGCTATTGGAAAATTTGAATTTGCTGCAAAAATTTCTTAGTGTGACAGTTGAGTATTCACTGAAATGGCTTTCAATGGGTTACGGTTGGAGTATTCCCTTGATGGAATCTCGAAATACATAGCCTGGAAGGACAAGATGGAGGCAATGCTTGAAGATAATGGTCTGAAAGAGTTCATCGATAGCGATGTTCCTAAGCTTACTTATAGTGATGATACATTATGTGACACCTGGCAAAAGAAGGTAGCAAAGACAAGAAGAATTTTGTTGGAAGGTGTGAAGGAAAATATTATGTCAAGCCTTCACGAGAAATCCACTCCATTTGAAATGTGGAAGGCTTTAACAGATCTTTTCCAAATCAGCAGTGACCATAGGAAGTTGGCGTTGAAAGATAAGCTCAGAAAATTAAAATGGAGAAGGGCGACAGTATTCCAAAATATCTCACGAAGTTTTTCCAATGTAGGGATGAGCTGGGGAGTGTGGGAATCACAGTTGCAGATGATGAATTAGTGAGCTTTGTTCTCCTTGGGTTACCGAAGAGTTGGCACAGTTATCAGGACTTTGTCAATGGTCGGGAGAAACTGCCGGATTGGGAGCGACTTTGGTTGGATCTAGTGCAAGATGAGATAAGGCGAAGTACTAGGGATGTCTCTTTATTGAAGAATGATGATGAAGAGAATTTCTCTTTGGTTTCCAAACAAAGGAAATGGAAGGGGAAGAAATACCATCCAAAATCCAAGGCTAAAGGAAAGAAGTTGGATTTGTCCAAGATGAAGTGTTTTCACTGTCACGAACATGGGCATCTCACCACTAACTTCCCTCAGAAAAAGAATTACAATAAGGTTGTTGGAGTTGCGGTAGGTGAGGCCTTAGCCTCGCAATTTTAACTTTCTTTCTCTTTTATCGCATTCTTGGATTCAAGCACAATGGGATCGGTGTGGTATCTTTACGGTGGTGCTTCCTTCCACATGACGGGACACAAGGAGTTGTTTAGTGACTCAGAGGAGAAGGATATCCAAATGCATATAGAGATGGGTGACGATGGTAGATATAGTGTGACCGGAATTGGAACCATTACCTTTGAGAGGGAGTCTAGAAAACCATTTCTATTGAAATATGTGATGCATGTTCTAGGTCTGAAGAAGAACTTGGTCTCGGTTGCGATGTTGGAGGACAGAGGTTATAACATTGTTTTCAATGAGGGAAAAGCTTTCCTATGACATAAAAAAATGAGTCAAACCAAGAGGATAGGGATTCAAGTTAATAATATTTAAAAGCTGGAGGTAGATGGCTATGCTGCAATGATGGGTAAAGTAGAAGAAGTGGTGAGCCGGGATGAGGGCGAATTATGGCACAGGATATTGGGCCATCTTCACGATGGCACCTTGAATATTTTGCAACATATTTCTACTAGACTTCCTAGGGGTAAAATTGCGTAGTCAGATCAGTGCAAGGGATATACTATGGGTAAGTTTGTAAAGGCCACCTTTCATGAGAAGGAGAACCGTCCTTCGATGATCCTGGAGAGAATTCACACAGACATGTGTGGACCTTTCTCGGTTGCTTCAACAGAAAAACACAGGTATTGTGTTATATTTGTTGATGAATATTCTCGTAGATGTTGGATCTTCTTCATGCAGAAGAAGAGTGAAACATTCTCAAAGTTCTGTGAGTTTAAAGCATTGGTGGAGAAGTAATTGGGGAAGCAAGTGAAGGCTCTATGGAGCGATTATGGTGGTGAATATATCTCGAAGGAATTCAAATACTTATGTAACGAAGAAGGAATTCGAAAATAACTCATAGTACCTCATAACCCATAGAAGAATGGGGTCATGGAGAGGAAGAACAGAACGATCATGGGTGCTGCACTAGCTATTCTCCATGACCAGGGCCTACCGATGCACTTGTGGGCAGAAGCATGCAACATTGCAGTTTATGTGCAAAATCATTGTCCTCATAGAGTACTTGGCATGAGGACACCTGAAGAAGCTTTTACTGGTAAGATGCTTGATATTTCTCATTTGAATATTTTTGGCTCATTTGTTTATGTTCATCTGACAAAGGATGCCAGGAAGAAGCTAGATCCAACTGCTGAAGTTGGGATATTTTTGGGGTACATAGAAACACCCCATAATTATCGTGTGTATTTTCCAAACAGTCGAATGACTGTGGTGCGACAGGATATAAAATTCAATGAGGTAAAGATGATGAATTTTTCGCTTGAGAGGGAACTACACTTGCATCCAGAGGAGTAACTTCTTGTTCCCAAAGATAAGCCTCAAGATGTGGATCAGCCACAGGAGGAAGATCGTCGAGTGGAGGAGTCCACTCATGCAAATCCAAACATTAGAATAGGAAGAATGCATACCACAGAAGCTGAGAGACTGAAGCTTGATGCGGCATAGAATGTAGGAGTCCCTACATCACAGTGCAAACAGAGAAAATCACCTGACCGACTCACTAGATGCATGGCTCTCATGAGCAAGTGTATCGTGAGGGAGCCATCTTCCTTTGAGGAAGAAATGCAGGAGCCCACATGGGTAGATGCCATGGTAGAGGAGTATGGCTCCATTGTCAGAAACAATGCTTGGGATATTGTTCCAAGGCCAATTGGTAAATCAGTGGCAGGTTCAAGATGGATCTACAAGGTAAAGCAAGTTGTTGATGGGAACGTTGAGAAGTATAAGGCAATATTTGTTTCCTGGGGCTTCTCACAGATCGAGGGGATCGATTATGAAGAAACCTTTTCACTTGTCACATGGTATTATTCCATAAGGACCATCCTTGATCTCTCAGTGCAGATGGGTTGGCACATTCATCAGATGGATGTGAAGATTGTGTTCCTTAATGGGATCATTGAGGAAGAAGTGTACATTGAGAAGCCTGAAGTATTTGAGATCTTCAATAGCGAGTCACATGTGTGCAGACTCAAAAGAGTGTTGTATGGGCTGAGCAAGCACCCCATGCTTGGTACACATGGATCGGCAGCTATTTCACTAGTCTTGGCTTCACCAAGAGTGAGATGGATGCAAACCTATACCAAATTGTGGTGGAGGGCAAGATTTTAATCATTGTCCTTTATGTTGATCATTTAATACTAACGGGTGATGAGAAATTGATACACTCATGTAAGGAAGATCTTGAAAAGGAGTTTGAGATGAAGGATTTTTACCTCCTTCATTATTTCCTTGGATTGGAAATATGGCAACGAGAAGGTGAACTGTTTGTGTCTCAAGGCAAGTATGCTTGGGAGATACTTAGTAAGTTTCACATATAGGACTGCCAGCCCATGGATACTCCACTTCCAGGAAATTGGAGGAAAGAGGATGCTACATCAGTAGAGGTAGTCGATGCTATTGTCGATCGACAATTGGTGGTTTCGCTCATGTATTTAATGAATACAAGACCGAACATATGCTATGCGATGAACCAGCTTATTCAAGTGATGGTTAAGCCTGCGAAGCTCTTTTGGAAGGAAGACAAGCATGTCTTGAGATATCTCAAGGGCACATCTCAGTATGGCTTATGGCACAGAAAGAAGGATGAGGTGAAGTTGCATGGCTTCATGGATGCAGATTGGGCAGGTAGCGTAACAGACAGAAAGAGCACATTAGGAGGGGTTTTCAGTATCAGATCTACAAAATTTTATTTGTATAGAAAGAAACAAAGATCCGTGGCACTCAGTTCAGCTGAAGCAGAATACATGATAGCAAGTCAAGCTGCATGTGACGCTATCTGGATGAGGAAGATCCTGGTTGATTTTCTCGATTCTCATTTAGATCCTACAGTGATACATTGTGATAATCAGAGTTGCATTAAACTCTCGATTAATCTTGTCTTTCATGATAGGTCTAAGCATATAGATATCTGGTATCATCATATCAGAGATTGTGTACAGCGGAAGATCATGTTTCTTCAGTACATTCCTACGGAAGATTACGATGCAGATATTCATATGAAGACGCTGACAAGGAGAAAATTTGAATACCATAGAGGCAGGATCAGGGTGAAGGATAATCCCTATCTTGTTGAGAGGGAGTGTTGAGATTCAAAAAGATGATGAGCTTAGTGAAAATTAAACACCTTCACTAAGTGGGGCCTCCAGGATATTTTTAGGTGTATATCTATTTTAGACATGGTGGGCATATTCTATAAGTTGCAGGATGTTATTTTTATATGGTTAATAAAGTTGGAAAAATAGATCAAATTCTATTTTTAGAAGATTGGGTGAAGTTTATTTATAGATCGCTAATATAAAAATAGATGCATGTCGATTATTATTAGCCCTTAATAATAATCTGACAATAAATATCAACTCATTCTCTTAGAGAACTTTATTTCAGTGAACATATTTGGAAAATCAGTGGCCTGAAGGAATTACACAATTCATAGGGTGGTTGGTGAGTCATCCATGGAGGACTAAGTTAAAACTGAAGTGGCAGATTTGTGACAGATTTGGAAGAGTAGTTATGGAAGTTGTTATTTAGTTTAACTCTGTTAAGTGAGTTAAACTTAGTTGTGCTAGTTGTATCTAATTCTAACTGAAGATACACTACTGAGAGTTTAGTGAAATAATTATTTAATTAAATCACAACTAGAGACTCACTTGCAACTAAACAAATACAACAATTAACTACTTTCATATCAGTTCTAGTGGAGACCCAGTGGAGAGATAGGTGAAAGGGTGAGATGGACTAGTTGCTGTGACTATAGTGATGCATTCAATGCATATAACACACATTGGAGATTCCAATGAGGATTGCACAATTAAGGCAAGGAAAATTTGAATTCATTCAAGGGTCTTCTTCAATAGGGATTACACAGTGGAGGCATGCTATCAAGAGGCAAGAAATTGGTGCATATATATGCAAATTTCTGCATGGCAGTGTGTAATGATTGTTTATTGAACTGAGAGCTTGATTTACTAAGCCTTGTATGAGATTATTAGATGATCCATTGATATATATAATATATGATAATTGGGGTTTTTAGATTTGATATTTTTTGTTAAACAACTGTGTTTATGTGCGATTTATTTTGCTTCATATGTGTTTTGCAATTGGGGATTTAATTTCTGCAAAGAATTAAGTGGAAGGATTCCGTATTTAGCGTAAGATAATTTGTTAGATCAGGGGAGTCCGGTAATATACATGCATCTTGTATAATTTCTACATGTACAACTTTAGCGTTTTAGCATGTAGCTTACAAGTTGGCATGATTGTGCCTAAGCTTTCCTTGAAGGTTGAATACTAAGTTACCAAGGTGTTGCTTTCTATGGTTAGATTTTATTTTCTTTGCTTATACATGCCATCTAGCCACATAGTAGCGAGTATCTCTCAACTGAAGAAACATTGTTCTATTTTCTTACTTGTATGGGAAAAAATGGCTTTGACATTGCTAATGGTGAGATATATGTCATATAAATTATTTAAAGTCTAATTTATTTTATATTATAGTGGTCATTGTCTTTCATTTCTTACACCCTCCATTGTATCTTCTTCTTTTTTAAAATAAACTCAATGTTGTGTTGGGAATAATTATTGTCGTTAGGCCAAAACCTGCAGGTTTTAGTCAACAGTCGCATCACCAGAGATAAGGATCCACGAGAGGCGGTTAGTCCATGTCGCGAAACACACGGGGAGCATTGATTTATCCAATGTCCAACAATATCCCCCCCAACGCGATTCGGGTGTGGATCGAACTTGTGACCTACACTCTGATACCACATGTTGAACCCTTAGTTAAACTGAGAGGGGGGGTGAATCAGTTTAACACATTCATGGACTTTTAAAACTTTTTCATTAAAACTTATTTACACTTTCATGTCATGTTTAACTTAACATGTCAGTAATCTTAGGATTTGAGCAACAAGAATTAATATAATGTAACAGTAGACTTAATATGAGAGCAGCAAGTATTAAGCAGATGATATAAACCATATCAACACATAAACATCATGCACAGGGACACCAGATATAAGTGGAAACCCATAAAGGGAGAAAACCACATCCTATTATTGTTTTGATGCAAAGGCAAGCTCTGATTCCCTCTCACCACTGATGTTCTGTAGGCTCCAACCCACAGGAGGCTCCTACCTCAATTCTGCAAGCTACAACTTGCAAGGAAGCTCCAAATCCCTCTCAATTTTCTGCAGGCACCAACCTACAAGAGGCTCCAACCTCAGTCAACTACAATTGACATCTATCAAGCTACAACTTGATAGGGAAGCTCCAACTTCCTTACTCTTTCAAAATAAAACACTTGCTGATTTACCTTGGATATCAGATTTGTTTTGAACCTTCTCTTCTGTTGTCCATCAGTCTTCATATCTTCCCTGCATCATCTCAGCATCTTCTCGGATTCTCTACCAGCTCCTCCTTCTCCTCTGCCTTACTACTTCATTTTCTACATTCTATTACCTCACTCTCTAACCTTTTTATGCATATCGATGTGATATTATTTATAGAAATTCCTTTGTGACTATTAGCATTGCTCAGGGAATTTGAAATGGACAACCATGCCTCTTTGCCTTCTGCCTCCTCATTTCTTTTACCCGCTCATTCAAAAAAATATAATAATATGCATTAATTTCAATATTACAGTGGGAGTTTTGTTTTTCTACCGGAGACTTTCCAATGCATCACAAACAATATTAAATCAATTACAACATTTACATTCCCATTTTTAGTTACATGTATAAATTTCACTCAATCCTCTTTCCAGCACTTGGCTTGCTGGTTTTTTATTTTCTACTGTGGTCAGGTAACTGTTCTGCCTTCTTCTGCTATTCACTGCATTTGTGTATCTGCAGCTTTCATATAACTGTTATGCATACTCTATTCACTGTCTTCTGCATATTCTCCAGTTTTCTGTGCTTGTACACCTGTCAAATTCATTCATGTGCATATTCCTGTTCACTATGATTGTGTGTCTGTTGTATATATATGACTGCATTATAATATATATATATATATATATATATATATATATATATATATATATATATAACTGTTGATTTGGAAATTTCGATAAACATATCTGGAGGCCTTTTTCTTCCAAGGTTCTCTTATGGTTATTAAACCAAATAATCAGTCTCGATTCAGCCCTCATGAGGAGGCTTACATATGGTTCAAGCCATAGCTTAAGATCACTACGTTTATAAACTGCTCTTTTATCAAATCCTAAGTGCAGGCTTCGATTATCACATAAAACTTTCGTTATTGTCTAAACCACTACAGGCGCATATATATGTTTACTCATAGCATATATTAACCAAGCATCATATCCTTTCAAGTGTATGGTTCTGTCATAATATACAGGTCGACATATATAAGTATTTCCCCGAATCATGTGTTAAGAGACCTTACCCTATGGAGATTCGAATCAATATTCGAACCTTATTATCAACCTTTTTACATAATGCTCTATGACATATCCACCATCAAATGCACTGGTCTAGTTATTTCTTTTCTCTATTGAACTCCGACCCATTTAGCATTTGAATAAACCACTTAATTGATTAACTCGGGCCCACGAGATTATTCAACGCATATCACAATTCTTCATAATATATGTTGATCTATATTACGCATAACAAGCCAACAATAAATTCTCTCTTTTCACATATGTTAACATATACGATTCCTTCAACATTATAATGAACCTTTTTCTATTTGCCGATGTGATTAATCGCAACTGACTGCCTCCAATTGTGATCGATGCATTTGTAAATGTTCCGATGTTTAGATTTTTTCCGATGCAATGGCCTACTTTGATGCCGGAACTCAAACATATATGAATCACAGTTCATAAACACATCGGGTCTGCAATCGCCATTTGAACTTTTATTAACATGTTTCGCTGTTAAGTTTTTCTCCGATGCGATTCGTGAGGGTCCCACAAGGTTAATAAACCCTTCTCATTCAAGGTTTAACTTTGGTTTATGCACCAATCGTCGGTATATCGTAACATAAAAGCCAGAATATATAACATCCTTTGGCCAATATGTTAATAACATATATCAGGTCCACATAAATGAACCTTGGCTTAACGTTCACACCTTAATTGGAACGCCATCAAATAACCAACGTTCGACCATACAAATTTTAACAATATAATATAGCTTTATATGTTAACCCTTGGCCCCACAACGTGAATCCTTGGTTAAAACAGTACTTTACAACGTAGAGCAGAGCTGGGCCCCATCTAAGTCTCATCTACATTTCATGTACGCGCACCCTTGTGACAATTCATATCAACTATGATATATTAATGTATTTGCATGCTTCGTAAAATGTCAAGAACATTACAACAAAGCCTTGGCCTAGGCTTCAAATCAACGATAATCGTATGGCGTATTTGGGACCACATTCAACCGCTTATCAACACTCCATAGGCTTAATACATCAAGTGTATTGACACATATCAACCCGACAATAGATTTTCGGCCTTCAGCTATGGACATACACATATATATATATTCCCTTGGATTAAAACCCAATTTATAACACTGCATACATGAACTTAAACATTCGACCATTGGAATAACTCGACTATTGATTCAACATGCATTCGAGACCCATACGCATTTCTTTCATTAACTATTGAACAGATCCAATGGTCCATCATACGTCGCGCTCCAACCCATAATCTGACGGCATAAAATGAATATCACGTAACCAAAGCACACGGGTGTTAATATTCAACAATCACGCGATGTAAGTGGTTTCACAATACCACCTTAGGCCACGTGTCAGCCCAAGACCCTGATCGCATTTTTTTTTACCAAATTGATTACCACCTTTGCCCAGCGCGAGACCACTGGTTTCTCGAAGCCGGTTTTACTGTGCATTTCACGGTTCCATTCCTTATCTTCAGAGTTCCACTCTCCGCATTGTCTCAACGTATAATACTTCTTCGTTCTGTCTTAATATCCAATGAATTGAGACTCCCATTTTATACAGACTTTTCAACTACGCATTCAATAACTGGAATTCTAATCAACTTCCACCTGCAATGATATCCAACCCCTACTAATTCATCCTTTCCATTCTACAAGGTTTCAATTTAACCCTCAATAAGACTGGTTCTCCACTGACCTCTAACTCCTCAATACATACGTTCTGCACAGGCAATTGTCACCAGAATGGGACTCAAGTGCTCGTTTTCTGTATGTGATCACTAAAGGATGAATCAGTTCTATCGACATCACAAGGAATCAGTTAAGATCTTATAGACATGTAAACAGGGTTCAAAATTCCTAATTAAATAGAGACTATACTTCAGTAAGCGGAAGAAAGCTCTTCAAAAGTGCTTTCCACCCAAACCCAAAAATGTAGCCCCAATCAATTTCAACCAATTCGATATATTCACGGGTTATACTCAATTCCACTTCCTTCAATGAGATCGACCCTTTCAGTGGTTGATCTTCTTCAAATGATATGAATGAAACTCATATTAATTACTCTAATTAAACCAGATTCACCCTTTCAGCCAATAACACAGGGTTCACTTGTCATCGAACACAATGTTCCTTCTCCAGTACCAGATCAAGAATGCATACATAATTCACACAGAAATTAATTCGATCGATACAGGGTTTCATCTGAGATCCTATTTTGGAGGTTACCATATATCTATTGAATTCAGGCATATTCATTACTCTGTCTCTCCGGATCTGCTATTAAATGGCCCTCTTCTACTGTCCTCACTACTCTGCAGCACCACTTCATCTGTCTCCTGTTGCCTTTGTTCCTTCTATGCCGCCTCTGTTCTCTGCTACTTTGCTTCTCTCTTTGCCTAGTTACTGTTTCAGATGCTCCTTCTTTTCCAACTCCTTTGCCATCAATGAAAACATTTCCAACATGTTGATGGTAAGAAGTAGAAATTGAAGAAATATGAGAGAAGTAACACTAGAGTGACAAATGAAAAAAAGAGAGAAGAGAACCGATCTAGTGATACCCTTGGAGCCAATATCCTCGATAAGAAACACGAAACGAGATTGATTTTCAAGTATTCAGAGTTGGTGAATTCACCCACAATGCCTCAGAAACACAATGATAATGTTTTGAAGTGATGAAACATCATTTCATGTGTAAATTGTAGTCCAACCAATATTAATATTGTAATACTTTAACATTTTATATAATGTAAAATATATGGTTGAAATTTTTTATAGTTGCACTTGATATTTTTTAGTATTGTAATTAACATATGCAACTTCTCATTTTCATATTAGATGAACATAGTGACTGCATGGGATTTTTTATATTTAGTTTCAAAATCATACTAATTAATTTATGTTGATTAAAACGAACACATAAATTAAATCTAAAACTACTAAATTAGTAGCTTATATTAATTAATGAGGAGCATAAAAAAAATGAGTATATGACTAAATTAGTCATTTACAATGATTATTAATGGAATTAAGTGAAATGAATATAAAGTACTAAATTAGTCGTTGATATAATGAATATGAAACAACCAAAAAATATATATATGACCACTGTTAATGATAGTTTTTTTATTACAAATAACGAATAATTTTTTCATATATATGACTATTAGTAGCTTATTTACGATATATTATAACACGACCAAGATTTAGACTTATTTATTTGATAATCAATTGATTTCAATCATTGACTAAAATTTTCATATATATGACAATTAGTAGTTAATTTAGAGTATCTTATAGGCGAACAACATTTTGATCGTATTTTTTCTCATTAATTGATTTTTTTGAGTGATCATATAGTAATATATTCTTGTGTATATTTGGTAATTAATTGCTAGAATTTATGACTAAATTAATGTCCAAATTTATGACTAAATATACTACTAGATGATAAATTGAGACAACCAATTAATAATTAAGCTAAAAAAAACTAAAAGTTGGTCGCTTTATAAGATGCTATAAATTAGCTACTCTTGGTCACCCACTAAAATATGGTCATTTATAAACAAATTTTAGTTTTTTTTTCAGTAACTAATTGGCCATTTTGTACTATTGAAGAGAGATATCTTCACTTAAATGAGATAGATGATATAAAATAATATTTTATATGCAATACATTCATCTTTCTCTCTCTTTGTGCAATGTATTTTGTCAATTCCTCAGCAACTACATACTTTTTAAGAGTATAAATTATCCTTAAACACAATAAATATATATCACTTCAACTTCATTTAGTAAATCTCCTAGATGGTTCTATAACAATTACAGACTTAATATGGATTGTCTATATTTCTTGATAAAATTAAGACTCCTTACTTGATCTTGTAAATCACCAACTCCTTTTTTATATTGTAAATCACCAACTCTTTTTAATGACTTGAGGTTATATTTGAGCACAATAAAAATACACGTGGTCAATTTCATGTAATATATTTCCTATATAGTGCTATGATCATTATTATCTTCTTCCCCCTCCTCTTCAAATCCATCATTAGAAACATTAGATATATTATAGCATTATGAACATTTTTGTGAAGTAGTCTTAGCTCCCTTTTATGAGCTCATTTTTTTGGAATCGAGCCCAAGGTTCTTCGAGAAAGCCCTAGTTGTGTTAATCTATGTGGCTCGTTCTAAGGATTTCATTAGCAATTTCCTTAAGAAAAAAATGACATTTTACTTTAGCGTTATCGTTCTTACCCGTGTGGGCATTCGATAATTTGATATGGATTGATTATATGTTTTCCAAAAAGAAGAATCCTTACTTGATGTTATGAATAATTTTTTTATAGATTTTTAGACTCCATATATTTATTTTGTATTTGCAAACTTATTAACTGTTACAATGTTCACAAACATCTCAATGACCCTTGTTTTTAGTATATTATTTGTAGAAAATAGTTTATGTAGCAATATCAATTTCTTGATTTAGGATTCCAAAGTCTATATGAAATTTTGAAAATGTATAATGATAAAATATACATGATGGCCCAATCCTAGCTAGATGTGAGGGATGTTTGTTATGTAAGGAAAATGTAGGAAATTTTGGAAACATTGTATCTAAACAAAATTTGATGTTGTAGTGCTTCTCATGTTATCAGTATTCTCTTAATATTTGATGATTAAAAATGATATATGTGATCAATGACCATAGGAATTTTTCTTGTTAGAATATTGGATAATTTTTTAGTTGAATCAAATTTTGTAAACTCTTGAAGAATGGTGTAACTTTATTACTTGAATCCAAGTTTGGCCATTCACCATTCATACAACCAATGATATGTTGCCATTATGGTGTGCATGATTTCAACTAGCTCAGGTTGGCATGAGTTCATGATGGCAGCTAGCTCATGTTGGCACTGATGTCAACCATTGTAGCCTAACTTACTTGTTGATGCCATTCATTATAGTTTGGTTGCAACTATTTGAGTTGAGATTGGGATGATTGTGTTGGACTTGATGTCAATAATATGATTTCACTCATGTTGGTGAGATGTTGGCATTGGTATGGTTGATGCTTAATGGCACACTAGGTGAGTTGGAAACTAGGCATTAATCTAGGTCTCCATGCTATTACTCATGGAGATGAATTTTTTCCATGTGGTGGCCCTATTTTTTATGGTAGATATGTGATATAGAGTATTGTAGTTCTGTCATAGGTGTTTTAGCTTGTAGATATGATTGTTAGAGATTGGAGGACTTCTTTACACCCTTGCCAACCTTGTTTGTTAGTCTTTTAGGTAAAAATCAATAATGAAACTTAGCATACATGCTTGATCCATTTTCTAATGTGTTAGAAGCTATATTAGAGGTTTGGAGGCTTGTAGAGGTGCTTAGAGAAGAAGAGAATCAGTTTCAAGAAGTTTCGAGCCAAGAAGAGTGGAGAAGAGTCGAAAACTTAAAGTTTTATGGGAATACTCGAGTTTCCTTCATAGAAACATCATAAATATGTAATTTTACCTCATAGGAGTAGTGTATGCATCGTGCAAGTGATTTTTCCCTACATTTCTTTTCAGAAAAAATTGACATGGTACTTCACGGAAACTTCAAAATTAATCATAAATGGTTTGAAAATATCCTCTAGTGATGTGAACACCATAATTTCACAGTAGTCATGTTAGTGGATTTATTTTGTACCTTTTATCCTAGCTCCAAGCTTAATTTCTCCCTACAGGTTTAATATTCTAGTATTTCACACTTAGTGGTTGTTGTTAGGTGCCATGATATTGATTGTAATTGTGTAAGAGAAGGTTGCATAGATTGATTATGTTTCAAATCTATTGGAGAGCATATGTGCTTCATTGTATGAGTGTTAATGGTTGCATAGCGAGCATATCTAAAACATGGTGCATGATAAAATGTGATGTTTGAATTGATAAATAAAAAACCCACTGGTCAAATCTATGAAAGAAAGTCTGAACCACGAGAATATCGCTCTACAGAACGCTCTACATTCTCAATAAAACTCAAGCATTAGCATACATGGATATAGGGAAGCTAGAACCGTACCCTAATAAATAGAAACTAATTCCTATCCTAAGGTTTCATGAACCAACTCACACTAATTAAGGATTTTCGATTATCTTTCAACACTCGCACTTAATGGAGAAGGCATTTATGAATATGCATAACATCATCCTAAAAATTTAAAACTTAATTTTTCCAAGAGGCTTAGTGAAAATTTCATTAACATTAACACATTTTTTACAATATACAAGATGGATTTCTTTAGATTTAACTTTCTCCTTGACAAACTGGAATTGTGTATCAATGTCTTTAGTGTTCTTGTGAAACACCGGATATTAGTAAGTTTGATTGAGCTCTGGTTGTCACATATGATTGTTGTTGCATCTTTCTGTTCTTCCCCAACATCTTGGAGAAGTATTTGTAACCAAATTGCCTCACATGTTGCTACACACATAGCTTGATACTATGTTTCCATTGAAGACAAGGAAACTGTGTTCTTTTTATTACTTCTCCGTGTGATCACCCCAGATCCAATGCTCAATGCATAACCTGTTATGGATCTTGGGTCATCTACATTTCCAACCTAGCCAGAAGAATCAATATAAATAATAACATAATCTACAGTTCCTTGTAGATACCTTAAAACACCATTCGCAACATTGCATTAACTCTCAAGTGGCTTGGACATGTATTGAATTAGTGGTAGTATTGAGAGATGAATCAAGTTGAGAAGAAAGGCTTGGGATGTAGTTTGGAAATATATGAAAGGAGGTGTGCATAGAAGAGAGGAGGAGTGAATTCATGGATGTGGAGCATTGATTGTTAAGTTTTAGGGGAAGGAACAGTTTCTCAATCTAATCAGAGTTGGATATTCCAATCATAATTAGGCAAGGATCCATTGATTGTGGTGTATTTCAACAAATGGTAGTATGTAGATCCATGGAGAACATAGTCCCAATGAGGTAATTGTATATGAGGTCGAGTATCCTTGTTTATTGTAGGCAACAATCTATGTAAAAATACTATATTTTCTTAATATAAGATACAGTGTAGCAATAGGAAGTGTCATTTTTTCTGGTGAAGGGTTTTCCAGAAGATATAAGATATATTGTGTCCAATGTGTTGATGTTTCTTGTGTTCATTTTCATGGTTATGCTGCTCATATGGTTTATTTTATTCTTATTATTTATGAATAGATCTGCTAATGTTTAATTATTTGCTACTAATTAGTATGTGTGATTCAATCAATTAAATAAAAAGAAAATTTCTTAAGAACATCACACTACTAATTTCCAAAGTGTTAGATAAAATATTATGTGGCTAATGTGTCACATAAATTCCTCCAAATAGTTAGTAGGTTGTGAAGAGTTCCATAATGATAAGACCCATTACCCATTTATTAATGATGATGTCATATTAAATGGGTACCAAAAAAGGTTCTATGTTGGATATGGATATGTAAAACATACCATTCAAATGGATATTTCAATTCATGTAGCATGTTATTTCCAACCTAAGTGAAAAGTTTTAATAATATCTCCCCTCAATAACAACTTTTTTGAAGTTATATTGTAGTGGCTATATCCTCCCTTTTCAGAGGTTTGACATCACTTTCACCTATGGAGAATTCCAACAAAAATCATCTTTATAAACTCCTACCTTAATTATTTTCATTTAGTAGACTCTACCTAGCATGCATAACTAGTGTCTTGCATGCATAATTACTACAAATGTACATATTTTACTACTAAATAGTAAAATATATTATTGTGTAAATATATACATTATTGTCTAAATGTTTTAATTTACATTTTTGATCATTTGAACTTGATCATTTTTTTCTAAATCTATTTTGTATTGCAAATAGATAGAAAGAATCTAGAACAATAATACATGTAAATATATAGATAATAATGTATATATTTGCATAATAATATAATTAATATAACTAATATGGTTTTCATTTTGTAATTTCATACTGCTATTTCATTTATCAAACTCTACATGTCAAATTCTAATAAGTAAAATGTGCACTTTTTTTATAATCTCTTAAATCCAGGTTAAATTCATACATGGCAATATTGTAAAACATTTTTCTAATGACTAGTATAATTGACATTTTATTTAATTTTTTTTGAAAAAAAATTAATAACCCCTATAAGGTTTATATTCAAATACAACATTACTTATTCAACTTCCATTGCATTTAAAAATTTATATCTTTTGATAATATTAAACATTGTCAAAAGGCAGAAGTTATATATAACAAATTATCATAATTATATTTTAAATTTATAATATTATTAAAATAAAATCAAACATAGTTTAGATATATGATTCATCTCCACATTTTAGTTTTTTTTAATCATCTTTTTCTCTAATTTTCTTCGATGTCAGAAAGGGCGCATTTCGTGAAAATGGCAGGAAAGGTATAGATGATCATGATAGATGCTCTAGCACGTTCCTGCTGTGCAGCAATTTTGAATTTGCGTAAAATAATTAAAATTACTATGGATGCCCTAAACTCTTCGTAAGCTCCTTTTTATTTTGTGTGTACAGTAACTCCTTGGAAAAATGGATGCTGTAGAGCTGCTTCTGCGGTTGGTCTTTTCTTAGGATCCCACGATAACAAAGAATTTATGAGATGAATGACCTCGCGACTTGCACTCGGTATAAGACTGGACAACTGTTTAGTAGAATCAACCTTCATAAATTCTTCTGGAAGCGCATAATTTCCACGGTAAGCAAGACCTACTCCATAAGACCAAGATTTGTTATCAGGAGTACCAATGACAGAGCAAATCTTATACAACAGAGTTCCCACACAGAAGCGTTCCACCGGAAATAGTTGGCAGCCAGTGAAGAGTTCCACCATGATAGCACCCAACGACCACATATCGATGGCGCAGTCATAGTGAGTGGATCCAAGGGAGAGTTCCGGTGCTCCATGGGGACGTGTCACAACATACGATTCTTGTGGCGCCCCGGTGATTTTTGTGGCTTCCCCGAAATCAGAAATTTTAATGACCTCTCCGCTCACCAATATATTCTCTGGCTTCAGATCGCGGTGACAATATCCTTCATTGTGCAGGTGCGCTAGTCCTTGGAAAATCTGAAAGCAAATGCTGCGGACCTCGTCCTCTGAGAAAGAGCGTTCTCTACCTCTTCTGATGATGAGCTTTGACAAATCGCATTCCATAAGGTCAAATACCAAATGGCATAAGGTGTTGTGCCATATAACCTGCTGCATCCCAATTATGTTGGGGTGCCGCAATTTTAGTAAGCATTCCACCTCTGCAAGATTCCACATATCTTGTTCATTAGAATAGATTTCATCCAATATCTTGATGGCACAAAATTTGTCTGTTTTCGTATCCATCGCCTTCCAAACGGTTCCGTAACAACCCTTCTCCAACTCCTCAAGGATATTAAAACAATAATCTTCTCCACTGATACAAGGATAATCTGGAGTCTCAGTCTTGCGATACATCGCTATCGATCCTCTGAATTGGACTCTTGTAACAGCAAACTTCACTTAAATACGCCAGTTAACTTTTGAATTAATTCAATTCAGCGTTGACAGTTCCTGTTACTAGGTTATATATATGAACGAACTATTGCATCTAATCTGATATAGGTTTTTTTTGTGCCTGTGTTTATATTTATATATATAAGTGTGTTATACGAGTTTTTTTCCATTGAACCGACGTATTAATCTCACATTTAAAAACGTGTACGTCCCACAAACAATGGATTTAAATTTTTCATCTAAAAACCAAAAATCTTATACACAAATTTACTAATAATTTTAAAATTATATATATATACCAAAAAATCTTATACCCTAATTTACATATATATATTTGGATTAAACAAAATTATAATTTATTATGTATATGTATATAAAAGAAAAAGGAAAATTATATCATGTTGAGTGGAATTATAAAAATAAAACTGGAAATAATATCATGTTTAGTGGATTTTTTTTAAGATAAGTCAATAAATTAAAATATTTAGATTAAACAAAATTATAATTTGTTAAACCGTCAATATAATTTATAATTTGTGGAATTATGTATAGGTATATAAAAGAAAAAGGAAAATTATATCATGTTGAGTGGAATTATAAAAATAAAACTGGAAATCATATCATGTTTAGTGGATTTTTTTAAAGATAAGTCAACAAATTAATGGGTTTTAGTTCTTCTTACTAAGTCCCCAAGAAAATTTAAATTATTCTTAAAGTTATTAAATGGTTAAAATATAACCTAATCAATTACTAAATTAAATCAGTATAAGTTGTATAGTGTTTAATAGATGTAAGAAAAAAATTGTATTAGGTTTAGTGGACTTTTTGAAAATAGGTGGATGAATTAATGGGTTTTTGTTTTAAAGATTAAGATTTTAAAAAATGATTAGATTATTTTTTAAATTATTGTATAATTAAAAATTAAGAAAATTAGAGAAGACAAGAGAGAGTGGTTATTTATGGTCCCAATGAAAATAATTGAGAGTAGGTCTAGGCATAGCCACAAATAATCAAGGGGAATTTTGTGCCTTGTAATAAGGCCTAGAAATGACATTACTAAAGAATATTCAACCAACTCTAGTATATGGAGACTTAATGTTAATCATACAACAAGTGCTTAAATTAAGAGATAATCTCTAATATGATCAAATTCCAATTTTGTAAAAGATCCACATACAAATGGGAAAGTTTAAATCCATAGACTCCTTCCATGTAAAGTGACATCTCAATTCTAAAGAAGACACCATAGCAACAAAAAAGACTCTCTTTGGAACAAGAAATGATTATTAAGAATAATGAATAATGTTTATACAAACCCTTGACATGAACAAAGAAACAAAAAATAAGGTCCCTAGATAAATTATCACATGGGAGAGAGGTAAGGCCATTTTAGCTTCTAGTCAAAACATTAACAAAGATAAATATAAGATGGTGAAACAAGTAGAATCTAAAACAAATGTTTGGCAGTTATATTTTATGATATGTACAAGACATCGAGTTATATTTTAGTAGCATAGTTGTGATGAAGGCAACAAATATAGTGTAGGTTGAGGACTAATGGAAATGAGGGGTGAGTTTTTCTCAAGGCCCATGACCCAAGGGAGGAAAAGCTAGAAAAGGCTAGTTTCTAAGAGACTTTGTCCCTTGGATAGTGGTTACTATATCATCTAGGTGAATATTTAAGGCTTCACCACATAAATAGTTGGTAGTCAATATGGAGCGGAAAATGGACAATATGACATCCATCCTTAAGCACATTTTATCCCTTCTAAATAGTCAAGTAGAAATGTTGGCTATTGGAAACCAGGCCTAGTCCCTCCTCATCAATCAAAAAATAAGTTTCCTATAGGTTAATCTAGATATGCTGCAAGCTAAAGTGTAAATGGAGGATGGATGCATAGAAAATCAAAGCTATTGTCCAAATTGGTTCAACAAAGGTGAATGTGGAGCTAGAACACTTAGCAAAAATGGGCACTCCTCCAATCAATAAGGTGAGGAATTCACACCAACCCCAAAGGATGTTGGATATGGGTCATCCTTCACTATATAGTTAATTTTACCCTCTTTATTAGAATATGTATTGCAAATATGTATAGGTTTTAGGTGTTTTCTTGGGAGAGCTTTAAGTATAGTAGGATGAGTAGGATAGGTAGAAAGAATAGAAAAGTGCATGATATTTTTTGTTTTGCTCAAATGTTCGAAACTGAATGAGTTGAGTATGTAAAAGGTTCTAACCTTGAAAGCAACTTCTTTTAATCCAAAAGCATAATTGTTTTATTGAAAAAAATAATCATATAATGGAATCAATATTAAATCATGTCAATATAATTTGCATGGTATTTAATATATGTATAAAAAAATGTATGAGATTTAGTAGGCCTTTCTAGATGAATTAATGGGATTTGGTTTTCTTCATTAAAACTTTAAAAATATATTGAATTTTTTTTTAAATTAAATAGTTAATAATATAAGGGAATAAAATACTAGATTATATGAATATAATTTGTGTGATCACATAGAGAAAAAAAATTAAAATAAAAAACAAAATATAATTTAGTGGACTTTTCTAAATTCATGTGAATAAGCTAATAGGTTTTTATTTTCCTTATTCACCTTTTTTTTAAGCAATTGAGTTATTTTTAAAATTATTAGATGGCTATTAATATACAAAATTTGTTTACTCACTATATAGTTTGCCATTGGTGCTACTAATAGATGGCTATTAATATAAAAATGATGTACCCAAATTTTATAGTATAAAATTGTTCCACCTTAAAAATTGCCAAAAATTTATATAGAGTTTGTATAAAATTATTAAAATTTTGAATATTTTCTATGAGATTCGCGAATGTTTCTAAATTTCAAGATAAACTTCCATGCTTAACATTTTCCTTGATCCATGCCGATCAATATGTCATAGGATCCCAAGGGAAGGATAGATCAGCATTTTGTGAAGTGTGGTCTAGCTAAGACCGATACTTGGCACCTTTCCTCTTTATGTTCAAAGGCCTTAGTTGCTTGAGGAGTCCATGAAAATGCATCTTTCTTCAATAATGTTGTTAGTGGTGTTGCTATTCTCTTAGAATTCTTAACAAAATTGCGATACTACCCTCTTAACCCGAGAAAACCATGCAACTTCTTGATGGTTGTGGGACCTTCCATTTCCTAATGGAATTAATTTTTTTAGGGTCTACCTTAACACCATCTTGAGATACGATATGACCCAAATATTCCACCTCTTGTACTCTAAAAAAACATTTGGAGGTTTTTGCATATAATTGTTTCTCCTCCAATAGTTTCAGCACCTTATCAACACGTTGAACATGATCTTTTGAAGGAATGTTGTAGATTAGTATATCATCAAAAAATGCTAAAAAAAAATTTCTACGGAAGGGTTTGAAAATGGAATTCATCAACCCTTGAAATGTAGAAGTTTCATTGGTAAGGCCAAAATTCATGACCAAAAATTCATAATGACCCTCATGAGTTCTAAATGTTGTTTTCAGAATGTCTTTAGCCTTCATTCTAATTTGATGTTATCCTGAACGAATATCCAACTTGGTGAAATAAATGCTCCATGTAATTCATCCCATAATTCATCAATCGCAGGAATTGGGAATTTATCTCTAATAGTGAGTTTATTGAGCTCCCTATAATCTAAACACATGTGAAATCCATCCTTGTTGTGCACTAATACTACTCGAGCAAAGAAATAACTTTCACTAGGTTTAATTATACCAGGCTCTAGCATTTCTGCAATCATATGTTCAATTCCACTCATTTGGACATAAGCATATCTGTAAGGCCTAATTTTTGGAGGAACGCTTCCCCGAATCAAATGAATTGCATGATCATGATCACAAATAGGTGGGAGTACTTTGGGAGTTTCAAACACCTTGGAATTATTTTCCAATACTTTTTCGAGATCTCGAAAAATAGATGATTTTGATGTTGGAACTTCTAGTGAACATAATTGTACAATTACACCTCATAGTTCTTTCTTCAGAATATTTTTATGACATTAGAGCTTATTATCTTTCCTCGATTCCCTCTAATACCCCGTAATTCAACTTCCTTTCCTTCCAAAAAAAATTTCAAGAAAAGTTCTTGAAAATTAAAAGCTACCGTCCCCAAAGATTGTAACCATTGTACTCCTATTACAACATCAGCACCACCCATTGACACTGATAGCATTGGACTATTCAATACATATTCTCCCATGGCTAGCTTGATATTATGTCACTTTCTAGAGCAATTTATAGTTCCTCCATTTGCAGCCATCACTTGACACTATGGTTAGGGTATATGAAGCAATTCAATTCCTTGGCTACCTTACAATGAATGAAATTATGGGTACTACCTGAATCAATTAACACTATTACATTTTTATTCTTGATATGTCCTTCTATCTTGAGAGTTTAAGGAGTGGTAATTACTACCAATGCATTACAAGATATGGTTAGATTCATTTATTCTTCCTCTAGGGTTATTTCCTAGTGTATATCCTCTTCTCTTGAATTTTCTTATTCCTTTTATTCCTTCTCTTCACAATCTATGTAAAATAATTTCTTCTGAGCACACTTATGACCTTTAGTGTATTTTCTATTACAACTATAGCAAATCCCTTTTTCTCTAATTTTCTTCCAATTGTTGTGGTGTCAACCTTGTAGGTTTTGGAATTCTAGGAGAGACTTCCATCTTTATAGTTGTGAGTGGTAGGCTTCCTTGTCCCCATAATTTTTCTTTCATTTTTTCTTGCCAACATGAATTTCTTCTCCAATGAATCAGCTTCCCCAATAATTGAGATTTGGTCCTATAGTAGCCCTCTCAGTCTTCTTTCTAATTCCATGGGTCAGACTTCATTTGGATTCTTCATGAAAAATTTATGTCCAATTTTCCAGAATGACCTAATTATGCACTCATTTAGTAGAGAAAAATTTGTATGGCTTACCACGTGTCATTGTTTCATCGTGTGGCTTTGAAATCGATACAACATAAACTCCATTTCGTACGATTTTGGGCACTTTTCACATAATTCCAATTCGATGTCTGAAATGGATGACATGACGATTTACCTCGACCACCTCTTTGAGATGAAATTATGGAGCATGCAAAAACCCTAACTCTCTCGAATCATATCTCCAAAAATATAGTGAAGCAAGGTATAATCTTTCTACACGACGTTCCTCAGTATCTTAGATCAAATGGGTTTTTTTGGTAGCTTCTAAAACTTTGTAGAAAATAGTTATAGCATAAAGTCCATGATGACTTCTTTGCAGCAGCAAAACCCTAGAATCCAAAGCTCTCATACCAAATGTTATGAAACAAACTCACAAAATAGAATAATATATAGATCAACGACTTAGAGATCATCCTATTCTAGGGGGAAGCCTCCTTTACATTACATAAATGAAAAATTATTGGATAATAAGGATGAAAAAAACTTCTTTCTATATATAAGATTCCATGGGGTCACAATATAATCCTAGCCTACCTACCAATAATAATGCAAGGGAACAATAAAATAGTGGGCTTTTATGGGGCACAATAATAACAATATGGGGACTATGGGGGTACAACAATAACAATAAGGGGGCTACACTAACAACAATAAGGGAATACACTAGTAATGTAGGGACATAACACATCTTATATATAAAAAAAGGGAAACCATATAGGTTTCCATTAATAAATCATAGATACGGAAAGGCCAATTTTTTAATAGGAATTCATTACAGCTACAAAATACTCAAGAATACAAGACTATCATTATACAAAATTGGGCACTCTTCCCATTTGGCGTAGGTTCATAAAATCAAAGGAACATGCTCCAAATGTACAGAAGAAGAAAACTAATTAGTTACAAGAGATCCTTTCCAACACAGTAAACATGATGGTGCAGGGAGAGTACCAACCTTGTTGCAACAAGTCAAACTGAGAACCTTCGAACTGTAGAAAATAGAAAATCATGTGTGTTTCGAGTAAGGATTGGGAAAAATTGTAGGATAGGGCACAATAAACCGAAAGTGGGTAAGTAGAAGAAATGTCACTAACAAATAAAACATGCATCTAAATACTAGAGGGAGTGTGTTACTTGATTTTAACCTCACCATGTTGTCCCCTACCTTAACTTGTGAGTACTGGAAAAACCCTTATCAGTGATTTGGGGAAAAAGGGAATGCTTTCAGTGCTCATCATAACTAAACAATGTAATACAATTTGAAAGATTTAAGGTTACCTTGTATGGGAATTGCGGTAAAATTAGGATTCAGCAGCATTACTTGAACCTTCTGGTTGAAACCCTGTTAGAAGAAAAATCAGAATAGGTGAAACGAATCAAAGGGGAAAACACCCAAACCAAAGCAATGTCAAATATTTAAATGCTATGTGACTAACTATCAAAAAATCAAATTTACAAGGAAGAAATATGTGTCAAAATTTTAAATGTTATGCAAATAACTGTGAAATAATGCCGAAGTTGGAGTCTATAAATACGCATGGAAACAGTGAGCATGGAAGCCAATTATTCACCAAAGGCAGAGATGAAAATTTACAAGGAATAGACCCTACATCAGTAGATGGAAGTTCCATACCATGGTTAAGGGGGTCAAAACCCATGAGGGTAATCTTCACTAACCTTGCAAAAAGAGCAATGTCAAGGTTGTCTGGTATTTTTGGGTGCCCCTAAAAACATAAAAACGCTAAATTTATCATAAAAAAAGCAACATATTTTAGCCATACAAATTACCTAAAGAACAGAGAAATGTCGAATGAATAAAATGGTTACCTGTTGATTACACAATACAACCACCATGATTTTCATCCATGAATCTGGAACCAATGACTGGTTAAGGTAATTATGTAAACTAAAAGGGAGGTATGGGGCTACTCACACTCTACATGAGCTAAGCATCCTTTCCCATCTCTATTCCCAAACCATCCAACCTCGAAACAAAATGAATAGGAAATAAACTGTAACACCTCTCATTTCGCAAAAAAAAATATATATATATTATTATTATAGTAATATATTATACTATAATTCATAGCATTTCGATGTATTTCTTTCATTAATTACAACTGTCCTCTAAGACAAGATTGTTTCTCCTTAATTCATATGGATCTGGGGTTCTAACATACCTCACCTTTCTCCATTTATGGGAATAAGGTTTCTATGAAATTCTTACCACCTTACATTTATTCTCTCCCATTTACAATGGTTGTAATTATTTATAGGTATATACCCAAACTATACATTTTGAAATAATCTTTAACCTAATACCTTCCACTCCATATTTTACAACATATATCTTTTTAACTATGTCACTTCCACATATGTACTTTGAATTAAGTCAAAACCTCTTTGAATTAATCATTTAAATTTGATAATTCTCTTACACCACTGAGTATAATTTGATGCCTTCACTTTACCTCTTTACGTGGCATATAAAATGATTTTAAGGTCTACATCTGCACCGTAGTTCCACCTAACTCCTTTTATTGACAATGTCATCCTATATTTTCTCGCCCTTAGTACTATGGATATAGAGGTCTAAATATATTTACCTTTATTCATTGGTGGAGATAAATTTTTTGTGACTCTTTATACCCTACCCTTCATTTATTCCTTACCATGCACAATGGTCTTTGCATTACATGCAACTTATAAACATGAATTACTATATACAACACATTCACTATAATAATCACCTCTACTTACAAAATTCCACACCATATTTTTACCATGTATCTTTGAGTATAGACTTTCTTTTTATGCGAGATTTAATTCAAATGTCCTAAAACCTAATCACTTACCATTCTTCACAATATAACATATTCTAACATCCGCACTTTACCTCTCTACACCTTTAATATTTCAGCTACACATTAATGCAATGTGCATCAAGTGATTATATTTAGGTACTGGTATTAACAAAAGTTCTCACATACATACTTTAATGGTTTTTAAATGACTTCTCATTTGGTTACCTCTTCATCCGTGGATTTTGGTCTTTAACGTGATACAGCTATGAGCTGTCCCTCACCATATATCTATTGATTTTTCATGAAACATTCAACCATATTAAATGTGACATTTTGGGTAATCTATACACACCATTTAACCCACGTTTTCACCCATACATGTTATTAACCTATATACGAACTCTATAACTTCAAATTAATTATATCTACCATATGAATGAACTTCAGTTCTCCAACATGGCATAGAAGTGAACTGTTTCGCACCATACATTGACTTATGTAAAACATATTTTACACCACGTAGTTTCCAATAATTTCCACATTCAATATACTGTCAGAATTTACCGTGAATCTAATATTCAATACAGGTTTATTTATTTGATGTTGAAGGCTGAGTACAATTGCGTATATCTTAGTTACCGGAATCTCTGCCTGTGAAATACGTCAGGGTTAATTTTCATTTAGTGATGTACTTTAGGTTTAATTGGAATTAAATTCCAGAGTACCCATTCACATGGGTTTCTGAAGGATTCCATTGAGCCGAGGCAAACCCATCCTTGCTCAAATTTGTGACACTTTTACGATGCGGATTTGACCCTGGTTAGGGTTTTTCATCTCCATAAATTAATTCAATTTCGGAGATGGGTCAATTCCTCTGTTCATTTTATTGAAGTCGTTTTTCCATCTGGTGGGAAACCCTCTACCTGTGCCATTACGCTCTCTGTCAACAATGGGAGTATATTCAAAATATGTCTTATGCATTCCAACAAAGAATTTTACTGTAACGTCCACACGTTGTTGGTCCTTCTACCTATAGGTAATTTGTTTCTGTTCATTCTTAATGCTCAATATTTGCATAATACATTTTTTGGGGTTTTATTCTTTTTCAGGGACTTCTGTTTTTTTCGTTTATTCAGTTCTTAATTTCGTTTATGGTTGTCCAGATCCTATGGAAGGACTCATGTTCAGAGAGGCATCCACTGGGTACACCTCAGGGTTCTCTTTTGGAATACGATGCTCATTTTTTTGAATGCCCAAACCTTTCATTGATTTAGCAAATGTTGAAGTCGTAATGTTTTATCTGCTAAATTTTAAAGTGAAAATATTTCTATTCGAATCCTTGGTTTAAATTTTGTTTCGGTGAACTAGTTGCATAGTATATATCCCTCTATTCATTTTTCGTTTTCAGAATGTTATATGGCGAGTGATTAAGTTTTGTGAATCTATAGATGTTACCAGGATAAATGTGTTTTCCAATAACGCAGAAGTTTGCTATTCCTCATTACTTCCATTTTCCAAAACCTCGACTACTATTAATACACTGGTTGGAAATATATAGCGTTGAGGGTTTCATTTTTTTTTCTTAGATTTCTCACTCCATATTTATTTAGATAATGGTATTTTTCAGAGTATTTGAAATTCAGCCTCGACATTTTATACTGAATCTGTAACTTTAAAATTTCATCTCAGAAATTAGTTTATAATCTTCATTACGTTTACAACGAAGACGGATGTTCCAAAAAGTGCATTCCACCTCGGCGTTCTCCAATGCACCAGAAATCGACACTAGAAAAAGTATGTTGTAGATTATGGATATTCGTTAAATTTTTTTCACAGAAATTTTACCTGTTCTTGGTGTTTCGATTAAGGAATTCTTTTTAGTTCATAGATTGTCCCGACTTAACCCAATGGTTATCGTTATCATACTCCCATTGCAATTTTTTAGCACCGAACTAGAGATATCTCTGTCTTCCAATAGAGATATATAAAGGCCTACATCTTAATAAATTAATTTCCATAATGTATAGGTAACCGCTTACTCTTGCTAGTGTATTTATTTTAACATTTATTTTGATTTCCTTGACTAAATATTCTACTGCTTTCTCATTTCCTTTAACAATTACCTTGTTCAATGTTTTTGTACTATATTGAACTTCATCTCTCACAGTGGCAGATCTTTCTCACATTTACATAGTCGATAAGGTAATATATATATTCCACTCTTTGTATTGTTGTTTGGTAACAATTATTTGTTTATAATTTCAACTAGAATTGACTTCCATTGTATTTCCTCTTACAGGTAATTGCATACCCTGGTGCTCATAATGGAATATTTTCCCTACAATTTCTCTGAAATTAATTAGATTCCTTTTCTTATTTAGATTGGTATTGAAACTTCATAGAAGATTCTGAATCAATTTATGACCCCATACTGCGAATTTCCATTTTCTTCCCTTATGGGACTTAGTTCAAAGAACTGTGTAATTTAACTATTTACAGATCTATATATATAATAGAGTATTGTATGTAAATGTTTATTTAGCATTTATACTATCATAAAATTTGACTGTGTTTACCCTTCAGTGAGAAAGGGAGATTTCCAATTATGCTTAATATTGTAGTAACATATTTTCCATTTACTGTTCACAAATTTTTTTCTATTTAGGTCATGTGAAGAATTTGTTCAATATACATGTATATCTGAATACTTTACAAATTAATGAACTCTAATTTATGTAGTCTATATTTCCATTGTTGATATATTACAGATATCTTTTTCTGGTAACATGCACAAATGTCCCTATTATAATTGTGCATTTGTAAACACACTTGTATCCATCTCAATAGTTTGTCATTATAAATTTCTTTTATGTAGACTATATTATCTTGTTAGCTACTATTATTTCATGTTTCAATTCTTATCTAGACATTTTAGTATATAAAATTGCAATTAATGCCATGAGGTTGCTCAATATTCATGTGTGAATAAATTTTATTCTGATTTAATTCAGTATACAGCTAATATCAAAAATTTAGAGTAGTCCCTTAAATTTCAAGGTTGTATGTGAGGTACCTAACCTCAAATGTAGACCCATAACTAGGTTATAAACATTCTAAGATTTTTTCCTCTACAGAATATGTCTGTGCAACTATACAGAATGAATTGTTGCTTCTATAGTGAATTATGTTAAATGCATAGACTACCAATGCATAATTATAATTCACATAATTTCTAATTTCTAACACCAATCTAAACTCAGGATTTTCATATTAACATGGACACTGTATTATTTCCAACTATTAATCACAGCATTAAATCAGGGAAAATTTTAAGGATGGTAGTTTATCTTAAAGTTTAGAAACATTGGCGAATCTTACTAGTCCCCAATATGTAAATTGTAAAATTTTTGATGATATGTTATAAAAATATTTAGGTTTCTAATTATTTTATATTAGTATATATAAATTCTTGGTGATTTTTAGGGTAAAATATTTTTATACTATAAATTTTGGGCGAATCAATTTTTAAAAAAATGGAAATTGACGAATCTTTTTTTGGAAAAAGCATGGAAAATTAGCCCATTTGCAATATTAGCCCTAAAATTTTCCCTCCATTAAATTTTAAGTCAAAATTATTCCAACTTAAATGTGCATACCACTTAGGTTTGATTAGTTACCTCCAAACCTTAGAGGTCTTTCTCCATAGCTCACCCTCGAGCAGAGATATTTTCCTCCAGTGATAGACAACCTCTTGCCTATCCTGAATCTGCTTATATAAGCATGCTTTCCCCCAGCCTGTTTCCCTTAACTACGTCCAGTTAATTTAGGATGTTGTATTCCTCTTTACCTAGGCTTTCCCTTTGTTTCTTCCACAAAGGTACTTTTAAAGCTAGCTTTTCTACTTTCTATATTTATTCCACCTCATCCCAGTAATTTTCTCTTTACTGCGATACTTTTTAGATTTTTATATCTAATATAATTTTCATATTTACTTTATTACTTCAAAGGATTTTTGGAAGTCTAGGAAAGTCTTACAACCTTATCCATCCTCATGGATTTGGTTTCCAAATCTCTAATCATAATCTAGTCATTGCACATTAATTTCTATTTTCTTCTATTAACTTAATTTAATAAAATATATCCACCGTCAATATGTTCTTTGGGGTCCACTTTGACCCTTAAAGTCTTTAACTGCCTATTTTAAAAAGCAGTAATTTAGGGACATTACATATTCCCCCCCTAAAACTGAACACCATCCTCTATGTTACAAACTTCGATGTTGATTACTCAACTCGGGATGAAGATTCATCATTCATATTTTCTCCAGGCTCCCAGCAGTTTCTTCAAAGTACAAGCACCTTCCTCTACTTTTACTCTACTCCCTGATACACTCTAGAGTTTGATTTTCTTCCTACTTCATTATAAGAAGTATATCTGGAAGAATATTTTATTCCTATCTCTGTCTATCCACAGTTCATATCAATTCATATAAGTAGTATCATATACATATATTGATTAGAATAATCACAACAACATTCTGAACTCTAATAATTTCAATAAATTCACTTGTTAGCAAAACCCTTCAAGGTTCATAGTAGTATAGTGAAATTTTAGCACAACTATTTATCATTCCATGTTTTACGGCGAGACTTCCTCCTCACGTAAGCACAGTCTAGTTCAACCTTCTTGGTCATTTATCTACATGTCTTTTCACCTTCGACTCCTTTGATCGGGGTGTACAATTCCTGCTACACACTTTTCTTCAACAAACAAATACCTTTTCATTAGAACTTCATGAATTTAGAAAACCAGCTTTATCATATGCAGAGGTTCTGCTTACCTTTTCCCAATTCATACATGAACTTCATGTACCTTCTAATTGATTGATTTTATCAATCAATTGAGATGATAATAACCATGCTCAATAATAAGGTCTATAACTCAATTTCCAATTTCCACTTGAATTTTAGCTCATCAAGTGTATCAGTTATTACCTTACATCTTGAAATTTCATATCAATTTACAATTTCGATCTTGCACACATTGACCATTAATTTATTAATTTCGGTTTATAATTCAACCTATTGCTAAGCCAACCAATTTCAATTTCTTTATTCAACCAACTTCCTATTTCGATTCATAAATAGGCATAGGATCCAGATTTTTGTCTGATATCTAGGTTTCATTCTCTCTTAGCAACATTTCCCACATAGGATTTTTTATTACTCTTTCCTCCTATTAGGTCAAATATGCCCTATTTTAAATCTTGATCTTAATTTGAGTCATTAATATTTCCTAAATAAGGACATCTTACGGAATTTTTCTACAATTTATGTTGTACTAGAGTCACATTATTAATGTCACCTCTATTTTTGCAATTATCAGTTCTTCCTTATTGGAAATATCTATCAATATTTCAGTATTTTGTTGTTTTACTCGGAGGTATTTTCCTACTTTACTATTTCATTCATTCTACTTGTCTCACTTATTCACAGCCATAAATTTTTATTACTTGAATATTATTCAAATTTTTAGGGGCATTCCTCTTTTAACCCATCTCAAAATCTCTTTTTCTTTTCTTTTTTTCAATTTTGAAGTTTCTTCCAACTTATTAAGGAAATGCAAACACCTAGTTCGCTTAACCTTTTCCCATTTTTTGAAGAATTTCTACTTCAATTTTAGGTGTTATAAATCAAAACCCCTTCTCACTTTACCTGAAGCATACATTTCAACAGAACCCTTAACACTAACTCAATATATTTCTACTCATGTCTACTTTTTTTTCCAAGCATATGCTATAACCTCTACTGCTTCTGTACAATCCTTAATATCACATACCTTTCAACATTAAACTGGATTAGGTGAAGTCTTCTAACCGTTCAAGCCATTTTGACCATTTTATGGTCTATGCATTTTTCACTTCTTGTGGCTGTAGAGAGATTTTTTTATTTTTTTTTTATAAGTGAAGATTAGACCTCTCTTCTATTATTCTTCAAAACCCATGGTTAAATTTGATGGGGATTTATACTTGGTTACCTTTCCCCAATCTTTGGAAATATGATATGTCAATTCTGTACATAATTCCAGTATTTTACCAAACCACATCTAGGTTCATCAACCAGAATAGAACATGTTGTTTATCCTGTATATTTGTAATTTTCTTTTCAATTTTCTCTAGCCTCTTTTTTCCTACAACAGAGTTCATATTTCTACTGATCGAATGTCTAAAATGTGCATTTATATATAACTTTCTTGATAAAAAAAATTTCATTATTCCATTCTTGGAACTTTGAGGGGTTTTCTTATCAAATTGTGGTTCTTCCACTCCACACCTCTCATCAGTCTTTGTCTTGTTAAACATAGTTACTATATTCTACAATTATTAGCTTTCAGTATTACTGATTTTACAAATTGCAGGAGACAAAATTCCTCCTCAATCTTTATAGCTAGTAGGTAGGCAATTTTTTTTTAACATCATCCTAATTTTGCTTTGTTATTACCATTACCTCTTGTACTGATATTCGAATTGACTATATCATCGTTATTCCATTTATGTAACCTTCCCTAGCACATATATAAGTGGGATTCTAAAGTTGAGGAGTTATTTCTTCCTTATTCATCCATGGTAATTTGATGTTTTCTATAGTTGAATTCTTTTACCAATCCTTTATTGTTTACTTCTCAATTTACTCTCAGAACCCAACCTTCGTAACATTTCCACATCTCTCCTTATCATTTATCTACTAACTTAAAAGCATACGTGTCCCATTGTCACTTTTTTTCATCCTTTCATATTTTAAAATTTTATACCTTCCTTCAGAACCAACTTTGGTATAATCCTCCCTCTCCCATCATAGGAGGAAGGTCTAATTATTTTTTTTTTTTTGGAATTCCTCTGAAATTCCTCATTCCTCCTAGACTGTTGTCTAGAGGCATCATCTTCCTCAAAATTCTTCTGATTAATTTACAGTTCCTTTTTCTCTTTGCATTCGATGCATCATAGCCATCAATGGAATATTTGGATCTGTTGGGTTTTCTCCACACCCAGATCCACATACAGCTCATCCCATTTTCTCATGGTTCGTAGCTGTATGGTTCAACACTGTTTTATAGTTCATATATTTAACCATTAGCGAAAATTAAATTTAACAAAATTTATAGCAACAAAAATTTTCTGGTGTGAGCACACATTTTTGCTCAGTGTTTTAACATGGTCTCTGATACCATTTGTAACACCTCTTATTTCACAAAAAATAAAAATATAACTATATTAATATATTATACTACAATTCATCACATTTCGACGTATTTCTGTCGCTCATTACAACTGTCCTCTAAGGAAATATTCTTTCTCCTTAATTCATACGGATCTCGAGTTCTAACATACCTCACCTTTCTCCATTTATGGGAATAAGGTTTCTATGAAATTCTTACCACCTTACATTTATTCTCTCCCATTTACAATGGTTGCAATTATTTATAGGTATATACCCAAGCTTTTTTCACGAGGGGAAAGCTCACGGGAAACCCGGGCGTACTTCCCCAGAATTTCTGGATGGTACGTGCGGTAAACCGTTCGGCGGACTTTCGGCGCCTGACCCCAAAGGACTCAAGGATCGAACCCGTGACCTCCCTCAATGGAGAGGCCCACGTATTGGCTCACTACCACTTGAGCTAACCCTTGGGGCTGGTATATACCCAAGCTATCCATTTTGAAATAATCTTTAACTTAATACCTTCCACTCCATATTTTACAACATATATCTTTTTAACTATGTCACTTCCACATACATACTTTGAATTAAGTCAAACCCTCTTTAAATTAATCATTTAAATTTGATAATTCTCTTACACCACTCAGTATAATTTGATGCCTTCACTTTATCTCTTTACGTGGCATATAAAACGGTTGTAAGGTCTACATCTACACCATAGTGCCACATAACACCTTTTAATTACGATGACATCCTATATTTTCTCTCCCTTAGTACTATGGATATAGTGGTCTAAATATATTTACCTTTATTCATTGGTGAAGATAAAGTTTTTTTGACTCTTTATACCCTACCCTTCATTTACTCCTTACCATGCACAATGGTCTTTGCATTACATGCAACTTATAAACATGAATTACTATACAGAACACATTCACTATAATAATCACCTCTACTTACAAAATTCCACACCATCTTTTTACCATGTATCTTTGACTATAGACTTTATTTTTATGCGAGATTTAAGTAAAATTTTCTTTAACCAAATCACTTACCATTCTTCATGATATAACGTATTCTAACATCCCCACTTTATCTCTCTACACCTTTAAGATTTTGGCTACACATTAATGCAATGTGTAGCAAGTGATTATATTTAGGTACTAGTATTAACCAAAGTTCTCGCATACATACTTGAATGGTTTTTAAATGACTTCTCATTTGATTACCTCTTCCTCCGTGGATTTCGGCCTTCAACGTGATACAACTATGAGTTGTCCCTCACCATATATCTATTGATTTTTCATGAAATTTTCAACCATATTAGATGCGAAACTTTTAGTAATCCACACACACCGTTTAACCCACGTTTTCACCCATACATATTACTGACCTATATACGAACTCTATAACTTCAAATTAATTACATCTACCATATGAATGAATTTCGGTTCTCCAATGTGGCATAGAAGTGAAATGTTTCAAACCATACATTGACTTATGTAAAACGTATTTTACACCACGCGGTTTCCAATAATTTCAACATTCAATATACTGCCAGAATTTACCATGAGTCCAATATTCAATATAGGTTTATTTATTTGATGTTGAAGGATGAGTACAATTGCGTATATCTTGGTTACCAGAATCTTTGTCTGTGAAATACGTTAGGGTTAATTTTCATTTAGTGAAGTACTTTTGGTTTAATTGGTGTTAAATGCCAGAGTACCCGTTCACATGGGTTTCTGAAGGAGTCCATTGAGCCGAGGCAAACCCATCCTCGCTCAGATTTGTGACACTTGTACGATGCAGATTTGACCCTGGTTAGGGTTTTTCATGTCCATAAATGAATTCGGTTTCGGAGATGGGTCAATTCCTCTGTTCATTTTATTGAAGCTGCTTTTCCATTTGGTGGAAAACCCTCTACCTTTTCCATTACGCTCTCTGTCAATAGTGGGAGTATATTCAAAATACGTCTTATGCATTCCGACAAAAAAATTTACTGTAACATCCACAAGTTACTAGGCATTCGTTACTGTAACATCCACAAGTTTTAATGTTTAGTATTTGCATAATACATTTTATGGGGTTTTACTCATTTTCTGGGACTTCCATTTTTTTTTTTTTTATTCAGTTCTTAATTTTTTTTATGGTTGTCCATGTCCTAAGGAAGGACTCATGTTCACAGAGGCATCCACTGGGTATGCCTCAAGGATCTCTTTTGGAAGATGGTGCTCATTTTTTTGAATGCCAAAAACTTTCATTGCTTTAGTAGATGTTGAAGTCATAATGTTGTATCTGCTAAATTTTAATGTGCAAATATTTCTATTCAAATCCTCGGTTTAAAATTTGTTTCGGTGAACTAGCTGCATAGTATATATCCCTCTGTTCATTCTTCCTTTTCAGAATGTTTGATGGTTAAATGATTAAGTTGTGTAAATCTATAGATGTTGCCAGGCCCAACGCATTTTCCAAGAACGTGGAATTTTTCTATTCCTCATTACTTCCATTTTCCAGAACCTTGACTACTATTAATACACTGGTTGGAAATATATAGCATTGAGGGTTTCATTTTTTTTCTTATATTTCTCAATCCATATTTATTTAGATAATGGTCTATTTCAGAGTATTTGAAATTTCTTCTCAGCATTTTATACTTATTTTGTAACTCTAACATTTCATCTGATAAATTAGTTTCCAATCTTCATTGCATTTACAATGCAGATGGATGTTCCAAAAAGTGCATTCCACCCTGACATTCCCACTACACCAGAAATCAACACTAGAAAAAGTATGTTGTAGATTATGGAGATTCTTTAAATGGTTTTCACAAAAATTGTACCTATTCTTGGTGTTTCGATTAAGGAATTCTTTCAGTTCATAGATTGTCCCGACTTAAACCAAATGGTTATCGTTATCATACTCCCATTGCAATTGTTGGCACCAGATTAGAGATATCTCTGTCTTCCAACAGAGATATCTAAAGGTCTACATCTTAATAAATCAATTTCCATAATGTATGTTAGGTCCCTATATTACTATTATTGTCCCTTGTTGTTGTTATTGTAACCCCTTTATTGTTATTATTGTACCCTTGTAACCCCCATATTGTTATTATTGTGCCCTTAAATTATTATTGTTAGGTCGGCTAGGATTACATTGGGCCCCACTAGGATTACATTCTAGCCCCATGGACTCCTATATATATAAAGGAGGTTTTGTAATTTGTATCATTCAAGAATTTTTCATTCATGTAATGTATTGGAGGTTTCCCCCTCGAAGTGGCTTATTTCTAAGGCGTTGATATCTCTTTTCTTCTATTTTTGGAGCTGGTTTCACAATATTTGGTATCAGAGCTTTGGATTCTTGGGTTTCACTCCTCCAAACAAGTCATCGTGGCATTTTCGCTATAACATTTTTTCTACAAAGTTTCAAAAGGAGAAATTTTTAGATTACGAAGCCGAAATCCTGAGGAACATGATCGCAAAATTTTCTTGGTTCACAATATTTTCGGAGATATGATCTGTGGAAGTTAGGTATTTTTGCAGGCTCTTGAATTTCACTTAAAAATTTCATCGCAGAAATGTCGCTATAACTTTTTTCTACGAAGGTTCAGAAGAAAAAAATTTCGAGCGTGAAGCTAAAATCATGAGGAACATTGTCACAAAATTTTAGGTCTTGGTTCGCAATATTATTGGAGATATGATCTGTGGAAGTTAGGTATATTTTAGGCTCTCGAATTTCATCTCAAAGAGGTGATTGTGGGAAAAGCTTCATAACGCTCTCTCTGAGCATCAGATTAGAATTCTGTAAAAAGTGACTGGAAGTACACGGACTGTAGTTTCCTATATATAAAGGTCAAATCCAAAGGAGCAAATAGTGACACGTGGCAAGTCGTACAAGTTCTCTCTACTGAACCAGTCCATAATCAGGTCATTGTGGGAGATTGGACATAACTTTGTCTTGAAGAATCCAAACCAAGTCAGACCTGTGGCATTTGAAAGAAACTTCTGAGGACTAATGCAGGGCCGAATTTTAGATATTGAGGATCTGCAAGTATATAGATAAGTCAATTTCAATATCGATCTCCTCAAAAGCAAGTAAAAGGTGTGTATTTTTTTTTTCCGGAATTGCATAAGTCTTGTTTGAAGAATCAAGTTGAATTGATTCCAAGGGTAGATTATAGAATAGATATCAGTATTGGATTCTTAAATGGCCCCTAAAAAGAATTCAAAATGCATTAAGCCTTTATAAGGCTCTACTATGACTCATGAAGATGAAGAACGACAACATGACATATCAAAATTACAAGAGCAAGTGCAACAAATTTCGCTCTCGCAAAGAGCAACAAAAAATGACATGGAAGTTTTGAAGAAAGTTTTGGAAAATAAGATGGATGGTTTGAAGAAAGGCGTGGAATCTAAGATGGATGGTTTAAATAATGGCATGGAAGCTAAGATGGATGGCATGGAAGCTGGCATGAAATCTAAGATGGATGACATGGAAGCTAAGATGGAAAACATGAAGAATGATCTAAAAGAAAACATGGAAGGTTTGTGTTGGCTCAAGGGGTCCTGACCCAGGTTCAAAGTTTACAGTTTGCCAACAAGCCCCTATACTACTAGCACTTTCGGTAGTGACCCGCTTGCACAGGTCAAAGTCTCACCCGAAGTAGTATGGGTGGGTGATGGAACCAGGTTTCCGCACCCTAAAAAAGGGTAGGTAAGGTAAGCAGAGCTGCATCCGGCCGTGTGATGCCTGGATCACCTCTTTCTGAGCAGGATCTATAGGTCTCTTTTTTCATCCACATGCACAAGGTCAACTATACGATAGTGTTTGATAATTATATAATTCTATGACAGTCGCACAGTATTATAAAACATAACAGAACAGATTCAGATGTAGTAAACACACTTACACAGAAATTTTGCAGGTGAATATAGAATACGCATAATACATCAATTACCAATGATTCGAATAAATAGTACACATGGATTCAGTTCTCAAACAACCTTTCTTATTCATCAATTCCTTCTTATAATACCCATCCCGACCTGTGCACACAGCAGCAAGGTCCACACACAGCAAGACTCTGGATCTCCGTGCACACATCCATCAGGAGTCCTTTCCCCAAAAACCCAAAAAAATCTACTAAACCACAATTTGCATCAATAGCTCATCCTTCTCCTCTACCTACAATCCAAAATGTCACTCTATTTATAAAAATCTTTCCTAACCTTTCCTATGGTCCGCAAACCGTGGTTTTCGAACCCCAGGTTTACCCTCTACCCTATTACAATGCTTTCAGGGCTTTGACCCACCCCAAAACCCCTGCGCTAGAATAAATATAATAAAAAATATGCAAAATCGGACCAATTTCACAGCTTTCCGGAAACCCTATTCCAACAGTCCCCCAACACAATCTTGTGACTCGTCCCGAGTCACTGTGGCCATAGATTCGCCAATCGTCCATAGATATGTTTGATGACTAGTGTGCATATCCGTTTGCACGTCAGCGTCCTATCCCTGGTGGGTAGATTCTATTTGAGCCAATTATTCCGGCCATATAGTCATTTAGCCCTATATGGCTTGAGTTGACTACCATTGACATATCCTAGTAACATGTCACCGCCCAGGGTAGCTAACTGGACTACTCCACCATCTGTGATTTCCTTAACAATGTAGGGACCAAGCCAGTGCTGTCAGAATTTCCCTAGATGTTTCGCAAATTGGCTATCATATAAGAGGACTAGGTCACCTTCTACGAATGTCTTTTGGTGAATATATCGATCATGCCAAGCTTTATCGCGAGCCTTCTGAACCTGCTGATGAAAGTTAGAAATGAACCGATCTTCGTCCAATGCCAAAAGCTGCGCAAGGCATTCCTCCATTATATCAGGTTCTACCATATTTGTAAATGATGCGATACGTAGACTAGGAACAATGTATTCTATTGGCATAATGGCCTCCTTGCCGTAGACCATCCGAAAGGGGGTCCTTCCTGTTAGCTTCTTGCAGGTCGTCCAGTAGGCCCATAGAACAGAGGGGATGCGTACATCCTAGACACTACGATCAGCATTGCAGACCTTGGTCAATGCCTGCTCTAAGATTTTGTTGAAAGCCTCGACCGTTGTGTTTTCCTGTGGATGGTACGGTGTACTTTTCATGTGATGGATCCGGAATTCCTCATTCAGGGCTTGTATTGTTTCATTAACGAAGTGCATACCCCTGTCGCTCATTAGGATCTTTGGGCAACCAAACCTGGTCAGAATTTTCTCAAAGATGAAGTGTATAGCAGTATCTGCAGTACAATCCTTTACCGCTTGTGCTTCAGCCCATCGAGTGACATAGTTAGTGGTAGTAATAATGTAGTGCTCACCTATCTTCTTTCCTGGAGGATTGATTGGTCCTACAAAATCAATGGCCCATTTGTCAAAGGCCTACAAAGCTATTTGAGGTTGCAATGGCATTTGATCTCTGTGTGAGGGTCATTCTATCCACTGGCACATATCGAATGATTTACAATATGCGTGAGAATCATGATGTAGGGTAGGCCACCATAACCTAGCTTGCAAGATCTTTGTGCCGTTGCTTTTCCTGCATAGTGGCCTCTTGTGATGCCTTCGTGCGCCTCTGCCAAAACATCATGTCGTTCATGTTCTAGGATGTATCTGTGCAGTACTTCATCAGCACCTAGTTTATATAACTGGCCAGCGATGATAGTAAATTCCACCTCCCGAGTAACCAACTCCTTCTTCTGTTGCACCAAATATTCTGTGGGGGCTACGCCTATAGTCAAGAACTGAATGATATCAGTGAAGTGTGCATCAAAAACCTTAATGGTGAATAGCTGCACATCTAATAATCCTTCCTCCAAGTTAGTGGCTTCAAGTTATGCAGGACAGATAATCCGGACCCGTATTCAGCCTTCCAGGCTTGACGATGATTTCAAAATCATATTCCTGAAATAGCAACAGTCATCAGCAAATCTTCCCCCCAACGCAGGCTTGTTCACAAGGTATTTTAAATTCGAATGATCGGTAAACATCTTAAAGTGTCTGCCCAACAGATAGTGTCAAAATTTCTGTAATGCGTATACTGTAGCCAGTCCCTCTCGTTTCGTGGTAGATTAGTTGCGCTTTGTGCCCAAGAGATTTTGACTAGCAAAGGCAACCAAGTGATCAATATCTCCCTCCCCAGGTTGAGTTAGGACAGCATCCAAGGTGATGCATCCACATGTACATGAAATTCTTTTGACCAATCAGGAAATATTAGTATGGGTGCAGAGACCATCTTCTCTTTGAGTAGCTCAAAACTCTTTTGACATTCATCATTCCAAAAAAAGGAAACATGCTTTTTAAGCAATTTTTCCATGGGTGTTGTGGTCAATGCGTACCCCTGAATGAATTTTTTGTAATAGCCTGTGTGTCTGAGAATCGAACGCAGCTGTTTCTCCATTATTGGGACTACAAGTTTTATAATTACGGCTACCTTCACAGGATCAACCATTAGCCCTTGTCGACATACTATGTGCCCAAGCAAGATTCCAAAAGGCAAGAAGAAGATACACTTCTTGATATTCAAGGAAATCTGGTGCTTTCGGCAGGCATCCAACATCAAGCGAAGGTTGGAGACAGGCTCCTTTACCAAGATGAATATCATTCAGTCATCGAAATAAACTTCCAATAACTTATGGATGAACTCCTTGAATAGAGCAACTACTACTTTTGAGAAGATAGTGGGTGCATTCTTGAGACCAAAGGGCATGAATTTATACTGAAAGGACCTCCATTTTGTTGCGAATGTAGTCTTACTGCGATCTCCAGGTGCGATTCAGATCTGGTGGTACCCTGAGAACCTATCAGTAAAGGAATAGGCTTCTTGGGCGCCCATGCTATCAAGCATTTCATCCGAGAAAGGCATACGGAAGGGGTCATGTACACAAGCATCGTTTAACTTGCATAGGTCTACGCAAATTCGTATCTCCCCCTTTGTTTTCTTCTCCTGGATGACCATCATACTTATCTAATCCGACTATTCAACCAGTTCAATGATACCTGCAGCAAGAATTTTTTCCAGTTCTTCTTTGACCTTTTGCTTATATTTAGGGTTCAGTCAGTAGGGCTGCTGCTTTACAGTGCATGCCTCTAGTTTTAGAGTGATGTGCATAACGCCTAGGTCCGCCGTGATTCCTTTAAGCTCGGAAAACTTTGTCGGGAATAAGTCATGATATTCAGTAAGTATCTCTGCAATTTTTCCTATGGTTACTCTGTCCCAATAGTCCCCAATTTTGGCCAACTTAGGATGTTCTCCCGTCCCGATATTAATTTTTTGTATCTTGAGAGGTTGAGTCACATCAATATTCTATAGCGGGGGTCCAATAACTTTGCGTTCCCCCTTAGATTCTGGGACAGAAACGTTCTAAGGATTATCTTCCTCTTCCTCTATCACCAAGCTCCAAAAATCGACTATATCTTGCATATGTGCTTCCCATGTCAGGACTTCTGGTGCAGCATGATGGCACGAGTCATTAAATACAAAATCATTGATGTCCTGCAGAGCTTCGTCGAGTGCCTCCGTCCCCCCAAGTAGCTCGAACCTTCCTATAAAGTCATCTTTTAGTATTTCTCAGTGGCGGGTGCACTGATGTATCTCTGCATCTAAATACCATGCAATGGGGATAGGCCCCAAGGCATGAATAAATAGATGAACCCACTCTTCTGTAGTCCAGTCAGACCATTTGTCCATCCAGGTGAGCAGATGCGCGCGGGGGTCTCCAGGTCCAAGGAATATCTTGGTGCGTATGTCAGCAGGAGGTGCAAACCGTAGGATCATCATATCCCAACATGTTTCCCAGTCCTGGAATGCTTCCTTGTGGGTGTCCCACCATCGTGCAGGTGTTCTGCACATAGCTAGATTAAGGGCCCATAGTTGTCATTCTCTTGGAACCGTATCTTCCAGTGTTCTCAGGAATTCCTAGATGCTACCAGACTCATCAAAATGGGGTAGATCTCTTACCTCTGAAGAAATGTAACAGAGGTCCCTCGTGACCCGAAGACATCGTAGCGCCGAAACATCGTGCAACTGGTTTTTCCAATTCTCCATATCCTCATTAGAGTCAGATAAGTATTCATTGTCTCCTCCTAGCAGAGTACCCCATCCACCGTGGGATTGATCCAATCTTCATTTCGCGCGGTCAATTTGTAAATATGATCTACCTCTCCTTCACCATGTACTGGCTCTGTGTAGCGTTCGCCTTCCATAGGATCTAATGGTACTATCACCCTTGTTCTGTTATTTTCAAATACCATGCTTATTTTCTTGAGGTTGATGATACCACCCATATCTATGGCCCAGTCCAGTCCTAAGAGTGCAGGGTATGGGTCTGTATCTTCTACAATATGAATTACTTTGAAACTAGCCTGGACCCTAACCCAGCGATATCTACCATGATTTTTTATAGTCTCCCGAGAGCTATAATATTCTGTTGGTTGGCCATACGTAGCTGGATATTGGACCACTCCAATTTGGGTTCTCCCATTTGCTGCTAAGTTTTTTGAGGTAGTACGTTTGCATCTGACCCCAAGTCTAAGACAACCTGATCCATCGCATAGTTACCAATTTATACAGTTAATCTCATCTCCCTACCGGTGAATTTCCTATATCTTCCTAACTTGTGCACGTCTCAAACTTCTGGGGATAGGTGGGACTACCCTATGCAGCTATCTATCACTGCCTGAAGGTTTTCTTCAGTCAGTGGGTGGCATAATAGTTTTATAAATTCCTGCAATAATGGTCTCATATCTTCACCCACTTTGAGGTGCACAGGCATCTGCATAGTAGAGTCTCTTGTCTCAGTAATGTCCTGGTGGACTGCGGTAATTTTTTCTTGTCTTGGTTCGTGGTCCAAACCTTCTTGGTTAACAAGTGCCTGTTGGATTAGAGGACCCCTTACAACCTCCTTCGTAGGCTCCCTGGTGGCCATCCCACTACGTGTTGTAACATTCGCACTTGGATTTTTGTCCTGCAGTTCAGCCTTAACTCTTTGTACATTATGAATTGGTGTTGGCTATTTTTCTTGCATTTTTTCTATCAAAATTGGGCAGTCTTCAATCTCATGGTCCAGCTACCAGCAATTTTTGCAGTATTTCCTTGTAGGATTTGGGTAGTGCCTTGCAAAATGTCATACTTCCCCACAGTTATAACAGATTAGTTGCCCACGTCCTCATCCTGTGCTTCCTCCCCGACCTCCCCTGCCCCTTGCTGGAGAGCCACAAAAGCTCGCGGGAGATCTAGGCGACGCAGGATCTGATTGTACCATATACAAGTTTCCTCGATCTATCACAAGCTCGTAAGTTCGACATTTCTGCTCATCTTGTCCTACTGACCAACAGAATCTACACCATTGTTGCTTTATTTCACCCGCACCTAACTGGGGGTAATGGTTTGTATCGTGCAGTCCTGCTACCCGAAAGTCATCGCACCACAACGTAGATCTTCTTGAGTTTAGAAATAACGGACTAGGGCCTCCTTCCTGCACATAATCTCCCAGTAGTGGGCACTGATCCTTTGTATGTCCAAATTCCCAACACCGTATGCACCATAGGTTTGCGCTAGCTCCTTTTCCCTGTTCCGTCCATAGGTTCTGAATCTCCATGTGCATAGCTCCAAGATACTTCTGAATTTGTTGTATTCCTACCAAAGTGTCTTCTCTGGGTGTGTCTTCTAGTTTCATGGCAGATTCCAAAGCTTTTTCCTGCGATTCAAAGGTTTGGTGGCCCATAGGTACACGCAAGTGAGGTAGCAGCATAGCGATGAACCATTCAGTATGCTTTCTGTCGTCATACTTAAATCCTCCCTCTCTCATTGCTTTCTTTAGTCTCTGGTCAGCTTCCCATACAGACTCATTTGTTCCTTGCTTGAAATCCTTCATGTCTGCTACGATCTTAGAGTAGGACTTAGGTTTTCGGAACTGTTGTTTTATGGCGTCCTTAATATATTGAATGAATGCACTCCCATTTTGAGATATGTACCGCATATACCAGTTAAGCGCTCTCTCTTCGAAGGCCAGGCATAGTTGTGCTCTTTTTTCACATTATCGCTTGCCACACCTTGCGCAGTCTAGACCAAGTCTGCAACAAACCAAAATTGGTCCATGTCCTCATCTCCCACACCTTTAAAGGTAGGAAATTTCAAGTGTGCTGCCATATCTTCTTCTTGTGGGATTTCAGGCAAGGTTTTACCCTTATGCGATTTTGAAGGCGATGTAGCCAATGGGCTTTGTGCACCTACTCCTCTCAGCGGGCTATAGACAGATCTATCCCCTTCTTGATTGGTTAGTTAGTACTTACCCCTCTGTCTTGTACTTTTGTCTAGATTGGAAATCATTCAATCGTACCTGCTCTTCTCCCTTGTCAGGCCTTCAATACTTTTCTTGGCATTACCCGATCCCCTTATCAACATGTTCCTAGTCCCAGCAATGGAACCATTTGTTGGCTCAAGGGGTACTGACCCAGGTTTGGAGTTTACAGTTTGCTAACAAGCCCCTATACTACTAGCCCTTTCGGCAGTGACCCACTTGCATAGGTCAAAGTCTCACCCGAAGTAGTATGGGTGGGTGCTGGAACGAAGTTTCCGCACCCTGAGAAAGGGTAGGTAAGGCAAGTAGAGCTGTGTCCAGCCTTGTGATGCCCAGATCACATCTTTCTGAGCAATATCTATAGGTCTCTTTTCGCATCCACCTGCGCAAGGTCAACTATACTACAGTGTTTGATAATTACATACTTCTATGAAAGTAGCACAGTATTACATAAAATAGAACATAACAGATTCAGATGCAGTAAACACACTTACACAAAAATTTTGCAGCTGAATATAGAATATGCATGATAGATAAATTACTAATCATTCACATAAATAGTACACATGGATTCAGTTCTCAAACAGCCTTTCTTAGTCATCAATTCCTTCTTATAATACCCATCCCGACCTGCGAACATAGCAGCAGGGTCCGCACACAACAAGACTGTGGATCTCTGCACACACAGCCAGCAGGAGTCCTTTCCCCAAAAACCCAAACAAATCTACTAAACCACAATTCGCATCAATAGCTCATCCTTGTCTCCTCTACCTACAATCCAAAATTTCCCTCTATTTATAACAATCTTTCCTAACCTTTCCTATGGTCCGTAAACTATGGTTTTCGGACCACAGGTTTACCCTCTACCCTATTATAATGCTTTCGAGGCTTTGACCCACCCCCAAAACCCCTATGCTTGACTAAATATAATAAAAAATATGCAAAATCGGACCAATTTCGCAGCTTGCCCGAAACCTTGTTCCAACAGTTTGACAAAGTTGATACAAGAAATTTTTCCTAAAGGTGAAAAGATAGTAGAGGAAACTCATGATGAGAACAAAATAAATGTTAATCGTGATTTCATAAACTCTAATGTTGGAGGGAAGAACCACCATATTCCAAAAATGGATATAAGGAAGTTTGATGGAAAGGATCCTGTAACATGGATACTACATATGGAGCAATATTTTGATCTCAATAATGTGCAAAACACACAAAAGGTACGCATTGCGACTTTACATTTAGAAAAAAATACATTTGTATGTTATCGATGGCTTTTCTCCTGTAAAAAAATTGTCACTTGGTCAATTTTCACGAACGAAATGATAGCACATTATGAGGATACAAAGAGAAACACTTTCTTTATCCAATTGATAAATCTCAAACAAAAGTGTTCACTGGGGGAGAACATTCAGGACTTCCAAAAATTGAATATAAGGGTAATTGATATTCCAGAGGAACATAGGATTGATCTCTTCATAGGTAGTTTAAAGAATAACATCCAACATGAATTTCGCATTTTGGAACCTGATTCATTAGAGAAGGCATTCAGGTTGGCAAGAAAAATTGAATGTAAAATTATGGCGACAAGGAAGCCTACCACTCACTTCTATAAAGATGGAAGTGTTTCTAATCCAAGATTTCTACAACCCACAAGGTTGACACCACAACAATTGGAAGAAAAAAGAGCAAAAGGGCTTTGCTACAGTTGTGATAGAAAATAAAATAGAGGTCATAAATGTTCTGAGAAGAAATTATTTTACATAGATTATGAAGAAGAAGAATAAAATGAACAAGAAGAGGATATACACCAAGAACCAACCCTTGAAGAGGAAGGAATGAGTCTGACCATATCGTGTAATGCATTAGTAGGAATTACCACTCCTCAAACTCTGAAGATAGAAGGACATATCAATAAGAAAAAAGTAATAGTGTTGATTGATTCAGGTAGCACCCATAATTTTATTCTTTGTAAGGTAGCCAAGGAATTGAATTGTTTCCTATACCCAGCACTAGAATGTCAAGTGATGGTTGCAAATGGAGGAACTATAAATTTCTCTGGAAAATACCATAACATCAAGCTAACCATGGGGTAATATGTATTAAATATTCCAATGCTTTCCATTCCTATGGGAGGTGTTGATGTTGTACTAGGAGTACAATGGTTACAATCTTTGGGGATAGTAGCTTTTAATTTTCAAGAAATTTTCTTGAAATTTTTCAGAAGGAAAGGAAGTCGAATTATGGGGTATTGCAGGAAAGTTGGGAAAGATAATAAGCTCTAATGTCATGAAAAAGCTTCAAAGAAATAACAACGAGGCGTAATTGCACAATTATGCTCACTATAAGTTCCAACATCAAAATCATCTATTTCTGCAGATCTCCAAAAAGTCCTGGACAATCATTCCAGGGTATTTTAACTCCCAAAGGGCTCCCACCTTTTCATGATCACAATCATGCTATTCATTTGATTCCAAGAAGTGTTCCTCCAAACATCAGGCCTTATAGATATCCTTATGTCCAAAAGAGAAAAATTGAACATATGATTGCAGAAATGTTAGAGGCGGGTATAGTTCAACCTAGTCAAAGTTATTTCTCTCCTCCTGTAGTATTAGTACACAAGAAGGATGGATCATGGCGCATGTTTCTGGATTATAGGGAGCTCAATAAGCTCACCATTAAAGATAAATTTCCCATTCCTGTGATTGATGAATTATTGGATGAATTACATGGAGCAATTTATTTTACCAATTTGGATCTTCGTTCAGGATATCATCAAATTAGAATGAAGACTGAAGATATTCCGAAAACAACATTTCGAACTCATGAGGGTCATTATGAATTTTTGGTCATGCCTTTTGGCCTTACCAATGCACCTTCTACATTTCAAGGATTGATGAATTCCATTTTCAAACCCTTCGTTAGAAAATTTGTGCTAGATTTTTTTGATGATATACTAATCTACAGCAGGTCTTGGAAGGATCATGTTCAACATGTTGACAAGGTGCTCAAACTATTGTAGGAGAAACAATTATATGCAAAAACATCCAAATGTTTCTTTGGAGTACAAGAGGTGGAATATATGGGTCATATTGTTTCTCACTAGGGTGTTAAGGCAGACCCTAACAAAATTAAATCCATTAAGGAATGGAAATTCCCCACAACCATAAATTAGTTGCGAGGATTTCTCAAGTTAACGGGGTATTATCACAAGTTTTTTAATAATTATGGGAGAATAGCAGCACCTCTAACAACATTATTGAATAAAGATGCATTTTCATGGACTCATGAAGCAACTAAGGCCTTTGAACATCTTAAAGAGGCAATGTGTCTATCACCAGTCTTAGCTACGCCAGAATTCACAAAAACCTTTATTGTGGAATGCAATGCCTCAGGAAATGGAATTGAACTTGTTTTAATGCAAGAAGGAAGACCCATTGCTTTTTAAAGTCATCCAATCAAAGGAAAGTATTTACAGAAACCTAGTTATGAGTGAAAATCTTCCAGTTCAAACAATATTGCCAGAACTTGATGAGGAAGGAAAAATCATATTGGAACTTGAAGCGGTCACGGAAACAAGAACTCGACAGCTATGGAATCGATCAATTTCAGAGTATCTCATCAAGTGGAAGAACTTACCCACTGAAGATTATACATGGGAGGATGATAATTTTATACAGAAGCACCCAGAGCTACTCAAGCATTGAGGACAACACTTTTTTGAAGGAGAGGGGCATGTTAGGTCCCTATATTACTAGTATAGTCCCTTATTGTTTTTATTGTACCCTGGTAACCCCCATATTGTTATTATTGTGCCCCTAAATTATTATTGTTAGGTCTTATAGGATTACATTAGGCCACACTAGGATTACATTGTGGCCCCATGGACTCCTGTATATAGAAAGGAGGTGTTGTAATTTGTACCATCCAAGAATTGTTCATTCATGTAATGTATTGGAGGTTGCCCTCTTGAAGTGGCTTATTTCTAAGGCATTGATATCTCTTTTCTTCTATTTTTGGAGCTAGTTTCACAACAATGTATAGATAACCATTTACTCTTTCTATTGTATTTATTTTTGTTAAATACACACATGGTGGGTGAGAAGGTAAAACACACAAATAGGAAAGATAGGCATTCATTGTATTTCTATTACTCATAGATGTACATTTATATTACATTAATGTGACTCTTGGATTCATCTTCCAAGGTCACTTGGACTCCTTTGTGACTATTTGCCTTCCACACCTACCCATAGAGGATTAGGTGTCCAACATTCCCCCCTTAATCCGAAGGGGTATGTGTGAGTCCAAGAAGAGAGTTGCAATAAAAATCTGCAAAGTATGCATGGCAGCACTTAGGCTGAATCAACTCTCTGAAATGTTGGCATAAAGAGGTGGTTTAAGGATGACCACCAACACTGGAACGCAACACTTATTGTAGTTCCTGGAACTCTTCCAAAACTGGCAAGAAGCTGAGGGCTTCTGCTAGAGGAAGTGTCTCTCATATTTGAAGAGGGAGACCTTCAACCTAAAATAAGGGAAGTCTACAACTTGTGATGGTTTAAGGATGACCACCAACACTGGAATTCTTGATGCATTTCCTGGAACTCTTCCAAAGCTGGCAAGAAGCTGAAGTCTTCTGCTAGAGGAAGTGTTTTGAAAGAGGAAGAATATCAACCTTACATGGATGGTTTAAGGCTGTCCACCAACCAAAGGCATGCTCATGGGCATCCATGTCTCTGGCTACGACTCTAAATCTATAATTATGAATTGTGGCTCAGGATCACTTGAACTAATGTGTCTCTGGCTACAACTTTGAATCTGGAATGAGAAATTATGGTCCAGGCTCGCTTGATGTGGCATCGAATCTTGTAGATGACCACCATTTTTCCCCCCTGTCAGGTACAAGGTGAGATGATGGCGAAAACTCAACTACAAGTTTGTTCAATATTCAAGAACAAATTCTGACATGTGACTTAAACATCTTCTTGGTTGTTGATGCCCATTGCCAAGAAGCGATCCATCCAAGATGAATATTTTTTCTTGCAGGAGGCTTGTTTCTGAAGCATCTGTGTGAAGAATGGGTGTGCCGACCATAGTGCTTGCATCGGTGAAGATCAAAATAGTGATATTTCATATGACCAACTCGATCACAGTGTTGGCATTTTACAATTTGTTGTTGTTGCTGTGGAAGAGGAGCAGGATCTGGAACAGTTTAATGTGAACTGTCATGAATAAATCCGACACTCTGAAATTTGATGGGCTTGGAGTAGTCCAGAATATGAAAGGACACATCCTTGTCATATCCAAGACCTGTTTTGTGCTTGTTATGGACAAGCTCTTCCCAAGGTCTGGTGATGGTCTTGAGAAGTGTAGACTAAGCTGTTGCATCTGCATGTAAATATGCTCTTGTACAAGGAACTGAATGTGAATAGACTGCAACATTACTGACCTGGTGTTAATGGGAGTCTCTTTCAATTTTCTGAACAGAAACAAGTTCAGAATGATGACTCCATTGTTGTAATTCTTCTTTCTGAAGCTAAGATTCAAGTTGCACAAAATCAATCTTCTCTTGTGAATTTTATAGACAAATTCTAATGTCAGCAGGAGATGATTTGTTGATTTTCACTATGTCATTATTTGTAGACTGTATTATAGTTTTCAAAAATTCTAATACTTTATAAACCTTCCCCATTTTTTGTTCACAACTATGAAATCACTCACAATTCAATGTCACTAAAATATGCTTTGTAAATGTGCACCAAAAAATCAATGTGCAATGGTATACTAGCACTTCAACGCACTGAATTAATGCTCCAACCAGAGAGCAACAACACTATCCAACATAAAATTCAACGCAGTCAACAAAATCAACTCAGTATTAAAGGCAAGGTTTGTTTATGTTAAACTGCCCCAAAACATTTTTCTGCCTCAACCCCAGCAACTAAATTTTTTTTTGGGGGGAGTTGAACATTGAGGCAATAATTTCAAATCCTTGAGCATGCTGTGGGAGACCAAAATCTTAGTTAAGGGTAAAGTATTCAGAGGGAAATGGGTTTCTCCTCCAATCTCATTACATAAGCTGCATGGTTAGCTTCTAATTCATGAAGGAAAAAAACACAATTTATAATCATAATTTTTATATCCACGCTCCTCTAGATAACCCAAAAAAACAATTTATTCTTTCTGGTTTCAATAGAACTGATTAAAATTTTCCACTTCTTTGATTGTTTGATCACCCATGGGAGGCATGCTATTGTGAGTTGTCATGATAGAAGCTTTGAGAAGGGCATAGGAGGTGCAAAGGGCCCATGACCTATATGAGGGCCACGGGAGGTTGAGCAACCTGAAGGTGTGATGGCTGAGGGCAAGGGCTGATGTAGCAGCAAGGGATGGAGCGAGGAGGTAGCGAAAGACACGGATTTTGGGAGCGGTGTGAGGGGGAAGGGTAGTGTAGGGAACCACGAGGAGGGGCGAGGGGAGGGGCGTAGGACGGAGTTGAGAAGAGAAGGATTAGAGGAGATAGTGGGAGGGGAGTGGTGTTGGAGTGAGCGGAGGGAGGGCTTCGTGAGAGGGAGTGTTGGCGATAGCGGGAGGGGAGTGGTGTTGGAGTGAGCGAAGGGAGGGATGCGTGAGGAGTTGGCAGCGGAGGTGAGCCGATAGAGATGGGGTGCAGTGGTGAGCGGGGGTGCCGAGGGAAGTGTGTAGGCGACGAGCAGTGGGAAGGTTGATGCACAGGAGCAGGCTCTATATGGAGGTCAGGCCTACGAATATGGGAGGCCAGTGAGAGTAGTGGGAGGCCCGCAATGGATGTTGAGGGACAGGAATGAAGGGTTGGGAGTAGGGGATAATAGACCACGATTTCAATGCTCCATTCCCAATAAAAAAACCTTTCATTCCTTGACCATCGTATCCACAGATAATAGAGAGGAAAAATAGATCTCAACGCAATGAAGATTCCTTATTAAATTCACACATGAATATATGCAACCCTTAAAAATAGAGCCCTTCAATGCATAGTGAGTTTCAAATAAAACTCACAATATTTAATCAAAAAACAGGGATATAGATCACAGGAATAAAGAACACTGTGCTCTTTGTCGGGTTCACCAAATGTGTAACATCGGGTTCATCGACTTTCTTGTCAGGTTCACCAAATGTGTAACGTCTTCAAATTATAGGAACCAGAGAATTTTTTTCCAACTGTAGCAGGAAAGGCACAAGTTTGACATGTCTGGAGAGATGCATAGGTGTTTCTGTGGAGAATAGCATTTGGGCTCCCAGAGTGGCACTCCCAACTCAGCAATTAACATGCAATTTTATCCACTGAAGGGTTCTACTGTAGTAACGCAACCCTATTATTCTCTTTTCTTCTCGTGAAAACTCCAGCAACCCATATGCTCAACCAATAAATGTTGTACCACCCAATAGTAAGGAATGAGACCTAGGTATGGTAGCGTGTGAACTTCAAAGACTAAAAATGCTCAGCTTACCTCATTCAAAAGTAACTTAATATTCTCATCCTGAAAGGAATGTAGGCCAACTCTGTTCTAAGGGATAATGCCCAACAATTCCACCAGAATGCAACATATTATGTCGATGGAGAGGCCACTGAGAATGTCAGAGTGGGAGGGCAGAGTAGTGTATGGAGAGGAAACCGACTTCCTGGATGGGAGCGCACAGAGGGAAGCCCGCAGGTGGATTAGGAGACAAGTGTGGGAGGTCGAGAGACTATGTTTTATGGAGCAGTGTGTATGGAGAATGGAGAACTGAAGTTTCAAACATTGTTCAAATTTTCAGTTGTCACAAGGAAAACAATATCCATTGCAGAGAATTATACAATGACTAAATTACGCAGAGAGAGAACTTTACTATTTGTAACGGACTATCTGGCAGGTTGTTCGACCTAAAGACAATTCAACGAAATCCAATATTCTGGTCTTCAATTAAATAGTGAGAAACATAATCATTCTCTGTGCGGACAATAGCCAGAAATATAGATGTACAGAGAGGCCACTAAACGAATGGCTTTGATACCATGTTAAACACACACATGGTGGGTGAGAAGGTAAAACACACAAATAGGAAAGATAGGCATTCGTTGTGTTTCTATTACTCATATATGTACATTTATATTACATTAATGTGACTCTTGGATTCATCTTCCAAGTTCACTTGGACTGCTTTATGACTATTTTCCTTCCACACCTACCCATAGAGGATTAGGTGTCCAACAATTTTAAGATTTAGTTTCATTTCCTTGACTAAATATTCTACTTCTTTCTCATTTCCTTTAACAATTACCTTGTTCAACTTTTTTGTACTATATTGAACTTCTTCTCTCACTATGGTAGATATTTCTCCTATTTACACATTCGATAAGGAAATATATATACATTCAACTCTTTTTATTGTTTTTTGGTAACAATTATCTGTTTATAATTTCAACTATAATTGACTTCCATTTTATTTCCTCTTGCAGGTAATTGTGTACCCTGGTACTCGTAATGGAATATTTTACACTACAATTTCTCTGACATTAATTAGATTCCTTTTCTTATTCAGGTTGGTCTTCAAACTTCATAGAATATTCAGAATCAATTTATGACCCCATACTGCTAATTTTTGTTTTCTTCCATTATGGGACTGAGTTCCCAGAATTGTGTAATTTACCTATTTACAGATCTATATATATATTAGATTAATTTATGTAAATGTTTATTTAGTATTTATATTGTTATAAAATTGGACTATGTTTACCCTTCAGTGAGAAAGGGAGATTTCCAATTATGCTTAATATTGTAGTAACATATTTTCCATTTACTGTTCGCAACAGTTTTTCTATTTGGGTCATGTGAAGAATTTCTTCGATATACATGTATATCTGAATACTTTACAAATTAATGAACTCTAATGTAGTCTATATTTCCATTGCTGATATAGTACAAATATCTTTTTCTGGTAACATGCACAAATGTCCCCATTATAATTGTGTGTTTGTAACTATACTTGTATCTATATCAACAGTTTTTCATTACATATTTCTCATGTGTATACTGTATTATCCTGTTAGCTACTATTATTTCATGTTTCAATTCTTATCTAGACATGTCAGTATATAAAATTGCAATTAATGCCATGAGGTTGCTCAATATTAATGTATGAATAAATTCTATTTAGATTTAATTTAGTATACAGCTAATATCAAAACTTTAGAGTAGTCCTTTAAATCTTAAGGTTTTCTGTGAGGTACCTAACCTCATATCTAGACCCATCATTGGGTTATAGACATTCTGAGAGTTGATCCTCTGCAGAATATGTCTGTGCAAATATATAGAATGAACTGTTGCTTCTATAGTGAATTCTGTTAAATGCACAGACTACCAATGCATAATTATAATTCACATAATTTCTAGTTTCTAACACTGATTTAAACTCAAGGTTTTCATATTAACATTGACACTGTATCATTTCCAACAGTTAATCACAACATTAAATTTTAAGTCAAAATTATTCCAACCTAAATGTGCATACCACTTAGGTTTGACTGGTTGCCTCCCAACCTTAGAGCTCTTTCTCCGCAGCTCACCCGTAAGGAGAGATATTTTCCTCTAGTGATAGACAACCTCTTGTCTATCCTAAATTTGCTTATATAATCATGCTTTCCCCCAGCTTGTTTCCCTTAACTACATCCAGTTAATTTAAGATGTTGTATTCCTGTTTTCTTAGGCTTTCCCTTTGTTTCTTCCACAAATGTACTTCTAAATCTAGTTTTTTTACTTTCCATCTTTATTCCACCTCATCCCAGTAATTTCCTCTTTACTGAGGTACTTTTTATATTTTTATCTCCAATCTAATTTTAGTATTTTATTTATTCCTTCCAAGGATTTTTAGAAATCTAGGAAAGGCTTACAACCTTATCCATCCTCATGGATTTGGTTTCCAGATCTTTAATTATAATATTCATTGCACATTAATTTCTATTTTCTTCTATTAACTTAATTTAATAAAATATATCCACCATCAATATCTTCTTTGGGGTCCACTTTTACCCTTCAAGTCTTTAACTGCCTATTTTAAAAAGCATCAATTTAGGGACATTACATAAACATAGTTTAAATTCCTAGGGTTTGATATGTGCAATAAGTACCACCGATACATATCAATAATCTACCTTAACCCTCCACTTGGCATATCTCGAAAACCTCTTGGCTTACATAAAAAACCAGGGAAACCACATGAGTGCATGAGAGGTCACATGGACCATGCTCTGTTGACTATGTGTGAATGGAGTGTACTTCCATGTAGGAGTACTACCATGAGTCTAGATCATAGTAGGTAAAGAGAGATAAAAATTTGATGGAATTCAATAGTTTGAATGGTCACAGGATATAAAAATAAAACATTCCAAAACCATGCATAATGTATTAAGAGGTTACGCAAGCCTTTAATCAAATAAGGAAGGCACTTTAAATTAAAACCAAATTACCTTGGTGGGTTAATACCACGAACATTAAGTATGGTATAAAACCTAGGTGATTGATATGCATAAAGATTTCCATAGTGGGATAACCATGGTGATGACAAATTATACTTTAGAAAATCATACTGAAGGAAATCTAGAGACCTCGGAAGAACCTAGTAATTAGGAAAAAAAAAGTAGGTATGTTACAAGTGGTATGAGAGCCCAAGTTAAACACTCGGCCTAGTATGGACCCTCATCGCTTGAAGAATTCTTTTGTGTGTAATTTTAAATTATGTTAAAATTATTCTAAAATATGTTGTGTAGAATGATTATGTCAATGACTCACTGTGTATTAGATATATAAGTGAAAATAATAGTCACAACAAATTTCATGTCAGAGATGTTTGTGGACCTAGTGGAGGGGGATACTCCTCCAGATAAAAATTCTGAGATATTGGGCATAATCACAAATTTGCAGTAGGAACTAGGTCAGCAAAGGACTAGTAATGATTGTGTGTTGCAAGCAAGACATGAACAAGAGTTATTGATAAGGGAATTAACCTCTATATTGTAATTTCCCCAGTTTCTCTGCTTTTATTAGACAATTGAAAAGTCATAAAGGGTAAAGTGGACCCAAAGGAAAACAATTATTATGGACATATTTTATTATTTTAATTTAATAAAATGAAAATGGAATTAATTGTGCAAAGAATAGATAATTATTAGAGATCAGGAATCTAAATCCATGAGGATGGATAAGGTTTATAATACTTTCCCAGTTCTCCAAAAATCCTTGGAGAAAATAAATTAAATATTGAATTTTAGATTGCAGATAAAAATCTAAAAAGATACCGCAGTAAAGAGGAAATTTACTGGGAAGAGGTGGAATAAAACTAGAAAGAGGAAAAGATAGTTTTAAAGTAATTTTATGGAACGAAAAAAAGGAAAGCCTAGGAAAAAAGGAAAATAACATCCTGATTAACTAGACGCAGTTAAGGAAACAAGTTGATGGGAAATCAGGCTTAAATACGAAAATTCTCGATAGACAAGAGGTTGTCTATTGCTGGAATATTTGATCTCTGCTCGAGAGGAGTTATGGAGAAAGAGCTCATAGGTTGGGTGGAAACTAGTCTACCTTAATTGGTATGCACAAGTTAATTCATGCTAACTGAGAATTTTATTATTATTATTGTGGAGTTAATTAGTAGTAAAATACTTGACTAGATCTGTTGAGGAGTATATGTTGTATATGAAAATAATGTTAAAAATACTAAGTTATAGTGAACTGGTAGGTCTGTACATTTAACAGAGTAGTCTATAATAAGTATAGCATTACTCTGTATTGTTGTACAAACAATAATCTAAAGAGTATTAACTCTCATAATTTATAACCCCTGATGAAGATTTAAATCTGAGGTTAGGTGAACTCTGAGAAATTATTTTGAATCTTATGAGTGTCTTAGCATTATTTTACAAATCATGAAATTCTGTGAATAAACTAGTACATAATGAAAACAAATATGTCTGACAGTCCATGTAAATTCAAAACAGTCAAGTAAATTTTCTACTGTGATAGAATTGAATAATTTAATACTTTAATTGAGACATTATGAATAGTAATTTTCAAAGAGGAACTCATAAATTATTACTAGAACTTACCCATATATTTAGGAAAACTATGAGACATAGATAGCAAACATAACTTCGGTAGAGGCAATAAGAGTATGCTAAAAATATATTTCAGAGTTATGTAAATTCAAGAATATAAGTCCATATACATATAAATTTCAATTCAACTTTGGTCTAAATAATTATAAAAAATTGGGAAACTCTATCCCATATAATAAAATGTATAAGCTCTATGGAATTATGCAGTTATAGCATAACAAAAATCCCCAAATGGGTTACTGGACCAACCTGAAAAGGAAAATTCCAAAGTTATGACTGGATAGGAAACTGCTATTAGAAGTATTCAAACCAAGTATGATGTAGGGATTACCTGCACAGAACAGAAAGAAATAAATTAATTCCAGAGTATGATTTTAAACATACAATTAAATAAAATATTTCAACATCGAAAATGGATCAAGAATAATTACCTTACTCACAAAGAGGGAAAATCCAACCTGTAATAAGAAGAGAAATTTAAGTTATTACAAAGGAAGATGTAATGTCCCTAATTTTATGCTTTTAAAAATAGGCAGTCAAAGACTCTAAGGGTCAAGTGGACCCCAAGGAAAATACTAATTATGGATATATTTTATTAAATTAAATTAATAAAATGAAAAAGGAATTAATGGTGCAAGGACTAGATAATTATTAGACATCAAGGATCCAAATCCATGAGGATGGATAAGGCTCATAAGATTTTCCCAGTTCTCCAAAAATCCTTGGAGGAAATAATTAAAAAAATAGCAATTTGGATTGGATATAAAAATATAAAAAAAAAAATAACTACCCCAGTAAAGAGGAAATTACTAGGAAGAGGTGGAATAAATCTAGAAAGAGGAAAATATAGCTTTAAATTACTTTTGTGGAAGAAACAAAAGGAAAGCCTAGGCACACCGAAAAGCAGCATCTTGAATTAACTGGACGTAGTTAAGAGAAATAGGTTGATGGGAAAGAAATTTATATAAATAGATTCAGGATAGACAAGAGGTTGTCTATTGCTAGAGAATTTGATCTCTACTCGGAGGTGAGCTGTGGAGAAAGAGCTCAAAGTTTGGGTGGAACCTAGTCTACCTTAAGTGGTAAGAACTAGTTAATTTCATTTTTAAATATTACTTAAGCTATGTTATGAGTTTGTTGAGAAGGTAAAGTAGTATAGATATATATGAAATGGTGAATCTGAATAGGAGGCCATGCTATGGAATTTAGCTGAATTATAAATAAATTTGGAAGGTCTGTAAATTGAACAAAAATGACTATAATAAAAATAGGTTGTCCTGTGTTGTTTTATAGACATAACTCTATAGAGGACCAACTCTCATAATTTCTAGCTCCGGTATAAGGATTAGATCTAAAGTTAGGTGACTCACATGAAATTGATAATTCGTTAACCAATCTGTTTTAGTATTATATTACCAGGCTATATTTTACATTATGAAGCACTTTCTAAGTAGAAATAAGTACGCTTGAGAGATTAAAGAATATACAGTATAGTAAAATAAATCTTATGTTGTAACATAATTGAGAAGGATAAATTATGAACCAATATATACTAGACAGAAATATTATATGTAAATCTTTAGGATGTATTCATGCATTAGAACTAGAAGTGAAAGCATAACTGAAATTGAAAGTACCATATAGGGAATACCCAAAATCTTTTAGTTGGAAAGAAAATATTTTATTTCTTATAGTAAATATTCATACAAGTTTGAATTCTAAACCCATATAGTCATATCCTTTAAAAAAAAAAAGGTTTCGGTCCACAGGATTTAACAGTTTAAGTAAGATATGACTTATCAAAACATTATATATAAGGAACATTGTTCCTTTATAAAATATTGCTAAGTTTCTGATGAAAACAGATCTTGGGGTAAGCCCAAAATCTCCTTTCATGTAAAAAAACTCAAACCTGGGCCTGTGGGTTATGGCCCATTAAGCCTTCACGGAAGCGTTTTTAGGATTTTAAACCTTTTAATATTCAACCGTGGATCTCTTTTAAAATCGAGCCATCCTTTTAATCCACTTAAAAACACACAGCGTTTGAACGCCATTTACAACCACTGCACATATTACATAATATGTGTTAAAACCCCGTGGCTACACATTATACAAATACACGGGAGTATTGTATAGATTGCGCTGTCGGATCTTAAAACATATTACACCGCCTCTATGGACATCAGCAGGTCCGCCGATTCAACCAATTCCGATTGATACATTCTACACTGCTCCTATCCGATCAGTTGGAAGTCGGAATCGCCAGTTACCCCTCGTAAGTTTCGCGATAACCACCGGAACCGAGCTCACTTCAAACAAGTTTTTAATTACATTTCACGTTCATTCCATTTGCATTTGCAGTGTTATGTGAACCCCTCTCCGGCTCCGTGGCAATGTTATACGCTCCGTTGATCACAAAGATCCAAAGGATCCTGTGCATCAACAGCTTATCCTCCTCTCAATACTGCAACTTGATCGATCCATTACCCATCGACTAACACTTTCACACGTCGACTTCACCGCGGAAATTACATAACCCAGCATTTCACACTTTCAACAATCTCTGTCAATTCAAATTCAGACTTCATATATATAACAGTTACATGAGATTTCAGATCGCCATCGATCCTGAAGTGATCGATGTCGATTGACAAGTTCACGACACGAAATTAACTTAATTATAAAACACACATAAACGTACACAACATACACTCTATCCGATTTTGATATATTATATAAAACGGTTACAGGCTAAGGCGTTTCAGCCTTAGAAACAAACTCAAATTCAATTACATCTTACTCACTCACAATTTCCTCCCAAATCAGATATCTCACGCCCTCTCGACCTCTGTCTTATATACATAAGAAGCATTAGAAAGGAAGGATCGATCAGATCCTCTCCTTGTTTTCCTCCAACGGAACTCTCCATAATGCATGCACGGCAGATACTATATTCATCAAATCCGCTTCAAATCTGTTTTATATCTGTTTTAAAACCGATTTCCCATATTTTCTCCTTCAATTCAGCTCGACTATCCACGTACTCTTCGCTCCTCTTCGGATTCCTCTTCAATTAACGAGGGGTTAGATGCTCCTGCATCAGACTCCCGAGGTAGAAAAAGTTTTATGACCTCTTGGTCATATACTTCTCCTTATCCTTAGAAATTTTTCAGTGGAACTGCTTTCATGATCTTCTGTGAGCTGCAACCAACCTCTGCAGTAACAGTCTCCTTCTGTTACACGATACCTCACCAAGCCCTCCGCACTCGGTCTTTTGGCATCCTTCTGGTTCTCTTCTCTGGAACCAATTGAGCACACCTTGCTCTAGGTTGCTGCAAACCTTCTCACCTTCCGCTGCCACCATCTGCATGACAGTAAGATCATAAACTCTCCAGCTTTAAAAAAACTGTACCTCTTTCCCCTTCTGCTTGCATTCTTCTTCCTTCTCGCAGGAAATCCTTTCCCTGCTCTGATACCACTTGATGAAAAGAGATCTTGGGGTAAGCCCAAAATCTCCTTTCATGTAAAAAAACTCAAACCTGGGCCTGTGGGTTATGGCCCATTAAGCCTTCACGGAAGTGTTTTTAGGATTTTAAACCTTTTAATATTCAACCGTGGATCTCTTTTAAAATCGAGCCATCCCTTTAATCCACTTAAAAACACACAGCGTTTTAACACCATTTACAACCACTGCACATATTACATAATATGTGTTAAAACCCCGTGGCTACACATTATACAAATACACGGGAGTATTGTATAGATTGCGTTGTCGGATCTTAAAACATATTACACCGCCTCTGTGGACATCACCAGGTCCGCCGATTCAACCAATTCCGATTGATACATTCTACACTGCTCCGATCCGATCAGTTGGAAGTCGGAATCACTAGTTACCCCTCGTAAGTTTTGTGATAACCACCGGAACCGAGCTCACTTCAAACAAGTTTTTAATTACATTTCGCGTTCGTTCCATTTGCATTTGCAGTGTTATGTGAACCCCTCTCCGGCTCCGTGGCAATGTTATACGCTCCGTTGATCACAAAGATCCAAAGGATCCTGTGCATCAACAGCTTATCCTCCTCTCAATACTACAACTTGATCGATCCATTACCCATCGACTAACACTTTCACACGTCGACTTCACCGCAGCAATTACATAACCCAGCATTTCACACTTTCAACAATCTCTGTCAATTCAAATGCAGACTTCATATATATAACAGTTACATGAGATTTCAGATCGCCATCGATCCTGAAGTGATCGATGTCGATTGACAAGTTCACGACACGAAATTAACTTAATTATAAAACACACATAAACCTACACAACATACACTCTATCTGATTTTGATATATTATATAAAACGGTTACAGGCTAAGGCGTTTCAGCCTTAGAAACAAACTCAAATTCAATTACATCTTGCTCACTCACAATTTCCTCCCAAATCAGATATCTCAGCCCTCTCGACCTCTGTCTTATATACATAAGAAGCGTTAGAAAGGAAGGATCGATCAGATCCTCTCCTTATTTTCCTCCAACGGAACTCTCCATAATGCATGCACGGCAGATATTATATTCATCAAATCCGCTTCAAATCTGTTTTATATCTGTTTTAAAACCGATTTCCCATATTTTCTCCTTCGATTCAGCTCGACTATCCACGTACTCTTCGCTCCTCTTCGGATTCCTCTTCAATTAACGAGGGGTTAGATGCTCCTGCATCAGTTTCTTAGTAGAACTTATGCAGAGCAGCATATGAGAAAAGCCAATGCGCATCTGGACCAACTTGTATAACAAAAGTCCACTTATTATCTGCAAATAGTAAATGACAATAGACGTATATCAATCCCAACAGTAGGTGACATATGGTCATACCTGCAAGGGACATAATCAAAAGTTATATTTTGATTTATAATACTAGAGACAAATCATAAATAAAATATGTAAAACTTAAATGCAAGAGTATTAAACGAAATACCTTATGGACTTGCATTTAAATTTGCATCTAGAAAAGAGATGAAATTAGTGTTTAAGATGTTCACAAGGAATATAAAACGTAAATAACTATAACTAAGATTTAGTATGATAGAGTCTCCATGTATGAGAAGTACCCATGTGCGCATATACAGTAAAGAGAAGATTGTCATTCACATACCGGAGATTGACTCAAAATATTTTTAAATTATTAAGACAAAACAAAAAATATATTCTTATGTAAATATAACTTTATAAGTATGTCGAGTGATAACTGCGAAAAAATTGAGAGGAAAGTCTAAATTCCAGTAAATTAGATGTAACTAGAAATCGAGAAATTATGTGGAGTAAAAACGAAAATTTTGCACAAGAAAAACTAGCAAGGGATTTTCATTCGAGAATCCACGAAATTAAGAAATTAATTTAAGGATTCGTTTTAAGGAAATCAAGTTAAAACTTCAGATGTTGAAAAAACATAATAAAACTAAACCAGGTCATAAAAACCAACTTTGTAAACGGGAACAAGGGAAATATGAGCTTACTCGAAGTGTAGTTGACCATTACACGAAACACCGAGAAGTAGCAGAAGGTTGTCTAGTCTTCCAACTGTGTTTCAACAACTGCGGTACGAATATATCGATAGACTTCGTACCAACAATATTTCTATGAAATATCAAAAATAGATCAAAGGTGGAAAATGAAATTTCCATCCTGAAATTGATGCAAGTAGGAAATGTTTCAAAAGTCATTCTCAAATCATATATTGGTATAGAAACTCTAAAATTCTAGGTATGGGAAACTGAATAAAGTAAACCAAAATACGAAATCTCTGTGAGTAATTAGCACAATGAGAATCATGGAAATGAAAAAATTGCAGAGACACAGTGTAACTAATTATCATAAATTTCTCGCCAATAGTTATAAAGGGACATTCATTGTCCCTATGTCTTCCAAAACTTGCATAATACAAAAAAAATATATAGTAAATATAGACAAGAAATAAAATGTGAATTCCATAACTATGAAGAGAGTTTATTTACATGAAAGTTTCACAAGGGAAGAACGATTGCATTTCATCATTCTGGACAGAAAAAATTGAGAAATAAGTTAATTGTGATAACAAGTGCATGAAGAGCTAAAGTCACGTAAATTCGGTTCATTCATAAATACATCCACAATGTTGCCATACCTGGTAGGTAGTCTCGGCGTGGAAAATGTCAAGCTTCTCTTCTATCCATTAGTGTTGTTCCTAACTAACATAGACCATGCGAATAGCTGTGGTAAATTGGATGGAGGAGAGGTGGAATAACACTGAATGGGGAGGCATTTAACAAAAACAATGGGGAAAAATGATCCGCTGCTCAAACAGAAAAAATTTATGGAGACATGAAACCCTATCTTGTATTAAATCATAACCATCCAAGTGTTAACAATCGGGAGTGGTATGAGTGTTTCCTGCGGATCAAGGGGTGAAATCTGAGGCCATGTGATCTAATACACTCAATTAAATACATACATATCCCAATAAATATCATGTACAAATTTTTTGTGCTCCAAGTGATGTGACGAGTACAATCAAGTTAATGGAAGGAGGTACCGTAATTCGAATTTACAACCATTCTTAAATGTTGGTCTAGGCATTAATAAATAAGATTATTTGAAAATCGGAATAACATCAATAGTGTATCTATTCTCAACATTTATGTTAACAGTTGATAGATCTATGAGTCACGTGGAAAGGGTAAGTCCACGTAGCCAGGGTTAAATGTTTAATTGATGTAAATGAAATTTATAAGAATTTCTCAATTCACGTGTTGAAGGGTGGATAGAATTTTGTAGTTGGAATTCTATAAACAGATGGCAACACTTACATATAGAATGGTGAGGACTATTTATAATGGTTGCGTAAACATGGCAAAGTGGTGGAGTGACGTGAAAGACGAATCGTATAAACCCATGCCCTAAAATTTAAAATGGTATTGAACGGCTTGTTTTGATGGTCCTAGACCCTTATAAATATTTATAAAAATTATTAAAGGGCCACAAGATTTCAATTTTCATGGTGAATAAACATATATATATATATATGGTTACCTTAAAAACCTTTATGAATAAACCATACCAAAATGAGGTGGCTTATACATAGGGCTATATATATACATGCTAGAATATATATATATATATATATATATATATATATATATGCTAACTTTTAAGATAAAGTTATAATAGTATATAATGGTGGAGAGGAAGTTATATTTAGAAATTGTTCTAAGTTTTAGCATGAAAAGGGGAAATTGTGATTTATACTTAAGATACTATTGGTATACAATTATCTATGTAGAATAAACTTAGAATCTTATGGAAACTTTATAATTGGAATATTAGTTCCAATTAGTGAATGAATAAAGTGGAAAGAGGTAAATGTACAGCGAAGAAAACTGTTGTTGGTAGAGTTACATCAGAAAGTGAAAATCAGTAATCTATTCATAATATGAAAATAGAATTAGCACTACAAAAAGAAAAAAAGATTGTGGGAAATAGAGATATTACAAATGGTATCAGAGCCCATGTTAAAACACTCGGCCTTAATGTGTGCTCACACCAGAAAAAAATTATTTTGCTGTAAAGTGTTTACTAATTTTGAATTTCATTAATGTTAAATTTTATGTACAGTGAAATAGTGCATAAATATACAGTTTCAAACCATGAGAGAGGGGGATGAGCTGTATGAGGATTTTGGTGGTGAACAAAATCCAGCATATCTAAATGTTTCATTGATGGTTATGATGCATTGAATGCAAAAAGAATTTATGAAAATAAAAATAACCACAATGAAAGGCTATCATTAGCCAGTAAAGAGAAAGAAAGATTAATCAGAGAATTGACCTCTCAGAACAGTCACAAAAGTAAAGGTCTAGGATGAAAGAAAAAGAGAACCGAAAATCACTCAGAAGAGTCTAAGGAAGATGATGCCTCTAAACAACAGTCTAGGAGAAATAAGGAATTATAGGGTGAATTCCGAAAAAAACCTCCCTCCTATGATGGGGAGAAGGAGGAAGATACAGAATCTTGGCTTCTAAGCATGGTAAGTTATGTTCAAGTGGTGAAGTATAAAAGTAACTTAAAATCTGAGTTGCCTATTTACAAATTCTAGATAAGGGCTACCTTGCAGCAGTAGGAAAATAAGTGTGAAAAATGTCACTTAAAAGGGATGTTCAATTTAAAACTAGTAATAGACATTTGAATGACTGATCATAGGATGTCAAAGCCAAATATTTTAGGAGCATAGGTTGGGACAGCTTATTATTACTTAGTTGTTACCAAACTCACCAACCTACTTCGCTAGTTGTCTTGTATATTAAAATTAAAGGCAAGGACAAGATGATGCTAAAAATTGTCTACCTACTAGTTATAAGAAGAAGAATGAGGGATTCTGTCTCCTGAAATTCGGAAACCAGTAATACTGAAAACTACTAATTTAAGAATAAAGTAAATGTGATTAGTAAGAAAAGAGAATGATGAAATATGTAGAGTGGAAGGACCACAATTGAGAAAAAAAACCCCTCAAAGTGCATAGGTAGGATTATTGACCCACTTATCGTGGATTAAATACTTTTAAAAATAGGATTTTATTAAGAAATTTATTCATAACTGAAAATGGTAGATATTCTATCATTAGAAATATAAAATCTGAGTAGGACAAAGAGGATGGAGGCAATGGAAAATAAATTTAAAGGCATGAATGATGAACAACATGTTCTATTCTAGTTGATGAACTCAGAAGTAGTTTAACAAAAGAAAGAAAAAATTCCAGCAAGATGGAATTGTTTACAAAATTGACATATAATATTTCCCCAAAATGTTGAAAAGTAAACAGGTATAAAGAACCTTAGTTAAAGTTAAATGGTTCATTTTTCAATTCCTATGCAGTGATGATAGAAATCGAGAACCTTTGTGGAGTAAAAATGAAAATTTCGCACAAGAAAAAATAGCAAGGGATTTTCATCCGAGAATCCACTAAATTAAGAAATTAATTTAACCATTCGGTTTAAGGAAACCATGTTAAAACTTCAGATGTTTAAGGAAGATAATAAAACTAAACTAGGTCATAAAAAACAACTTTGTAAATGGGAACAATGGAAATATGAGCTTACTAGAAGTGTAGTTGACCATCGCATGAAACACCGAGAAGCAGTAGGAGGTTGTCTAGTCTTCCAACTGTGTTTCAACAACCGCGGTACAAATATATAGATATAATTTGTACCAATAGTATTGCTATGAAATATCGAAAATATATCAAAGGTTGAAAAATGATATTTCCATCCTGAAATTGATGCAGGTAGGAAATGTTTCAGAAGCAATTCTCAAATCAGATATTGTTATAGAAACTCTAAATTTATGGGTATGGGAAACTGAATAGAGTAAACCAAAATACAAAAGCTCTGTGAGTAATTATCACAACGACAATCATGGAAACAAAAAAATTGCAGAGATACAATGTAACTAATTACCATAAATCTCTCGCCAATAGCTATAAAGGGACATTCACCGTCCCTATGTCTTCCAAAACTTGCATAATACAAAAAAAAAAAATAGTAATACAGTAAATATAGACAAGAAAGAAAATGTGAATTCCATAACTATGAAGAGAGATTACTTACACGAAAGTTTCATAAGGGAAGAACAATTCCATTTCATCGTTTTGGCCAGAGACAATTGATAAAATAAGTTAATTGTGATAAACAGTGCACGAAGAGCCAAAGTCACAGAAATTTGGTTCATTGAGAAATATGTTTACAATGATGCCATACCTGGTAGGTATTCTTGGCATGGAAAATTCCAAGCTTCTCCTCTATCCATTAGCGATGTTTCTACTAACATAGACCATGCGAATAGCTATGGGTAAATCAAATGGAGGAGAGGCAGAATAATGTCGAATAGGGAGGCGTTTAACAAAAACGATGGGGAAAAATGATCCGCTGCCCAAACAGAAAAAAATTATGGATTTATGAAACCCTATCATGTATTAAATCGTAACCTTCCATGTGTCAACAATTGGGAGTGGTATGAGTGTTTCCTGCGGCTCAAGGGGTGAAATCCGAGACCATGTGATCCAGTACGCTCAATTAAATAAATACATATCCCAATAAATCTCATGTACAAATGTTTCGTGCTCCAAGTGATATGACAAGTACAATCAAGTTAATGGAAGGAGGTACCGTAATTCGAATTTACAACCATTCTTAAATGTTGGTCTCAGCATTAATGAATAACAATATTTGAAAATAGGAATAAAATCAATAGCATATCTATTCTCAATAGTTGTGTTAACAGTTAATATATTTATGAGCCACGTGGAAAGGGTAAGTCCACGTAGGCAGGGCTAAATGTTTAATTGACATAAATGAAATTTTCAAGATTGCTCAGTTCACGTGTTGAAGGATGGATAGAATGTTGTAGTTGGAATTCTATAAACAGATGGAAAAAATTACATATAGAATGGTGAGGATTATTGATAATGGTTCGTAAACATGGCAAAGTGGTGGAGCGACGTGGAAGACGAATCGTATAAACCCATGCCCCGAAATTTAAAATTGTATTAAACAGCTTGTTTTGATGGTCCTAGACCCTTATAAAGATTTATAAAACTTATTAAAGAGCGAAACGATTTCGATTTTCATGGTGAATAAACATATATGTATATATGGTTACCTTAAAAACCTTTAATTAGAATTATATAGAGGTTTAAGACCATAGGTGTTAATTTCACGTTTTAGAAAGAAGCTAGAACATGATGAAATATATATACGTTAGGGCCAAGTGTATATGGTGGAAGGGTAGATAATAAATCTTGGAGATAAGTGTTTAATATATATATATATATATATATATATATATTCTAGGTGGGTGACAGCAATAACCTTTATGAATAAACCATACCAAAGTGAGGTGGCTTATACATAGGGCTATATATATGCGTGCCAGAAAATATATATAAATATGTATGCTAAATTTTAAGATAAAGTTATAATAGTGTATAATGGTGGAGAGGAAGTTATATTTAGAAATTTTTCTAATTTTTAGCATGAAAAAGGGAAATTGTGATTCATAGTTAAGAGACTATTGGTACACAATTTTCTATGTAGAATAAACTTAGAATCATATGGAAACTTTATAATTGGAATATTAGTTCCAATTAGTAAATTGATAAAGTGGAAAGAGGTAAATTTACAGTGAAGAAAACTGTTGTTGGCAGAGTTACATTAGAAAGTGAAAATGAGTAATCTATTCATAATACAAAATAGAATTAGCACTACAAAAAAAAAAAAAAAAATTGTGGGAAATGAACATGTTACAGAAGATGTGAGTAACATCTAAGTACAAAGAAATTAATTTAACTAAGGAAACTTCTTACCTTAAAATCTGAGAGGAGTAACGAGAGAAATTGGACATGTAAGGAATGAGAATTCTTGTGCAATTTAGAAAGAAATAAAGGTATTATTTATATAAATTAAAATATAATCAATAACAATACCTACATAAGAAGGGGTTTAAACTGTAAGAACCTGAATAAATAATTATTATCATTATACAGGCTATATGATTATGAACTAAAGATACAACATACCTCTATGAGAATGTTGGAAGAGAAATCATATCTCTATGAGAATGTTGGAAGAGAAATCGAAATTTCTCAGGGTATCATAATTTCCGACTTTGTATTCTGGAAATTTCAATGTGTTTCCTAATTAATATTTTAAAACACTAAAACAAAAATTGTTAAAGGAAATTAATTAAATCCTTAACCCTGTAGAGGTCTCGGAAAATCCCAATCTGAGGGAGCACGGCCAAAACATAAACACAGAATGTTGGAAATATTGTCATTGATGGCAAAGGAGGTAGCAGATGTAGAGACAGGAACAGTTACAAGGAGACAAAGACAGACAATGGAGACAGCAAAGAGGAAATGAATATAAAGGAGAAAGGCAGAGGCGGAGGAAGAAAATATAATAAGAGGCAGAACTGTTATCAGAAGCAGAGGCAGAGGTAGAGCGACAGAAGTAGTAGAGGCAGAGGCAGAGTGACAGAAGCAACAGAGGCAGAGCAGTTATAAAATTCCAAGCCGGGCGTTATTTATATATATATAAATAAAGTCTGAGAATCATATCCTGTGTGTGTATGAACTGTGTAATGGAGAATCATATCCTGTGTATGTATGAACTATGTAACGGAGAATCATATCTTGTGTATGTATGAACTATGTAACGGAGTGATAATACAATGGAGATTCGGACGGAACCTTGTGTAAATAAGACGGAACCAGCGCATGTTTGATGTTGCCCGGAGTTAGTGTTAATGCGAAGAAATTAGCGTTAAAACGGTGTATTTAACTATATGATGGAACCTTGCGTGGAATGAAGTGGAACCATGACCCATATGAACAGTGACGGTGGTTTAAAGTGAACGGTGGTATTCTTCACACCACTATTATACGGAAGGCGGTATTCCCAAATTGGCAGCGATTCCATTGATTGATCGACACGTGTCCCTGGATGAACAGTAAAACCACCGTTTAACGTGCGCCTTCGCGCATTAACTTTCATACCAGGACGCGGAGCGAAATTGACACGAGACATTGATCTAGAAGAAGGCCATCGGACGGTGATCGTGCGTCGGACTTGCCCGGAGTTTAACCAAGGTGCGCGAATGATAGTCCAGATGTGACGCGCCATCGCGCGTTATCTTTCGCGAAAGTTGCTCGTGCGATATCCGTTGGATCGGGCAATGCAATGACAGCCATCGGATGGACGCGTGAGTTAACAAAGGTACGGTCTATGCATTCACGAAGTGTACTGTGGGCCCGGGGCGGAAATATATGTAAAGAATTCGTTTATTAATGTTAGTCGACGCATTATAAGGACCGATGGAATATATATGAAAATATTATGTATAATAATGTTTGAATATGATCCGGGCGCGTAGCAAATATAATATACAATGGTTGGTGGTGCGATGGTGGTGCGCGGTGTTGCATGGGCGGAGACACCACGTAATGGTGGTTGCAAGGGCTACCTTTCGCCCGTACACAACACTTGGGATGAGGCCCCGCATTTAACCGTGGCCGTTCATTTGTGGTCAGCGCTTGATCGGGAAGTCAAATGCGGGGGTTCCCATCCCGTTAAGCTCCTGGATTTTTAACCTCCCACTAGCCGTCGATCTCCTGTCGAGCGATGATCGCTCCGCCAACCTGCTCCCACTTTTCTTCTGCGCCTATTCATCCATGCTACCACCTGTGAACTGATCCGAGCAGTTGGAAATTACATTTCAACATTATTCGGGTGTAAAATTAGATTGGATCAAAGGATAAGTAAATCCAAAAGAAGAACTAAGTAGTGAGACTACAATTCCTTGGCTTGGAGTTTATTTAATTGCCAGTCCCGGAAACAAGAACCTGTTGAATTTCCAGAATTGTGGATGGTTGAGTGCGTTGGTTTTATTTTGAAAAAATACTTGTTATATTGGGAGATATAAGGTTGTAAAGGTATTCATTAATCAAATTCTAAGAATTTTATGAATGAATTGAACAGAGGATTAAGAAGACCCTTACTGAATAAAAAGATGAGAATTGGGCATTGTGAGATTGTCAGGATGGCGCACAGCTTTGAGAAATGAAGCTTGGGATGCATTTACACATAGTTAAGTGAAATATTGAAAAGTACTGGGAATATGGTTGATTTATTAACACTTCATATTTAAGCATTGGAACTGCCAGTGTAGAACAAAGCAGAGATTGTGAGATTGCTCGGACTTGGGAAACGATTGGGCATGAAACTTAAATGCAATTATGGAAAAGGAAAAAGAAGAGGAGAGCATGCAGAGATACACAGAGATTACAGGTTTGACAAGAATATGCACAGGAATGAGTTGGACAGGAGAATAAGCACAGAAAATAGGGAATATACAGATGACAGTAAACAAAGAAGATGCAAAACAATTTCTTAACAGCAGTAGAAAAAGACAAAATCCAGTAAAGCCAAAATCCAGAAAAGGAGCTGAGTGAAATTGAAATGTGTAATTAAAAATGTAAATGTAAATGTTGTAATTATTTTTATTGTTTGTGATGCAAAGGCAAGTATCCTAAGGAAAGGACAAAATCCCACTGTAGCTTGGAAATTTGTACATATTGTAGTAATTCTAAAAAGGAGTTGGAAAAAGGAATAAGAAGACAGAAGCCAAAGAGTCATGACTGTTCACTTCGGATTCCTTGTGAAAGACAAACAGTCATGTGAGAATTTCTATATATAATATCAATTTTGATAAGCTCAAATAGAAAAATAGAGAGAGTGAGAGAGAGAGAAAATATAGATAATGTAGAATATAGAAGAATAAGGCAGAGAAGATTAAGAGAAGAAGAGCAGAAAAGAGAAGCTACAGAACAGGGCTGATATCTGAAGTAAATCAGCAAACATTCAGTTTGATAAATTGAGGAAGTTGGAGCTTACCTATCAAGTTGCAGCTTGATAGCAGTCAGTTGTAGCTGACTGAGGTTGAAGCCTCTTGTAGGTTGGTGCCTGCAGAAAATTGAAGGGAGTTGGTGCTTCCTTGCAAGTTGTAGCTTGCAGAATTGAGGTTGGAGCCTCCTGTAGGTTGGTGCCTACAGAAAAATAGTGGTGAGAGGGAGTTGGAGCTTGCCTTTGCATCACAACAATAGTAATATGTGGTTTTCTCCCTTTATGGGTTTCCACTTATATCTGGTGTCTATGTGCATGATATTTATGTATTGATCTGATATGTATCATCTGCTTAATATCTGTTGCTCTCATATTAAGTCTACTGCTATATTATACTAACACTTGTTGCTTTCATTCTAAGATTACTCACACATTAAATTGGATATAAAATGAAGGTGTAATTAAGTTTAATGAAAAGTTCTAAAAGATCAGGAATGTGTTAAATTGATTCACCCCCCCCCCCCTCTCAGTTTAACTAAAGTTTCAACAATTGGTATCAGAGCAGGTTACTTTGTTCAAGTCTAACAACTGAAAGGAGATCCTAGGTTCCCAAGATGGCTAGTAAAGAAGGATGCTCAACCAATAAAGCCCCTTTCTTCACTGGTGAAAATTATGCTTTCTGGAAAATAGGAATGAGGACATACATAATGTCTCTAGTAATAGAAGTCTGGATTGTTGTGGAATTAGGATATGCCCTGAAGGCAACTGACACAGAAAAAGAATCAAAACAAGATTTTGTGGCTAATGCAAAAGCCATGAATGCCATCCTGAATGGATTGTGTGAAGCAGAGTTTATTAAAGTAATGCACAAAGACACTACCAAAAAAATATGGGATACTCTTGAAAACATACATGAGGGAGACTAGAAAGTAAAGACTTCCAAAATTCAAGTCTATAGAGCCCAGTTTGAAAACTTTAAAATGAATGATGATGAAGACATTGCCAGTTTCTTCCTAAAAACTGCAGAAATTATTAATATGAAAGCTCTTGGAGAAAAAATGCCAGAAAGTATAATTGTGCAAAAGATTCTAAGATCTCTTCCATCCAGGTTTAATCCAAAGGTGTCTGCAATAGAAGAAACAGCTGATTGGGAGTCCTTAACCATGAACTAGCTACTTGGAAATCTAACAGCTTATGAAATGAGGCTCCCATAGAAGAAGCCAAGTACGAGGGAAGCAACCTTTAAAACAGAAAAGAAGAAAGAAGAAGAGGGAGACATATGCTCTTGCTCAGATGAAGAAGAAGAAAATTTTGTCAAGAAATTGGATAGAGGCTCAGGTAAATACAAAGGTAAACTCCCCTTCAAATTCTTTAACTGTGGAAGAGTGGGACACTATGCTACTAAGTGTCCTCACAAGAAAATAAGGAATCAGGCTCAAGAGTCAGAGAAAAATAAATCAAAGAACTAGCAGGAAGGAAAGAAGTTCAACAGAAAATCCTTCTATGCTCAACAAGACAACAGTACAACTAAAGATTCAGATGAACCCTCAAGTGAAGAAGGAACCTTCGAATTCTTATTGATGGCCATAGAAGATCTTGAAGGACCCCTGCTAGAAGATGAAGAAGAAGAAGGGGAAGTCGACCTTGAGGGGGAGCTAAGAAGTGCTCTGGAAGAGATTGACAGACTCAAACTGAAGTGCAGAAAACAAAAGGACATTCTTCTTAAGTATGTAAGAGAAGAACAAAACTCAGAAGTCCTCATGTAGCTAAAGGTAGAGCTTGAAGAAGCCAAGAATATATAAGTCATGTTACTTCAGCAAATCAAGGATAAAATTCAAGAACAAGAGAAACTGGAAGAAGAAGTAGTATGTCTTAGGAAGAAACTAGAAAATGCTCAAAGGACAGTGCTTATAAACTCTTCTCAAACAAGCTCTAGTAAGTTGAATGAAATTCAGGTTGCTCAAAGATCCCCAATGATAAAAACAGGAATAGGCTATGAAGGAGAATCGAGTAAAGGCAAAGAAAAGGAAAACAAAAATATTATTTTTGTAAAAGCAAAGAAGAATGATGAAGTAGCTCAAACAATTCCTACAAAAGAAGAAATCAGCAATAAGGAAGACAGAGATCAGAAGAAACCACTAGTAGCAAAGAATGTAATAAATACTAAGACCCCTGAATATGTAAAATTTGGAAACCATCAAAGAAGATTCTTCCCTCCAATGAAGAATGCCACCTGTTATGTCTGCCACAAGTTGGGACACATTGCTGCATATTTTCATGCAAGAAGGAGTAATTCAAACCAGCAAAAGATGCAAACATTGAAGAGACTGCCTCAAGCAAACAAATGGAAGAGACAACCTTACATTAGGTATGCAAATAACTTCTATGGTTACTACTTTTACTGTAAGGAATTTGGTCATAAAATCATTGAATGTAGAAAGTATGGACAAATATTGATGTTTAACACCTCAAGGAGGTTTATGATTCAAAGAAATTTTGTTCATACTCATAACTCTGCAAAAATAATGATCAAATGTTGTGTATGCAATCAAGTTGGACATATACCTTCTAAATGTCCTCTAAGAAAATGTAGTCCATCATCCCACAAAAGATACCAAACAAAAGAGTGCTTCCAGTGGATAAAGAAGGAGAATAAATGTGATTTGGCCCTAACTACTCAAGACCTGAAAAGCCAGTGGTACCTGGACAGTGGCTGCTCAAAACATATGACTGGAGACAAAAGCAATTTTATAACTCTTGATGAAAATAAATCTGGCAATGATAAATCAGGTAAGATCAAGGGAAAAGGCTCAGTCAGCATAGATAATGGAAGAGGAAAGGCCCAAGATGTACTATTTGTAGATGGGCTAAAAGAAAATTTACTGAGTGTCAGTCAGATGTGTGACAAAGGCTGTGAAGTTCTCTTTAGAGCACAAGATTGTGAAGTCAAATCAAGCACAACAGGAAAGACTCTGCTCAAAGGTGTTCAAACAGAGAGTAATGTTTACATAGTAAAAGAGGAGGATGAAGCCTGCCATCCAAGAAAACTTGAGGAGTCATGGTTATGGCATAGGAGATTGGGACATCTCAACTTCGACCATATCATCAGACTGAGAAAGAAGAAAGCTATCAGAGATATGCCAGAAATAAAAAGGCCTTCAAATACCATATGCAAATCTTGTCAATTGGGGAAACAAACTCGCACTTCCTTTAAATCCAAAGAGGAGTGATCAACAAGAATACCACTCCAGCTTGTGCACATGGATCTGTGTGGACCTGCAAGAACTAAAACACCAAGTGGAGAATCCTACTTCATGCTGATAATAGATGATTTCTCCAGAATGACATGGGTTGCATTTCTCAAAAATAAATTAGAAGCACTAGAAAAGTTTAAGAAATTCAAAGCATTAGTAGAAAATCAAACTGGATGCAAGCTAAAATGTATCAGATCAGATAGAGGAGGAGAATTCACTGATTATGACTTTGCAGACCTATGCAATGAACATGGCATAAAACAACAATTTACTATTGCAGGGACAGCTCAGTAGAATGGAGTAGTAGAGAGACAAAATAGATATGTTCAACAAATTTCCAGAGCCATGATGCAAGAGAATAATATTGCTCAAACCTTTTGGGCAGAAGCTGTACACACAGCAGTACATATTCTAAACAAAGCTCATTTAAGACCTAACAGTGACAAGATACCTTATGAGCTATGGCATTGTAAACCTGCATCAATCAAGCACTTTAGAGTCTTTGGTAGCAAGTGCTACATAAAGAATAATGATGAAAATCTGGGGAAGTTTGATGCAAGAGCAGATGAAGGGATATTTCTAGGATATGCATCCAAAAGTAAAGGATACAGATGCTACAACAAGACTCTTCAAAAAATTGTAGAAAGTATTGATGTAAGATTTGATGAAGAACTTCCAAACAAGACAAGAGATATAGACTGCAGCAGCCATCCTGAAAATCATGAAGAAGAGGACCAAGATGATGAAGAAACAAGAAAAACATCAGAAAATGCTGAACTGAACTCAAAAACCCCCTCAAGATACACTCAAAAGAACCATGCAGAAGATCAAATCATAGGAGACAAGAGTGTAGGAGTCCAAATAAGAAGGCAGCTAACAGAACAAACTGAAGAGGTATACATAGCCATGCTGTCACAAATAGAGCCAAAGAAATTTGAAGAAGCCAGCAAGGACAAATCTTGGGTAAATGCAATGAATGAAGAATTGGACCAAATTGAAAAGAAAAATACCTGGGAACTAGTTCCTAGACCCACTGAGAAAAATTTCATAGGCTCAAAATGGGTATTCAAAAATAAAATGAATGAAGAAGGTCAAGTAATCAGGAATAAAGCCAGACTTGTCTGCAAAGGATACTCACAAATTGAAGGACTTGATTATGAAGAAACATTTGCCCCTGTAGCCAGAATGGAAGCTATCAGAATGTTTCTGGCATTTGCATGCTATCAAAACTTCAAAGTATATCAAATGGATGTAAAATCTGCATTTCTGAATGGAGACTTAGAAGAAGAAGTCTACATGGAACAACCAGAAGGCTTCTCCTTGACAGATAAAGAAGACTATGTATGCAAACTGAAAAAGGCCCTATATGGACTGAAACAGGCTCCTCGTGCTTGGTACTCAAGACTGGATAAATATTTGCAAAAACAGGGTTTTAAGAGAGGTGGAGTAGACAACAATCTATACATAAAAGCCCATGAAAATGAACTCTTGATTGTTGTAGTGTATGTTGATGACATTATGTTTGGAAGCAACAAAGATGAACTAGAAAAAGGGTTTGCTGATGAGATGAAAACAGAGTTTGAAATGTCTATGATTGGAGAACTCAGTTTCTACTTGGGACTGCAAATTCAGCAAAAGAACACAGGCACATTCATTTCTCAAGAAAAATACGTAAAAGAAATGCTAAAAAAATTCAAAATGGAGGACTGCAAACCAATGACAACCCCCATGATCACGGGATGCAAGCTGTGTGCTGATGATAGGTCTGCAGATGTAGATCAAAAACTCTACAAATCCATGATAGGAAGTCATGTATTTGGATAAAGATTGGCATCTACATCATGCTAGCAGAGGACTAGTGGCAAGATTATGTACAGCACCTAAACAAAACCATCTTCTGGTAGTAAAAAGAATACTTAGATATCTACAAGGAACATCACAGTATAGACTTTGGTATCCTAAAGGAAAAAGCTTCACTTTAACAGCATACATAGATGCAGATTGGACCAGTTGTGTTGTTGACAGGAAAAGTACAAGTGGAGGTGCTTTTTATCTAGGAGAAAGTCCGGTGGCATGGTTAAGCAAGAAACAAACATCCATCTCTCTGTCTACAGCTGAAGTAGAATATATAGCAGCAACAGCATGTTGTACACAAGTCATGTGGATTAATGCAACTCAAGACATGAAGGTAAGCATTGATGAACCTATCTCAATCAAATGTGATAATACAAGTGCTATAAGTATATCTAAAAATCATGTACTTCACTCAAAAACTAAACATATTCCAATCAAGTATCATTTCCTCCGAGAACAAGTTGCTCAGAAGATAGTAAAGCTGGAATATGTACCAACGAAAGAACAGACAGCTGATATATTTACCAAACATCTTGCTAGAGAACCATTTCAATACTTGAGAGATAGACTAGGGGTAGTATCTGCAGATGCTACTCTCTGATATAAAGAGAAAGCACAATTTCAGGGGGAGAACAAAAACGAAAATATCATTTCAGGGGGAGAACAGCCAGCAAGGAAAGCATGAATCAGGTCCTCAGGATCAAAGAGTTAAGGCAAAAGAACATCAAGTTATTATCCTAAAGTTATCTGCATTATTCAAGCATCAAAAGGTCAATTACAGAGCAAAAGGATCAGTTTTGTGCTCTGAAACATCATATTAAGAATCTGAATCATAAAAGACGAGTAGTGATTATACATCTCTGACTACATAAAGCTGATACAATGTATTCTATGAACTATCATTATTCTCACTTTTAGCTCTATACAAGTGAAAGAACTGTATCAATTTACAGTGTATATTCAAATTCGATAATCCTCAAAGTGTTCTCTCAACAATTCTTATACATCACTATGGATCAGCATGGTACAAAGTCAGCAGAAGAGGGCCTAAACATAACTCAGAGAGAGGAAATGCAAAAATCAACCCTCTTCCATTGATGTCAAATGGGGAGGAAGAGCAAGCAAGAGGAGAATGAGCAGGCAAACAAAGAAAATGTATTGCCATCAATGCCAAAGGGGGAGATTGTTGGCAATATTGTCATTGATGGCAAAGGAGGTAGCAGATGCAGAGACAGGAACAGTTACAAGGAGACAAAGACAGACAATGGAGGCAGCAAAGAGGAAATGAATATAAAGGAGAAAGGCAGAGGCGGAGGAAGCAAATATAATAAGAGGCAGAACCGTTATCAGAAGCAGAGGCAGAGGCAGAGTGACAGAAGCAGCAGAGGCAGAGGCAGAGCGATAGAAGCAGCAGAGGAAGAGCAGTTATAAAATTCCAAGCCGGGCGTTATTTATATATATATAAATAAAGTCTAAGAATCATATCCTGTGTGTGTATGAACTATGTAATGGAGAATCATATCCTGTGTATGTATGAACTATGTAACGAAGAATCATATCCTGTGTATGTATGAACTATGTAACGGAGTGATAATACAATGGAGATTCGGACGGAACCTTGTGTAAATAAGACGGAACCAGCGCATGTTTGATGTTGCCCGGAGTTAGTGTTAATGTGAATAAATTAGCATTAAAACGGTGTATTTAACTATACGATGGAACCTTGCGTGGAATGAAGTGGAACCGTGACCCATATGAACAGTGATGGCGGTTTAAAGTGAATGGTGGTATTCTTCGCACCACTATTATACGGAAGGCGATATTCCCGAATTGGCAGCAATTCCATTGATTGATCGACGCGTGTCCCTAGATGAATAGTAAAACCACCGTTTAACGTGTGCCTTCGCGCATTAACTTTCTTACCAGGACGCGGAGCGAAATTGACACGAGCCATTGATCTGGAAGAAGGCCATCTGACAGTGATCGTGCGTCGGACTTGCCCGGAGTTTAACCAAGGTGCACGAACGATAGTCCAAATGTGACGCGCCATCGCGCGTTATCTTTCGCGCAAGTTGCTTGTGCGATATCCGTTGGATCGGGCAATGCAATGACAGCCGTCGGATGGACGCGTGAGTTAACAAAGGTACGGTCTATGCATTCACGAAGTGTACTGTGGGCCCAGGGCGGAAATATATGTAAAGAATTGGTTTATTAATGTTAGTCGACGCATTATAAGGACCGATGGAATATATATGAAAATATTACATATAATAATGTTTGAATATGATTCGGGCGCGTAACAAATATAATATACAATGATTGGTGGTGCAATGGTGGTGCGCGGTGGCGCGTGAGCAGAGACACCACGTAATGGTGGTTGCGAGGGCTCCCTTCCGCCCGTACACAACACTTGGAGTGAGGCCCTACAGTTAACCGTGGCCATTCATTTGTGGTCAGTGCTCGATCGGGAATTCAAATGCGGGGGTTCCCATCCCGTTAAGCTCCGGGATTTTTAACCTCCCGCTAGTCCTCGATCTCCTGTCGAGCAATGATCGCTCCGCCAACCTGCTCCCACTTTTCTTCTGCACCTGTTCATCCATGATGCCGCCTATGAACTGATCCGAGCAGTTGGAAATTACATTCCAACATTATTCGGGTGTAAAATGAGATTGGATCAAAGGATAAGTAAATCCAAAAGAAGAACTAAGTAGTGAGACTGCAATTCCTTGGCTTGGAGTTTATTTAATTGCCAGTCTCGGAAACAAGAACCTGTTGAATTGCCAGAATTGTGGATGGTTGAGTGCGTTGGTTTTATTTTGACAAAATGCTTGTTATATTGGGAGATATAAGGTTGTAAAGGTATTCATTAATCAAATTCTAAGAATTTGATGAATGAATTGAACAGAGGATTAAGAAGACCCTTACTGAACAAAAAGATGAGAATTGGGCGTTGTGAGATTGTCAGGATGGCACACAGCTTTGAGAAATGAAGCTTGGGATGCATTTACACACAGTTAAGTGAAATATTGAAAAGTACTGGGAATATGGTTGATTTATTAACACTTTAGATTTAAGCATTGGAACTGCCAGTGTAGAACAAAGCAGAGATTGTGAGATTGCTCGGACTTGGGAAATGATTGGGCATGAAACTTAAATGCAATTATGGAAAAGGAAAAAGAAGAGGAGAGCATGCAGAGATACACAGAGATTACAGATTTGACAGGAATATGCACAGGAATGAGTTGGACAGGAGAATAAGCACAGAAAACAGGGAATATACAGATGACAGTAAACAAAGAAGATGCAGAACAGTTTCTTAACAGCAGTAGAAAAAGACAAAATCCAGTAAAGCCAAAATCCAGAAAAGGAGCTGAGTGAAATTGAAATGTGTAATTAAAAATGTAAATGTAAATGTTGTCATTATTTTTATTGTTTGTGATGCAAAGGCAAGTATCCTAAGGAAAAGACAAAATCCCACTGTAGCTTGGAAATTTGTACATATTGTAGTAATTCTAAAAAGGAGTTGGAAAAAGGAATAAGAAGACAGAAGCCAAAGATTCATGACTGTTCACTTCGGATTCCTTGTGAAATACAAAAAGTCATGTGAGAATTTCTATATATAATATCAATTTTGATAAGCTCAATTAGAAAAATAGATAGAGTGAGAGAGAGAGAGAAAATATAGAGAATGCAGAATATAGAAGAATAAGGCAGAGAAGATTAAGAGAAGAAGAGAAGAAAAGAGAAGCTACAGAACAGAGCTGATATCTGAAGTAAATCAGAAAACATTCAGTTTGATAAATTGAGGAAGTTGGAGCTTCCCTATCAAGTTGCAGCTTGATAGCTATCAGTTGTAGCTGACTGAGGTTGAAGCCTCATGTAGGTTGGTGCCTGCAGAAAATTGAAGGGAGTTGGTGCTTCCTTGCAAATTGTAACTTGCAGAATTGAAGTTGGAGCCTCCTGTAGGTTGGTGCCTATAGAAAAACAGTGGTGAGAGGGAGTTGGAGCTTGCCTTTGCATCACAACAATAATAAGATGTGGTTTTCTCCCTTTATGGGTTTCCACTTATATCTGGTGTCTATGTGCATGATATTTATGTATTTTTCTGATATGTATCATCTGCTTAATATCTGCTGCTCTCATATTAAGTCTACTGCTATATTATACTAACACTTGCTTCTTTCATTCTAAGATTACTCACACATTAAATTGGATATAAAATGAAGGTGTAATTAAGTTTAATGAAAAGTTCTAAAAGATCAGGAATGTGTTAAACTGATTCACCCCCCCCCCCCCTCTCAGTTTAACTAAAGGTTCAACACAGAAGTGTAATAGAGAAAGAACATGACAAATAAGTGAATATTACCTATAGGAGAGGGTAATTCTGTAAGGAGAATGCCCTGGGAACATAAACGAAAAACTTGAAGAATCCCACGATTTCATTCACTTGCAGATCACACAGAAATTGTATCATAAATCCATATGATTAAAACAATAAGTGAATTTTTTTTAACTACCATCAAACAAACCATAATTTCAATATTATTTCATAAATGACTAAGAAAGGAGTAAACTTATTGGGAAATTGAGTATACCTGAATTTACCATGTAATGGCCGCAAACAATTTACTGGTTGAAGTTGCATTTAGACAATCAACCTAGAACCAAAACCTTGTGGAGAGGAGCACCATGAGTTAAGAGATGAACTCATCTCTGAAATACTGAAATAGGCCAGCAAACGAGTTAGAGGAAAACGTGGAATACATAGACTGGTAAATACAATTCCATCGAATCCATTTAGAAAAATAAAAAGGATTGAAAACTAATTGACCAGAGAATAAGTAATGTAACTTGAAACAAATCCAGAGAGAATGACAAATCAGAGAACTGTAACTTAAGTGAAAAATGCATTAAATAAACTGAAATGAGAGATTAGTATTACCTAAGTTAGTGAGGAAACTCATGAGCTTCATCTCGGTGTAATAGACGGAACCCTCACGCCAAAATATTTGAAATTAGTTGCAGAGCTGAAAGGAAATTTCTCAACGGGGTCCATGGAATTAAAAGACAGTCCCAAAAAAAATGAAACGATTAAATGAAGCCCTAAACTCTAATCATGAGAAGATCCTAAATGTCGAGGTGTAGGGAATCCAATGCTGGAGAAATTCTGATAGATTGAAAGGCTTAATCAAACCACAGACGAACCATGTGAACGATGTACAGTCAATTAAATGAATATAAATCCCGAGGAAAATTTACATACAGAGGTTTGGTACACATTCATATGGAGACGCAGTCACATTAAACCATAGTAATTACCTAATCCTTGTAGCTCTACTGACGTGGTTAACTCTGATGACATGGTGAATACATAACACGAATTATCATATGTGAATGCAAAGTGAGATTTCAATAAATATCATAGATGTTCAATAGTGACACGTATAAATTCAATCTTCAACTAGACCTTGAAAAGTAAGTGGAAATTCGACATAAGTGAATAGAGTTTCATACGAGACTCAATCGAAATATAATTTCAATTACAAGGGTAATATGCACTTATACTATGGGTTAAAACAAAATGTGAATTCAAAACCCATAGAAAATTAAAGTGAAATCTTAGTAAGGTAGGATGTATAAAGTTCGAATTATGTGGAGTGATATCACTTAGAACGATGCAATAATAAAGGTAAGTTCTGTTATGAAGACTTTCATTTAATTCAAATGTTAGATAAAATTCATAGCTTGAAAATAAGGCTACATTAGTGCCTATAAGGTTGGGATATAGACTTGGAAGAATTAGTAGTTAAAGTGGGAAAATAATTGGGTATTAATAGTTAAGGATGGGACTTAACTAGTAAACCACAAATGTCCATTAAAAATTAAATGGGATTAAAAGTGCAACAACTAAATGGTTGGCAGATAACCTTCATCAGAATGCGATGAACCATAGTAAGTCTATTGTATGTGAATAGTAGGAATTCCATAAATAGAAAAAATAAAAATTAATACAATCTAATATATATATTTTTAATTTAAGTTCATATATATATTATAATTTAGATTTAATTTGTTTTTTAAAATCTATTTGTTTTTTTAATATATATTTTTTTAAATTTAATATTTTTATTGTATTTTATTTTTCATTTTTTATGTTTAATTAATTTTTCATTTTTTTACTTTTAATTTCAATATTTTTTTTTAATTTATTAAAATTTAATATATTTCTTTAAATTTATTTTTTTATTTTAAAATTTATTTATTTTTTCTAATTTAATAAACATTTTCTTTTTCTTTTTTAAATTTAATTTCTATATTTTATTTTTTATAATTTCTTTACTTTTTTAACTTGTTTTTTTTTAATTTAATATTTTTTATTTTGTTTTTATTTTTATTTTTTTATTTCTATATATTTTGAAATTTTAATCTTTAAATTTTTTTATTTTTATTTTTTTTTCTTAAATTTTAGGTTTTTTTAATTTTTCAATTAAAATTTTTATTTTGTTTCTATTTTTATTTTTTTATTCCTATATATTTTTAAATTTTAAGCTTTAAAATGTTTTTATTTTTTTAATTTATTTTTTTTTCTTAAATTTTAGGTTTTTTTTAATGTTTGAATTTTAAAAATTAAAAAATGTTATTTCAATTTTTAAAAATGTCAAAAATATGACACAAATTTTTTTTTTGTTATTCCAGCATCAACTGGTTTTGTTTTGAGGGTGTTTTTTCAATCCTTTTTTCAAGAAACAATTTTGTTTTTAGCATAATTTTATAAAATGTTGAAATTTGACCTTCAAAACAAACCAAGTGTGTTATGGAATACACTTTTTTTGTTTTTGGGGTGTTTTTTCATGTTTTTTGAGTCTGTTTGGGTTAGAGTTCCCGTTTTGGGGTCAGGTTACCTATTTCATCAGTAACAGTGTTAGAGACATTTCTTCCATGGCCTTTACCAATTTGCTAGCCTCATCTTTAGGGTGAACTGTTGTTGTAGATGACTTTGTAGCTGAGGTTGTGGATGTTGTTACTGGCACTGTAGTAGCCAGTGGAAATTTAGGTGCCAAATCTTCAACTAGAGTTGATGGCACAACTGCAGTAACCATAGGGATGACTATAGGTGCCTCCTATGTTTATGGTGTTTCTTTTTCTTAGACAAGCTTGTCCATCTGAATCTCCATTTCTTTTATCTGTGCTGTAAGCTGAAATATTATGTTCATCGTATCATCTTTCTCATCTTTTCCTTCTATTATTTCCTCGATTTGAGGATGTTCACTTTGAGGAAGTTTAAGTTGTTTCCTCAAAGCTGCAATATCCTCATTCCTTTTCTTTATTAATTGTTCTGTTGCCTTGACATTTGTTGGGTCAAATCCAATCTATATGACCAATTCTTCCAAATATTTGATTCTTAGATCCTTAGCATACAAGAATTATTTGTCCAATTTCATCTGATCTTTCATATTTGAGATGGTGTTCTCAAGTTTTTGAGCACTCATGACTTTAGTTGTAATAGTAGAGTACAACATTTCTGAAGTTTGTCTATGGAATTCAATCTGATCAAGAGCATGTATTTTTTCTGTTTGGACTTCCAAATCAACCTTCTTATAATCTGCCACTATCATTGGGGATTTGACTGTAGGCTGTAATACTGACATGATTAACTTTTTGTTTGAATAATCAAAGGCATACAGAAGTCTGTTTTGCACACTTGGTGTCTGTTTCAGAAATTGGGAGTAGATATTGTTTTTTATTTCTTCATTCTTTAACTTGATCTGTTTATTCTTTTCTTTGATATCTTGATCTTTCTCCTCACTTGCCTATGAGGATGAAGCTTCCATGCTTTGTGTCTTTTCTATTAATTGTGCATTTTCATTGTCAACTTGTTCTTCATTCTAATTCTCAGTAACTAGTTCATTGATGATGACAGTGGCAACATCTATGTTGGTATCTATAAGATCTGTTTCTTCCACATCAATGGTTACTCTATCTGTACTTATTGAATATGTTTTAGGCTTTTTATTATATCTAATCTTAAACCTTGTTTCAATAGTGGTTTCAGCAACATAGGTACCTTCTTCTCTTACTCTCTTAGTGGATTTCTCTGTTTGATTAGCAGTCTCTAATGTGTGACTAGTATCACTTTTATTCACTGCATATATTAAAGTATTCAATGTCCACTCAGTCCGATTTGCATATTTTTCTATCTTTGGCTTTGTCTCATGAATGAAGGGATTTAACTTACATTTAACCCTCATTTTGCTTAGGATCCCTTGTGGATCATAATTCCAAGGAAAGCTTTCTTTAAGCCTGTACTCCAATAGTTGTTTAGCTACTTCTGCATCTGCATCCATCTGATTGCAAATGAATGGTCCTACTTGATTCTTCAATTTGAATTGTGTTTTCTTCTTTGTTGCTAAAAATTTGACAAAATCAGAGTTTAATATTTGCCTGATATACTCCAAGGAAAAAACTCTCATGGATACATGTTTGGGAAATTTATAGGGCAACAAATTAGATCCAAACACTCTAATTTCAGTATCTTTTTCATATAGGTACCAATCACCAATATTTGTTTGCTCTGACAACTGTAAAATCTTCTTCATCTCATCACTTATCCTTGGTTGCTCTGTATTTTTTAATATTTTGATCAATGGATGGATGAATGAATCTAAAAACTCTGCATATGTGAACTCTGTGGACTCTTTCCTGATCAAAGAAGTCCAGAAAATAACTAAAAGAGGATTTCCCTCTACATCAAGCTTTTGAAGAGAAAATGGAAATTTATCTGCTTGAAAATATAAGAACATGTGGAGGAGGAATGAAGTGTATCTGAACACTCCTTCAATTGAAAATTTAACCAATTGGTCATGGATATTATATGCAATATATCTAGCATAATCAAAAATAACAGATGGAGGTTGACCTGGGGTAAATGTAGACAAGAAACCTAAAATGGATTCATCTATGTATTCATCAGTGAAATACCCTAGAATGAATTATAGCATGGAAATTACATGTCTTGAACCCTCTCGAAATTTTGAAGTGGAATATGGAGGATTAATTTGAGGAATATCTATATGCAAAGGAATAAATGTTTGGAATATTAGGAATCTCTTAGGAAAATCTAGGCCAATATATAGCTTGGTAAGGGCTTCTATCGATAAAGGGACTGCTTGAGGATCAGGTTGAAGTTGTAGCATTTAGTTGATGGATTTAGCAGTAATGCTAGAAAGCACTTCTTTGTTGGCATTTACTATGGCTCTCTATTAAAGCACATAATACAGTTGACATAACGTAATGAACTCTTGACATGGATGAGTTACTGGAACAACATATTTGGGCAAGTGTGATTCCCAAATATGGACTTCTTCTTCATTATCTAAGGATTTTTCATAGCTCCAGTTATGAATGTCTAGTAGATTAAATTCAACAATTGGGTCTGCTATCTTGTAATCAATATCAGCGAATGGAATATGTTCAATATATATGACAGGAGGCTTTAAAGTATTTACAACAATAGCAGTCTTAGAAGTCATGGCTGGAGTTTATGTTGGCACTTTGGAACCTTTAGGATTGCTAGAACTCTGTTTTTTAGTCATTCTGGCTACTTCTGCAAGTTTAGACAGTTTGCAAAAGTAATTTTACTTTAGCAGAGGTTTCTTGGATAGAAAATGGACAAAGTATGGTCTCTTTCTTTGGTTTATTCTTCAATTTTGGATTCTCAATAGGATTTATAGGATTTTACTGGTTTAGACACAAGAAACAGGGGTTTCTTGTGCTTTTTCACTGAGAAATTGGGCTAAAAATCATTTTGAGATTGGGCACAGAGGCTTTAGGATACCTTCAGAGGATTTCTGGCTTAATTAAGAGTTTAAACAGTTTATAGAAACTATAAAAACTCACAATTTTCCCTTTAAAACAACGCGCAGTAAGAAACAATGTTTTTGCAGAAAATTTGACAGGGTTTCGCCTATTTTTTGGACTTTTTGATATCTTTCTATGGATGTTTTTTAAGTCCTGACTAAAATTGTTTTTTTTTTAAAGGTATTTTCAAATTTGAAACAGTTCTAAATTTCAGAGAAATACCTATTATACGCAGGTATAAGGCTTTGAGGAGGTTCCTGAACCTGCTGACTATCCCCTCTCCCCGCTCACTATCCCCAACCTCTTCAACATTTAAGCTTGCAACCCTAAATTAGTTTTTCTTTTAAAGCATAAATATATCTAAGTCTAACCTTATTTCATCTGAGGGCTCAGATTAAACTATTGAGCTCCTCATTTATTCTCTATCTTATTTACTGATTTTTCAAGTTTAAACTGTTTGACATATCTTTATTCTCTATCTAAAACATGAAATTCAAAGCATGAAAAGTTAAGATTAAACTGTTTAACTAATCATGGATCATGGCATTTATTGACAATCTGCACATAATCATTATTCTTACAATAAAGTAAATTGTAGTGGCATTTTGACTTGCTCACTTTCAGTTCTTATTTTCCTCTCTTTTTTCTTTTGGGGTCTATCTTTTTCCAAGTCCTTTGATGTTTCTTTAAGTACTTTTTAACCTCTTTTATTTTTTTTTTATTTTTCATTTTTCAAAATATGGGAAAACAACTTGCAGAAAGCAAGGTATGTACATATTTACAAGACTATCATATTCAATTCAAAAATTATGAATCCTATTATTATAGGACCCTAACAAGTATGTTTACTCTTCATTTCCCCATGACGGAAAACTTGTTATCAGTCCTCGTTTTCACTTCAAATTTTACACTTTCATCTAGATAGGAAAACCTTTCTATGTTTCTAGTCATATGGTTACTACAACCTAAATCTAGAAACTATACATCTTCTTGTTTTTCTTGTGCTACACTACAAGTTAAAAGCACACTCCTTTGTTCTGATTTTCTTTTCTAAAATTTACACTAGGTTTATTACCTATGTCATTTTGATTCTTTCTACGTTCATTTGCATAATGACCATACTTTTTGTAATAATGACATTGGACTTGATATTTATCATAACTTTTTCCTTGTGCCTTATTCTGGATTGAGCCTTGGCTTGGATTCTGATTACTGCTCCTTCCACTTGTGTTTGCAGGGCTGCTTCTTCCACCTCTGTGTGGGCTTCTTCCTCGACCTCTACCTTTACCAAAAGACATTTGTGTCTTGAATGCATGCTCCAATGAGGATTTTTTTTCTCTGTTTAGTCTTTTCTCATGAGACATCAATGATGCATGAAGCTCGTCCACTGAAAACTGTGAGAGATCCTTTGTCTCTTTTATGGCCACTACTATGGCATCAAACCTTGAAGGTAGACTTATTATGACTTTCTCCACTATTCTCCTTTCTTCAAATGTCTCTCCATGAGACTTGATTTGGGTAACCAACCCAATCACATGTGTGAATAATGATTCTATGTTACTAGACTCTTTCATACAAAGAGTTTCAAAATCTCTTCTCAGCATTTGAAGTTTTGTTGTCTTCACCTTTTCCATGCCTTGATAGGCTGTCTGGAGGGTATCCCATGCCTCCTTAGACTTTTTTGATGCTGAAATCCTTGGGAAAATACTCTCATATACTTCTTGGAAAATATAGAAGAGGGCTTTGGAGTCATTCTTCTTATTTTCTCTCAAAAAATATCTTTTTTCTTGTGTCAAAGCATTATATGTTGTTCCATCTGCTAGTTCTTGGAAACCATTTTACACCATCTCCCAAATATCTTGTGAGGAGAACAGGACCTTCATTGTAATAGCCCAATAATCATAATTCTTCCCATTGAACTGTGGTAGTTGGAGATTATTCAAGCTTGTGCCTGCTTCTGCCATCTTGACTGTGTAAACACACCTTCTCATTGTTGGAGAATTGGCTTCTTAAACAACCTTTCAACTTCTTCAGTAAAGAGCAGGCTTGTTCTTCTTTCACTAAGAGCCTAGACCTGCTCTGATACCATGTTGGAAATTATGAATAAATCACACACAGAGGAATGTGTTCCCCTTTCAACACAGAGAATGCACAAATATGCAGAAATAAAATTCATATACACAAACAGGCAGCAATTAAACACAGGAGAAGAACAATTTTAAATTTATTCAACTCTTCTCTGAATTCGATTCATTTATCTCTCTAAACATATGAGAAATTACATATATTTATACAAAATGGCTGAAGCGTGAACATTTAAAGCAATTCAATGGCAGATCAAATTGTTAACAACCAAAAATGTCCTCCCGCTCTATTTTTTCTTTACACACGAAACAACGTACAAAACACATAACAGTGGACCTAAAATTTTATGGATTTCAACTATGAAACCACATCTCATTCAGCGCTCCATCGCAAATCTCCTACCGGCGATTTTAACATTTAATATATGTGCTTACAGGAAAAACTCAAAAATTTCAATTGTGATGTGACGTGGCACATATCGCATTGCAAATTAAAAGGTTTATCTTGTGGGTGCTATCTGTTGAACTCCTGAGCTTGCGGGCGCTGATATGCGCTATCCTCCTAAGCTTGACACGTGCCCTTTTGCGATCGCACCGCAAATAAAATAAAACAACTTGCGGGTGACTTTAAAGTTAAAACTTAAAACTTTCGAAGTGTGGGTTGTGACACAGCAATCCGTAGGAAATGCGAAATGCAAAAGGTAAGGTATAAATTGAAATAAAAAGGTTTATGGTGGTTTTAATGAGGTGAGGTTGTGGGTCCCACCAGATCGCATCGGCAGGGAAATAAGTTTTGGCAAAGCATTTAAAAGTTAATTGCTAAATGTTGTGAAGTGCGTGTTGTGGGCAGTAAAGCATCGGGAAGTGCAGTAAGGCAGAAAGTTAAGGAAAGGCAAAAAACAAATGTTTTTTCATGGTTGAAAATGTGGTAAAGGTAAGTGGGTCCCACCAATATCTCATAGGCAGAAGTTTAAATTATGGCGAAACGTTAAGAGGTAAAGCATAAAAGTTTTGGTCTGCGAAGTTGCAGGAAATAGTAAGTCAATGCGGAAAATAGAAATTAAACACACAGAATGGGCTCAGTACTCTGTTTTGGATTTTGGAGTGGATTGCGAACAAAACCTGTGGAATTGAGTTCTGAGCCTTGTCCTTCCCTGCAACAAAAATTCAATGAAGGTGTTGGATGTTGCCACTATTTATTCATGGCAGTGGTTGGGAGTATTTCCAACATTAGATAGGTCTATATTAATTCTTGATCTATCAAGGGCCTAGAGGGATCAAATCTCTAGAGGTGAAAACCTTTTTTTCAACTACAAAACTTAATGAAAAGTTTGTTTCTAGAAAGATTTGATCCCTTTTGGGCCTTGATATATTAAGATGGATTTAGGCTGTTTTTTTACATATTATTTAGAAATAGATTGTTGAAATCACTTTGTTTCAAAGTAGAACAAGGCAAGGCAGTAATTAAATCATTCTAATTTGGTTGTAAGAGTGATTCCTTAAAAGTAGAACTAAATTAAAAAGGTAAAAACAAAAAGGTAGAAAAAAAATAAAATGCATGAGAAAACGAAATCAAATCTATAAATCATTCTAATTTGGTTGTAAGAGTGATTCATTAAAAAGAGGACTAAATTAAAAGGTAAAAACAAAAAGGTAGAAAAAAAATAAAATACATGAGTAAACTAAATCAAATCTATAGCATTTCGTAATGTGAAATCCTTTCCCAAAAATAGTATTTTGGTCCTTTCATAAATATTGTTGCACTTGGTAATGTGAAATCCTTTCCCACAAATAGTATTTTTCTCCTTTCACAAATATTATTTCACTTGATAATGTGAAATCCTTTCCTACATATAGTATTTTCCACTTTGCATAGCTCAAGTCCTTTCACAAATATTATTTCACTCTTGGCACTGAGAGATGCTTCCTCACACGACACTTTCTTTGTGCTAAATGTATTTATTTAGGGAGATAAGTGATTTACATTACATTAAATTGTTAATAAGATGGTCAATGCATTGTATCAAATACAAACCTCTGGATCCAAATTTATTAAATTTAACAATATTAATATTATAATATATTAATATGAATATTATAAATAAAATATTAATAGTATTAATCTTTTAATATTAATATTAGTATATTTGGCCCTTAGGCTTCACTTAAATAAAACATGGTTAATAAATATAAAGAGGAGTATGGAGTAAATATAAAAAGAGGTTTTATTTTTTACCATACATATGGCTTATTTATATTTATATTTATTTACCATACCTCTTTTATTTACCATGGTATTTAGCTCATAGGCTTTGTATTAACTTAGATGTTGATTTCTAATCAAATTTGATATATTTTTATGTATCTACTATACCTCTGTATACCTCTTTTATATTTATTTATTTATTTACTTACTTGGCCCATAGTATTTAGCCCATGGTATTAATAATAATTTATTCCATGGAATTGGCCATGGTATTTTTCCATAGGCCACACCTAAATAAAACCTCATTTTTTAAATTTTAGTGAAAATAAAAATATTTATGGAGTAAATATAAAAATAATTTTATTTATTTACCATACCTCTGGTCTATTTATATTTTTATTTATTTACCATACCTATAAAGTAAGTATAAAAAGAATTTTTACTCGAGTAAGTATAAAAAGAGGTTTTATTTTTTATTTACCATACGTCTCATTTATTTATATTTTTATTTATTTACCATACCTCTTTTTTGAGTGTTCCTAAATATGCATTTCAAATGTTTAATTACATTATATCTCTTACCTTAAATTTCTGGCATTACATCGCATTACATCTACACACGTGCCTCCTTATACTGTGACACGTCAAATATTTACATTACATCTACACATGTACCCTGATTTGTATAAGTATGTTATAAAAGTTCTTTTTCCATTACAAGTAAATTATATCCTACAAACTATGAACCATCTCACATTTAAGAGGAAAAAGTCCCACAAATAATGGATATAAATTTCTCATATAAAAAACAAAAAATGGGAAAATTATATCATGTTGAGTGGAATTATGAAAAGAAAACTTGAAATTATATCATGTTTAGTGGATTTTTGCTAAGGTAATTTAATAAATTAATGTGTTTTATATTTTCTTACTAAGTCCTAAAAAAATTATTCTTAAAATTATTAAATAGTTAAAATATAACCTAATCAGTTATTAAATTAAGTCATGAAAAAGTTGTATTAGGTGTAGTGGATCTTTTGAAAATAGGTGGATGACTTAATGTGTTTTTGTTTTAAGGATTATGACTTCAAAATGATTAAATTATTTTTTGAATTATTTCATGATTAAAAAATAGGAAAACGAGGCAAGAGAGAGGGGTTATTGATGGCCCCAATGAAACAAATTGAGAGTCAATAAGCTTGGGTATAGGCATAGCCATAAATAACCAAGGGGAATTCATGGCCTTGTAGCCACGCCTAGAAATGGAATGAGTAAATAATATTCAACATCCTCTAGTATTTAGAAACTCAATGTTAATCATACAGAAAGTGATTAAATTAAGAGATAATCTCTAATATGATCAAATTCCAATTCAGTTAAAGATCCACATACAAATGGGAAATTTTAAATCCATAGAGTGCTTCCATGTAAAGTGACACCTCTATTCTAAATAAGACACCATAGAAAAAAAGGAATCTCTTTGGAACAAGAAATGATTATTAAGAATAATGAATAATGTGTATATAAACCGTCACCATGAACAAAGAAATAAAAAATAAGGTCCCTAGATAAATTGAGCTATAAGCACAAGGCATAGAGCTAAGGTAATTTTAGCTCCTAGTCAAAGCATTAACAAAGATAAAGATATGATGGTGTAACAGGTAGACTTCAAAACAAATGTTTGGCAATTATATTTTATGATATGTATAGGACACCAAGTAATATTTAAGTAGCATAGTTGTGATGAAGGTCCCATAGAACATAAAAAAATATAGTGTAGGTTGAGGACTAATGGAAATGAGGGGGGGATTTTTCTCAAGTCCCATAAGCTAACGCGAGACCAGCTAGAAAAGGATCTTGATAGAAAACTAGTTTATGAGATTCATAGAGACATTCTCCCTTGGATAGTGGTTAGTATATCATTTAGGTGAATATCTAAATCTTCACCACATAAATATTTGGTAGGTGGTTGTCAATATGGAGGGGAAAATGGAATATATGAAATCCATCCTCAAGTAAATTTTATCCCTTCTAAATATACAAGGGGAAACGTTGGCTAATGGAAACGAGACCTAGTCCCTCCTCATCAATCAAAAAATCGGTTTCCTATAGGTTAATCTAGATAGGCTACAAGCTAAAGTGGAAATGGAGGATGGATGCATATAAAATCAAATCTATTGTCCAAATTGGTTCAACAAATGTGAATTTGGAGGTGGAACACTTCACAAAAATGGGAACTCCTCCAATCAATAAACCAAATCCCCAAGAAGGTGAGGCAATGACGCCAACACCAAAGGATGTTGGATATGGGTCATACTTAACTAGATAGTTGATTTTCCCGTCTTTCTTAGAATATGTATTGCAAATATGTATATATGTTTTAAGTGTTTTTTTGTAAGACCTTTAAGTATAGTAGGATCAGAAATAGGATAAGTAGAAAGAATAGCAAAAGAAATGATATTTTTGTTTTGGTCAAATGTTGGAAACTGAATGAGTTGAATATGTAAAAGGTTCTAACCTTGAAACCAACTTCTTTTAATACAAAATCACAATTGTTTTCTTAAAAAAATAATCATATAATGGAATCAATTATTAAATGAAGTCAATATAATTTTTATGGTCTTCAATATATGTATCAAAAAAAAAGTACGAGATTTAGTAGGCCTTTCTAGATGAATTAATGGGTTTTTTGTTTTCTTCATTTAAACTTTATTAAAATATTGAACTATTTTTAAAATTAAATAGTTAATAGTATAAGGGAATAAAGTACTAAATTAAGTCAATATAATTTGTTTTCACTTAGAGAAACAAATAAAAATAAAAATAAAATACAATTTAGTGGACTTTTCTAAATCTCAAACTAATAGGTTTTTATTTTCCTTATTCAATTTTTTATAAAACAATTGAATTATTTTTAAAATTATTAAATGGCTATTAAAATAAAATAAAAAAATTGTTCATTCAATATATAGTTTGTCATCAGTACTACTAATAGATGGATATTAACATAAAAATGATTCGCTCAAATTTTAAAGTATAAAATTGTTCCATCTTAAAAATCACCAAAAATTTATATAGAGTTTGTATAAAATTATTAAAATTTTGAATATTTTACAAAAATATTTTCAAATATATTATAAATTTCATATGAAGGGCTATGAGATTCAACAAGGTTTCTAAATTTCAAGTAAAATTTCCATGCTTAAAATTTTCCCTCATCCATGCCAATCAATATGCATAAGATCCCAAGGGAAGAATAGACTGGTGTTTTTATGAAATTTGGTGAAGCTAAGACTAGTGCTTGGCACATTTCCTCTTTAAGATGTTCAAAGATCTTAGTTGCTTCAGGACTCCGTGAAAATGCATCTTTCTTACATAATGTTGCTATTGGTGTTGATATTCTCCCATAATTCTTAACAAACATGTGATAATACCCTCTTAAGCAGAGAAATCCTTGTAGTTGTTTTATTGTTGTGGGGACTTTCCATTCCTTAATGGCTTTAATTTTTTTAGGGTCTACCTTAACGCCCTCCTCACATACGATATGACCCAGATATTCCACCTCTTGTACTCCTCCAATATTTTGAGCACCCTATCAACGTGTTTAACATGATCTTCATTAGACACTGATATACCCTGAAAACCCTGTAAGGTGAAAACCAGAAAACGTTTAGTTTTATTATTAAACGCTTGTGAGGTTTGAACCCCTCACTCAATGGTTATAATGGAGTCCATTCCTTGACCATTGTCATAAAAATTACATAGAAAAATAATCTTAAATGCAACATAACTATCCATAAGCTATTACAATCATCATGATACCATTTACCCATGGATCATCAATCTCTATCCTTGTAGTCAAACTGTTTCCTTCTGTGGGCCATCCTATAGTTGGAACTCTTAAATCCACATGGACTAACAACTTTTTATCTTCCACAATGTTAAACTAAAAAAATCATTTTCTCAAGTCACCCATCTTTCCTGCCATTGTTGTCATGAGCACATTTGATATCATAATTAGATAAAATATTAATAAAACAATAATCAATCTTTATTTGTGACACTTCAACAACTATTTGTATGCATGTATAAAACATAACCAAATTGACATGAAATGTCTTCTTTAACATCATTTCACATGCATTAGTAACAAATAAATCACTATCAAACGTCATCTTTCCAACAAACCCTAACAAAATCTTGCATGCACTTTCATATTATTTCCAAAGTAAAGCTAACATAATATATAATAATATTATGCATGCAAATGCATAACAAGCTTTCAAGATAACTACCCCACCAAGAAATTTCCTTCTTTTCCTACTCTTATGTTTTATTTTACAAAGGGATTAACATGATAGATTCTGTACTTATTCATGTGAATGCATTTTATTTTCCAAAAACATTTTTTTCACACAAGAGCTATTCACAATGGCTATTATGTATAACAATGAGAGCTCTATTTCAAACAAATTTAACATAATAGTTATAATTTTGTGCATGCAATAACATAGCTTGTTCTTCTTGCATGTAAAACATATATTTCTTTCCAAAGGAAACTAAATAAATATTTCATGGAAAAATAAACACATTTGTTTTCCAAGGGATCAAATGCGTACCATTTATTCTTTCATGCATGCAAAGGGACACTTCCCTCTCATCCAAAATATCTAACCCAATAACTATGCATAATATTTTCCCAAAATAAAGCTAATACCATATCTAATCCATTTAAGTTTCCAAAATACATATTATTTTTCCCAAAAGAAGGCTACACAATTAATAATATGTGATTCCATGTTCCTTTTCTGTAGAAATCTAATCCCAAAAACTATATGTTTTCCATGCATGCAAGCGTATATGTTTCTCTAAATAATATTACATAATAAAGCATGTGATTACTAGTTTTCCTCTCCAAGAATCTAATCCAATAATGCATACAAGGATATATTTTTCTCTTTTATTCTTTTTGAAAAGTTATAACATAATAAATTCTTCCTTGCACACACGCAAATACACACACAGATATATATATATATATATTATTTTTCTAAAATATAGCTAACTCAATAGCTATTATGCATGAGATACAAATATTTTCTTATCATTTCACCAATTAGAGAGATTTGTAATATTTCCTCAAGAAATAACATGAATAACAAATCATTCTCAAATAACACAACCAATTGCCTTTTATGCAAAGGTTTATGTGAACTACTTCTCAAAAAAGTTATTTATATATTTTTTCGTGACTCAAGCTCCTCATGCATGTAAAATCGCATAATGAATTCTATTATCAAATATACAAGATAATTATTCATGTGCACCTAAGCACATACTCTCTTCAAGAGTCCAATATTTCTCTTTAAAAATTTTAATGCATATGTCTCATGATAAAATACTTAGTAATCTCTTAAATGAAATAACTTAATTCCCTTTAAATAATTATCAACATAATTATTATATCTATATGTATATAAACAATTATTTTTATCTAGTTGAAATATCAAATAGAAGCACTATGTTTTACTCTATTTTTCTTGTTTTAGTCATTCACTTTGGAAGTGACTTATGAACATATGAAAATTAATTTCAGAAAACTAAAAGAGGTTTTTGTTTGGAACGGGCTTATTAAAAATAACCTATCTCATATCTCATGTTTTTTGCAGGTGTCAAGGTTTTGAAGACTTGAATGAATCTTTTCACCCCATGTTTCCAGATTTAAATATTAAATAATTTCATGTTTTTGTCATCAATTTAGGACACTATTTTATAGACATAGGAAACTAATTTTTAAAATATGAAAGAGGCTTGTGGTCATAACATCCTCTTTTACAAAAACCTCCTTCACTTTTTACATATATATCCTGGTTTGGGAGATACAAAGCCATATTTGGACCTTATTTTCCAATAACTCATGCAAATCACAAAATTATTTAGCCATGAAAAGATTTATAGAATTCAAAACACATTAAATCTTCTAATAATTCAATGAATAAAATAATTATTCCTCTATCCACAAAATTATATAGATTTTTTCTCAAGAAATAATCTTGATTCTTTATCATATGAACTTTTCCTCGAAAATAAATTCAATTATTATATCATCATGCCCATATGTAAACAAAATATTTTTCAAAGAACATAGTTACCTATATTTTGATGCATGCTTGAAATATCTTCTTCTGCTTCCTTGGCTCCATTCTCCATGTATTATCTCATTCCTTTCTCTACTTTTCTCATAAGCTTAATATAAATAGAATTAAGAGAATGTAATAGATTTTCTAAATCTTAAAAGCATTCCATAAAGCACCCATAAATCTCATGTTTCCTAAACCACAAAAGAATTCAATAAATCTCTCATGTTTTTCTTTTCAAGGTAGATTTTTTTTTTCCTTACGAGAAAAATATCACTTATCCATAGTTTTTCCAAAACTATTTCTCGTTATTTATAAAACTCATAAAAGATACCAATTTGGAAATATAATTTATTTCTATAGAAGAATATAAATTCTTCTAAATAAAATAATTAAGAAATAATTCTTCCAATATTCTTATAATTAGGAATTACAATATTATTCTTCATGTAATATCAATATAAGAACTAATTATATTTAATTATCTAACAACCCTCATTTTACAAGATTTTTTATGATGGCTCGCCACAGATATTACAAGAAAGCAATATGCTGAGGGAAAGCAAAAGATAAAATGAAATTTTGGGTGTGTAGAGAACCTCACTTACTTTGGTATTTTCCACATAAGCCTCGTGCCATCCAAAACATTAAAGCGGTACACAAGGAAACCATGGTGAAAAATGTGGCTAGAAGAATTTCATGGATCAATGCGGAATTAGAATATCGATAGGTTGAACATAAATCAACAATGATCGAAATCGAAGGTATTATTACCAACCAACATGTACCTATTTTGATTGATCCTAGAGCTAGTCTAAGTTATATTATCTTGGAAAAGTGTAAATTGCATACAAAAAAATTCAACACTCTTGGCTAGTGCAATTGGCTATAGGCACAAAATGGAAGGTAAATCATAAATTGAATAAGTAGCATGTAAATTTTAATGGGTATCATAGAGACCTGAACTTGAATATTCTTCCTTTAGTATCCTACAACATATTGGTCAGTATGGATTGGCTGGAATAGTAGAAAGAAATATTAAACTACTTAGAAGAAAAAGTAAATTGCACAAATGAGTTGGGACATTTTTTGGTAATAAGAGGGAAACCCAAACCTGTGTTTGTTAGACAATTTTTTCACTAAAATTAAAACGGAAAACATAGAAGCACTGTCAATTTTACATGGTTCAGATGGAAGAGATTGAACAAGAAAGTAGAAAATGTTAGCTTAGGAATTCTACCAGTAATTAGAGATTTTCAGGATGTATTTCCTGAAGAAAATCCTGAGCTACCCCCTCGTAGAGATATAGATTTCTCTATTGAGTTTTTTTCGGGAACCACCCCCATGTCCAGAGCCCCGTAGTCCCCTATAGAATGAATACACCAAAACTATTAGAGTTAAAACTGGAATTACATGAATTTCTAAATAAAGGCTCTATCAAACCAGGTGTGTCCCCATATGGAGCTCCTGTACTATTTGTGAAGAAAAGGGATGGCACCGTGAGAATGTGTATTGACTATAAATAGATGAATAAGTTAACCATCAAGAACAGATACCCCCCTAACATGAATAGATGATTTTTTTGACCAAGTAAGGGTAGCTACTGTATTTTCAAAAATTGATTTGAGAATTGGTTATCACCACCTTCACATAAAAGAAAAAGATATTCACAAGACTCTTTCAGGAAAAGAAAAAGGTTCTATGTTGGATATGGATATGCCAAACATACCATTCAAATGGCTATTTCAATTCATGTAGAATTTTATTTCCAACCTAAGTAAAAACTTTTAATAATGTCTCCCCTCAATAACAACTTTTTTGATGTTACATTGTAGTGATGATATCCTTCCTTTTACATGTTTGGAATCACTTTCACCTATGGAGGATTCCAACAAAATTAATATTTATAAACTCCTACCTTGAATATTTTGATTTCATAGATTCCACCTAGCATGCATAACTACTACCCTGAAATGGTTATCTAAACAAATTTTCCAAAATTCTATAGAATAAAAAAATTTGTGATCATAATAGTATGATCTATAGTTATTTCTAATTCAAGAACTATAATAATTAAATTAGGTATTTGAATAAAATAATAAACTAATTATATATGTGGAAAAAATAAGATGGAAAAGTTTAAAGTGCCGAAAAGCTAGGGCTAGAGAAAAAAATGTGAGTAAATATTTTACTACTAAATAGAAAAAGAGAATTTAAGTGCTCCACAATGAGACACCTAAATATGAGTTTTTTTGGAAAAAATAAATAAAAAATTAAAATTAAAATTAAAAAAATAAAATCTCATTTAATAAGAGAAATGTACACATTTTTAATCATCTCTTAAATCCATGTTAAATTCATATAGAATAATATTGTAATCCTTTTTTCTAATGACTAGATTATGAAGGACAAACAAATTTGATACAATGTTTAGACATATGGTAGCTTCATACAATAAGGTGAATATGGTTAAAGATTATATGCCCACATTTCATTGAAACCAGAACATTGGCTTCCTCAATTAACTTAAACCTAGCTTATACTATATTAATGGGCATAATGTTGCAAGTAAAAGTTTCAAATTCCTATCACAATTTGAGAAGATAAAATATAAAATATGGTTGTAACCTTAATCTTTGCATTGTTATCTAAGGAAACATATTACATTAGTTTATATGGTAAAAGGGTGCATATTGATAATATTTTAATCCATTACACATTATAATTAATATGGTCAACTTATTTATGATAGATTTTTAGTTTTGTGTAGAAAAAAAGGCTTTACATCCCAAGAGAAAAAAAAAATCCTTAAGTTTTATGCTAAATTTTATATTCATGTTCTCATTGAGCCAGGAGGCTCATTCTGCAACCCAAAATGAGATGGATATACATAATAATAAAAAACTATTTTAATTTTCCTATGCACAAGTTATGTAAAATATTTTAATATTAATTGAGTATATATATATATATATATATATATATATATATCTTACTTATTTGGTTAAAAATTTTATTTGGTCTTATATGTACTATATTTATCAGTCAAAAACACAATTTAAATAATGAGAAGTTATATATATATATATATATATATATATATATATATATATATATATAATTCAAAAGTACAACGTAAATAAAAATAAATAATATTGTATTTTACAATATAAATATGTTTGCACTTGTAGACATTTGATTCTTCTCTACTCATATTAATCTATACTCTGTAAATATTTCCATAATTCTTTGTGGTGGCTCATGCCACTACAAGCTACTGAGTTTAGTAGTCATGAAAACTTTAAAATGTCCCCATCCCAAGTTGTTGTACATATTAATCATTGAAATGAACTGAAAATACATTATGGAAAGGACAAATAGGTAAATGAATCAATACAATGGGATTTATTTTAAAAGGATGGATATATATAGGAAGAAAATGGAATGGTCTTTGATTGAATACAATACATAGACGGAAATCTAAGAAATTAATTTTTGTGTAAGAAATTTTTTCGGTGAAAATCACATGAGGAAAATTTTTGCCCACTTGTTTCGAACGAGCCAGTGTGGTTCATCATCAAGACAAGATGAGAAATCTGATCAAGAATCCTAATTAAATAGACAAGGAAAGCTCCAACTACCCGTTGTAACATAACGACTAGTTTGACTAAAATAATAAATTAAATTAAATTTCAACATATTAAATTATATTTTATTATATTTAATTTAAATAAAATTTAATATTAAGGTTTTAATTTAAATCTAATTTAATATTAATGTTTTCTAATAAATATAATGTTAAAATAATTTTATATTTTAATTATTATAATAGGTTGAATTAAAAATAATAATAATAATAATAATAATAATAAATAAATAATTAAATTAAAATTAAAATTAAAATTAAAAAATAAAAGTAAAAGAAAAAAAAATTAAATTTTAATAATAATAATAATAAATAAATAAATAAATAAAATTAAAATTAAAATTAAAAAATAAAAGTAAAAGAAAAAAATAAATTTTAAATTTTAATAATAATAATATAAATAAAATAAAATAAAATAAATAAATAGATACAATAATACCAAAATAAATAAATATAATTATAAATGTTGTATATAAAACTCACTTTTTTAATCGTTTTAATATTGTTTTGAAAAAATAAATTAATGATGAGTATAAGGTTTATATTCAAATATCCAATTACTTATTCAACTGGCATTGCATTTAAGAATTTATATATTTCTACAATATTAAACATTTTCAAAAGGAGAAGGTTATATATAACAAATTATCATAATTATATTTTAAATTTATAATATTATTAAAATAAAATTGAACATAGTTTAGATATCATGGTTTGATTTAGCTTTTTAGTATTTTTTTTCATATTTTTCTCTAATTTTCTGTAAATAATTTTATTACATCCAAATCAAACAAAGTAATAAAAAAATTGTTCATCATGTTTGATTAAAATAACATAATAAATTATAGAAACAATAATAACATAAAAACAATTATATAAAAATCAATAATAAAATAATATCAAAACTCTAAAAACAAATTAGGGAAATTTAGTTTTCCATCTTTCACTTCTTCAAATAACCTAACCAACTACCAACTAATAAAACACTCCACTTATTACTAACTAATAATTCTCCATAACCATGCATTACTCCATTAATACTCAATTCTCCATTGCCATACATTACTCCATTAATACCCAATTCTCTATATAAGGTTATATATAACAAATTATAATACTTATAATTTAAATTTATAATATTATTAAAATAATATTGAACATAGTTTAGATATTATGGTTTGATATACTTCCACCTTTTAGTCTTTTTCTCTAATTTTCTTTAATTCAAAAGTACAATTTAAATAAAGATAAATAACATATTGTATTTTACAGTATAAATAAGTTTACACTTGTAGACATTTGATTATTCTCTACTCATGTTAATCTATACTCTGTAAATAATTCCATAATTCTTTGTGGTGGCTCAAGTCATGAGAACTTTAAAATATCTCATCCCAAGTTGTTGTAAGTAGGTAAATGAACCAATACAATGGGATTTATTTTAATTAAAATAATGGATACACATAGGAATAAAATGGAATGTTCTTTGATTGAATACAATACTGTAACAGCTTCTAACTCAAAAAATAAAAATTTACTTCCACCAACTCCATCAGAATAATTACAACTTTACCATGTGAAATATCATTTAATTGATCTTTATTACATTACCTATGTGACTTCTAACTCAAAAAATAAAAATTTACTTCCACCAACTCCATCAGAATAATTACAACTTTACCATGTGAAATATCATTTAATTGATCTTTATTACATTACCCCAATCATTACTGTGATAACATTGCAATTGACATCTAATACAAATAGCATTGGTTTTCTAATTATTCATAATAATAAAACCCTTCTATACATTATGAATGTATTAATTTTGGGTTCTATTTATGTTTTATGACATAGAATTGTTTTCAAACTTTGTTATCTTAAAAATGGATTAACTAAATGTGAAATGGTACCCACATAAACGAATTCATCCGTTCAATAAATTAAATGGGACATGGAATACCACTCTGGTGGATTTATGGCAGTAATGCTAGAAATTAATTGCTATGTGACATGTGTAATGCCACCAGAGCTACGGTCATCTCCCTTCACATGCCCGAACTCTCCTCCACCATTCAATCGTTGACAGGTCAGTGATATAGAGATTTGGGAATAATCCAACCTCGGAGTACTCCGCAACGCTAAACCCTTTCTGCCATTTTCTCCCACTTAGCTTAGTTGAGGTTGCTCCTTCTTGGTCTTCATTTCTCCAGTGTTGAAATCTGATAATGGCTCTGCTAACCACCGATACCCTTAACTGTGAGCTATGGATATGGAAATCCTCCGCATTACATCTTACTACAAGGATTTTTCATGCTGTCAACTCCTCACAGAGCCACCGAGTTAAAAGAGACCATCTTTGCCGCTTATTCAGTTGTGCATGCAACTTGGATTCAACAGGTGGCTATTTTCTCAGAGCTCCGATATCGTTTTAGTTCGAGTTCTGATTTTATTTTCTATGTTAGATATAGTATATTACAAACTATCTTATCTGTTTTATGCATAGGTTTTCGCTGAAAGATGTTTTGAGCTCTCGACTTCACTGGTAAGCTCTGTTAAAATTTCCACTTCCCTAATCCTTCGTTTTTCTTTTTTCATTACTATTATTTCACTATTTGCGAATCTTACATTCTTATCAATTCTTATATGTGTTTTCTTTTGCATGGTTAGGTTATTACAAGCAGGTGAGCTCTCCTCCATGGAAATTGTTTACATTTTGATTGCTCTTCGAGGGTCGCATACCCAAGTCTACCCATTTACTTCTCTGGTTCATTTTCTACAGGTACCAATGGATTCAATGAATCCCATACTTAGCTTAGTGCTGCTTCTCAGTTGATAAAAATAATATTTGATTCTCGTTCGTACTTGTATTGTGATGAAAACAGCCTCCTCGTAGAGGGTTTACTAGGGTCTGGATTCTTAACTATATTTTTTTATTTTAATTAGGCCAAAAGGTCTCTTATTAGACCATAGTAATACGGCCTATACCAAGACCTCATGGTTTGTAAACTGTGATAATTTCATTTCTCGGGATTTTTGTTATTGAGAGCAGTATTTACTACCTCATTGTATATATATCTCATGGTCTGTTAAGTCTCTTTTCAGGTTTGAGCTGTACATTTACAGTTTTCGATTTTGTTTTGTTTAAAAGAATGGATTTGCTAAGTTCCATAACAGTATGATTTTCTTTTGTAGATATTTTACTCTTATTTCTTGATAATGAAAGTTCCTCATTATAATTTCTATCTATGAACTCTCTATATGCACATTATTCACAGTATTACTGTATACATGTGATAATAGGAAATAGAAGGAAAAATGAAACCTCACGACGGTCTTTAGTCCTTAGTTTCTGAGAATAAAAATTCTATTTCTCACAACTTATCTGTCTGAAGTTTTTATTTCGGTGATTTATTTTCTGATATATATAATGTTTTTAAATGGATTTTGGAACTCGGTTCTCTCTATTTGTTTTAAGAAGAAAAGTATATTTGTTTTTGTACATACTTAGCATTTTCTTTAAGAGTATTTTCCTGATATTTACTGCTAATATTATTGTCCTCTCATAGCTAATGGTGACTGGACCACCCAGAAATGCTCTGTGTATAGTTAGACAGGATTTGAACGAAATATTATGGGTTTCACTATGTTACCCAAAGTTAACAGTTCGATCTGACTGCTAGGGTGTTTGCTTGTGATACATCCTCATTCATTTATCAAAATTTTTACAGTATCAGATAACTTAATCTCTCTTTACATACTACTTATTACAGAATATTAAGTTTCACCATAGAATTGAAATAATTTATCACAGCACATTTATACTTTGCATTCAAAATGATAATCATCAGTTATTTCAACTCTCTATATATATGTACTTAATAACAGTTGTTAGCTCTAGTATTCAGAACATATTACAATGAATACTTATCTGCAAAATTGTATTTGTCTAGATAATGTTCCTCCCAACCTTAAGAGTGGCAATAACGTCCAGCCCTTCCCCCATGCTTCCACTAGAAAGCTCAGGTTGGCAATAGAGATTATTTTGCTATAACCTCAGGACCTGTGATCTAGTCAAGCCAGAAATCTTCAAGATTTCAGATTATTTTCCACTAGTAGACCCCAGCTCAGGAAAATCTCTCCCTCTATCTAACATTCACAGAACCCCCACTCCCTCTTGGAAAGACTCTCTTATCCCGAGAGGAGTGGGTAACTGCTCCAATTTCCTAACCACTTTCTAGTTCTTGGAACAACATTATCATCAGCCCTCATTATTTTTACTTTTCTCCTTGATTTAATTTTTTTTTATTTCAAAATAACAAGATGGAAAAATAGTCTTTCCATCCATATAACAATTTTCTCATATTTTTTTTATTAAAAAATAATAATAAAGATTACTTAACTAATTTAACCCATTAGTTAGAAATAAATGTAAGTGTCACAACTTCCCCCCTGGAAGTAACATCGTCCTCAGTGTTTCACTTTAGCTCTGAAAAGAGTTCTGGGTAAGCCTTCCAAATGAACCCTTTATCCTCCCAAGTAGCTTCATCCGGGCTGAAGTGCTTCAATTGCACTTTCACCTGGGTGATAGCTCACTTTCGGAGCATGATTTCCCTTTTATCAAGTATGTGTTGCAGCTTGAATAGGAATTCTCCATCCGGTTCTACCTGCCACAATAAACAATTTCCAGGTCAATTTCTCACAAAGGAAGTCACATTACAAGTTAGGATTTCATTACTATCCTACCTCTATATGCTGCCAATGAATTACATGTTTTGAATCATGTACATAACGCTTCAACAGAGACACATGAAATACATTATGTACTCGGATATGGCTAGGTAATGCTAGCCGATAGGCTACAGGTCCCACCCTTTCCAAAATCTCAAAGGGTCCACAGAATATGGGAGCCAATTTGGCATAAGAGGCCCACTGTAAGGTACTCCTCTTTGGTTTGATTCTTACGTACACATGATCTCCTATTGCGAACTCATTATAAGACCTTTTCTTTTCTGCATAAATCTTCTGACGATCTTGTGTAGCCTTCAGATTTTGTCTTAGTTTTCTCACCTACGCTTCCATTTCCGCAAACTTTTCAAGTCCCAAAATTAGTTTTGTTTCAGGGCTGCTCCAATTTATGGGCATGCAACACTGCCTCCTGTATAAAGCCTTAAATGGACTCATTTTCAGAGATTCCTGATACCCATTGTTGTAAGAAAATTCAACAAGGTGTAGGTAATCTTCCCACTTAGTTGGTTTCTTCATCACATGCATGTGCAGCATTTCCTCCAGAACTTGGTTCACCTGTTCCATTTGACCATCAGTCTGCGGGTGATAAGTAGTACTGCTATTTGTACAGTCTTGTAAGTAGATTGTACGGGTATAAAATGTGCAGATTTACTCAATCTGTCCACTACAACCATTATAGAATCATTCTGTCTTTTTTTTCTTGGTAATCCTGTGATGAAGTCTAGAGATATGACCTCCCACTTCCATTCAGGTATAGTTATGGGCTGCAACAATCCTGCAGGATGTTGGTGCTCTACCTTCACCTGTTGACATTCCAAACACTTACTTAAATATTCAGCAATGTTCTTTCACATACCAGGCCAGAAAAATACCTTTCTAATCGTGATCAACATCTCCTAGTAACCCGAATGACCTGCATAATTGCTGCGATGATATTCATTCATTATCAGCTCTTTCAGGTCCAATCGATTAAGCACATATACTTACCTTTGAAGGTTAACATTTGGTCGTCATTTATTCCATACTCAAAGGTGCCTCCTAGCTTTTTGCTTTCTTCCATTTGATGCCACAAAAACTGATACTCGGGATCTTTGTGTGCTTCTTTCTTTACTTGCTCTGAAAATTTGTTTTCCAGATGATTACAATATAGCTCATATATACCATGTAATTTCATGCTTAAATCGTCAACTACTCGTTTTTCCTTTCCTCTGACATGTTGAATATCCATGTCAAATTCACTTAGGAAAGCATTCCATCTTGCCTGTCTTGATTTCAAATCCACTTGCTTGAATTAACTCGTCAAGTTGCTATGATCTGTCTTTAATACAAACTTTTTTCCCAGCAAGTAGTGTCTCCATACTCGGAGCGCATGAACTATTGTTGTCAATTCTAAATCATATTCAAAATATCTCTGCTCATGTTCCTTCAACTTTCTGGATTCATAAGCTATCGCATTGCCTTCTTAAGACAGGACTGCCCCAACACCTTCTTTACTTGCATCTGTACATACTTCGAATTATTTTCTGGGGTCAGCTACTCTTAACACAGGAGCTGTAGTCAAGAGTTGTTTCAGTTTTTCAAAACTTTTTGGCACTCCGTGGTCCATTTGAAAAATTTTCCTTTCTTCTGTAAGGAAGTAATAGGAAAATAAATTCTAGAAAATCTCTCAATAAATCTTCGGTAATACCCAACTAGCCCCATAAATGATCTAATATCTGCTACATTCTAGGGTACTCGCCATTCCATAATTGTTTTAATATTTTTAGGATCAACAGCAATTTCCTCAGCAGAAATAATGTGTCACAAATATTGGATTTCTGATTTAAAGAAATCACACTTACTGAACTTTGCGTACAGCCAATGTTTCCTTAGTAGCTCTAACACAATCTTCAAATGTTCGTCATGCTCTTCCCGGTTCTTGGAATAGATAGAGATATCATCTATAAAGATAAGCACAAATTTATCTAGAAAAGGATGGAAGACCCCATGCATTAACCTCATAAAGATCGCTGGTGCATTTGTTAACCCAAAGGGTAACACTACAAATTCATAATGACCATACCTTGTATGAAATTTTGTCTTGCAAATTTCTTCCTCCTTGATTCGAATCTGGTGATAACCTAATCTCAAATCTATCTTGGAAAGCACCTTGGCCCCTTTCACTTGATCAAATAGATCATCAATCCTGGGTAAAGGGTACTTATTCCTGATTGTTAATTTTTTGAGCTTCCTGTAATCCATGCACATTCGCATGGTCCCATCTTTCTTTTTCACGAATAAAACGGGTGCTCCCGAGGGTGACACACTTGGGTGAATATAGCCCTTATCCAGCAATTCTTGTAACTGCATTTTCAACTCTGTTAATTCTGGCACACTCATTCTGTAAGAAGCCCTTGACACAGGAGAAGTCCCAGGAATTAATTCTATAGTAAAATCAATGTCCCTTTTTTGTTGTAAACAAGGAATATTTTCTGGAAAACCATCCAGAAATTCTTTCACTACTGGTATATTTTCCATTGTAAGCAATTTTTCCTTAGAATCTGCATATCCCACCTGAATAGCATATAGTTGGCACCCCTTCCTTATACATTTATTCAATTGGGATGTTTTTATTGGGAATAACTGCAATGGTTTCTTGATCCCTTGGATTTCCTTCCGGGTTCCATCCTACATTCTGTAATAAATAACTTTTTCCTTACAGTCTACTAGGGTCCAATGCTTCTCTAGCCAGTCCATGCCTGACAATACATCGTAGTATCCTAATGGTAGAATATTCAGATCTACTTGCAACTGCTGATTCAAGATTTCTAATATACAGTCCGAAATTTTAGCAGTCACTTTACGCTTTGCCCCTGTGGCTAGCTGCACTAGCCAAGAACTTTTTTAAATTTTTGCTCTTTCAATCTACGCAACTCTACCATCCTGGCACTAATATAGCTTAGACTTGCACCTGGATCTACTAAAATAGAAACAGACTAAGTTAGTATTTTACCTTCCAGCTCAATAATCATGGGCTGATAATCTACTTGTCGGTCCTCCAATGCCACATTAATATGGGGCATGTTTCATGCTACATCACCCACAGTAGAAGCTTCCTGCAAGTTTTCTACAGCATCATTTCTTGTTTGCTATGGGAAGTTTTTGTAGTAATGCGCTTCCCCACAACCCCAGCACTGTAAAGGTGGTTTGGTCACCTGCCCTTGATCAATATTACTGGATGCTTCTATGGGTTTTTCATTTGCTGGCCATCTAGTCCTCTGATGATTTCTGCCAAACTGCTTGCTGCCAGGATTCGGTGCAAAATTCTTAAAGTTTCCACTCTTGGCACCCTTGAAATTTGAATTACTTTTTTGTCCTTTCTTTGGCTGCCAATTCTTTCTAACCTCCCCTTTCGCCTTGGACTGTTGATAGCACATTCAAGCTTTACGAATGGCTTCATCCATAGTCCAAGGATTTACAAATTCTATTATTTCTTTCATGTGCGTTGGGAGACTGCTCAAAAATATCTGCACCTTAGCCTTCTCCTCTCAAAGATATGGAACATAACACAATAGGGAGGTAAACTTAGTAATATAATCATCCATGGTCATATTTCCTAGCTTGAGATCATGAAATTCTTTAGCCTTTTCATCATAAAATATTTTGGTCAAGTAATTGTCCTCGAAGTATTGCTGGGACAATTCCCAGGTGACATCTTGTTCTTCAATACTACGTATATTCTTCACCTCCTCCCACCACAAAGTTGCTTTCTCTCTTAGCTGGTATATTGCCAATCTGGCCTTCAGGTTGCTGTTATATTCATACACCTGAAAATACTTATTCATATTTATTAACCATGCCTTTGCCACCTTCTCAGCCTCACCATCAAATGTTGGTGGTTTTATTTTATGAAATTCTCCTTGAAGTTCCACTTTCTTCCTCTTGACTTCTTGGATCTGACAAGTTGCCAGATTCTGCTTCATTAAAAATTTTATTCTTACTCTGCTGAGAGGGGCTCCTTTCCACTCTTTCTGTCGTGTTATTTCTTGTTTGTTGTTCATTTTTTTCTTGCATACCTCTATCAGTACCAGGATGTTCCACCTCCTAGTTTTGTTTATCTGGAATACTTTTTAATATCTTTTCCTGGTCTTGCAGTAATCGCTCATTATCTTTTCAAATGCGCACCATTTCCTCCTGTAGCTGTTGAATAGTATTTAACAAGAAATTGGTTTGGTGTTGTTGTTCTTCCAACAGCCTACTGGTTTTTACTGTTGTTCAAAACTTAGCTGAACCCACATCTCTGGGTTCATCACTGGTTGTACTTGGGGTTCCCCGGTGTCTTGAGGGGGCTGCAGCAAGGTTCCTCTTCTCATTATGTTCTCTATTATGCGACTAAATTCTGTGCATCAAGTTACACACAACTTGAACGTTAGTTTGACCCCTAGGGTCCCAGCATATGAACGCCGCTCTGATACCACTTGTAACAGCTTCCAACTCAAAAAAAATTATTTTACTTCAACCAACTCCATCAGAATAATTGCAACTTTACCATGTGAAATATCATTTAATTGATCTTTATTACATTACCCCAATCATTACTGTGATAACATTGCAATTGACATCTAATACAAATACAATTGGTTTTCTAATTATTCATAATAATAAAACCCTTCTACACTTTATGAATTTATTAATTTGGGGTTCTATTTATGTTTTATGACATAGAATTGTTTTCAACCTTTGTTATCTTACAAATGCGTTAACCAAATGTGAAATGGTACCCACATACACGAATTCATTCGTTCAATAAATTAAATGGGACATGGAATACCACTCTGGCGGATTTATGGTGGTAATCCTAGAAATTAATTGCTATGTGACATTTGTAATGCCACCAGAGCTACGGTCATCTCCCTTCATGTGCCCGAACTCTCCTCCATCGTTCGATTGGTGACAGGTCAGTGATATAGAGATTTGGGAATAATCCAACCTTGGAATACTCCGCAACCCTAAACCCTTTCCACCATTTTCTCCCACTTAGTTGAGTCGACGTTGCTTCTTCTCAGTCTTCATTTCTCCAGTGTTGAAATCTAATAATGGCTCTGCTAACCACCGATACCCTTAACTGTGAGCTATGGATATGGCAATCCTCCACATTACATCTTACTGTCGGGATTTTGCATGTTGTCAACTCCTCGTAGAGCCACCGGGTTACAACAGACCATCGTTGTCGCTTATTCAGCTATGCATGCAACTTGGATTCAACAGGTGGTTATTTTCTTAGAGCTCTGATATCGTTTTAGTTCAGGCTCTAATTTTATTTTCTATGTTAGAGATAGTATATTACAAACTATATTATTTTTTTTATGCATAGGTTTTCGCTGAAAGATGCGTTGAGCTCTCGACTTCACTGGTAAGCTCTGTTAAAATTTCCACTTCCCTAATCCTTCATTTTTATTTTCACATTACTATTATTTCACTGTTTGTGAATCTTACATTCTTATGAATTCTTATATGCGTTTTCTTTTTCATGGTTAGGTTATTACAGGCAGGTGAGCTCTCCTCCATGGAAATGGTTTACATTTTTATTGTTCTTCGAGGGTCGCATACCCAAGTTCGCCCATTTACTTCTCTGGTTCATTTTCTACAGGTACCAATGGATTCAATAAATCCCATACTTAGCTTAGTGCTACCTCTCAGTTGATAAAAAGAATATTTGATTCTCGCTCGTACTTGTATTGTAATGAAAACAGCCTCCTCAGAGAGGGTTTACTAGGGTCTGGATTCTTAACTGTATTTTTTTATTTTAATTAGGCTAAAAGGTCTCTTATTAGACCGTAGTAAGACGGCCTATACTAGGACCTCATGGTTTGTAAACTGTGATAATTTCAATTCTCGGTATTTTTGTTATTGAGAGCGGTATTTACTACCTCATTGTATATATATCTCATGGACTGTTAAGTCTCTTGTCGGGTTTGAGCTATACATTTACAATTTGCCATTTTGTTTTGTTTAAAAGAATGGATTTGCTAAGTTCCAGAACAATATAATTTTCTTTTGTAGATATTTTACTCTTCTTTCTTGATAATGAAAGTTCCTCATTAGAATTTCTATCTATGAACTCTCTATATGCACATTATTCACAGTCTTACTGTATACATGCAATAATAGGAAATAGAAGGAAAAAGGAAACCTCATGTCGGTCTTTAGTCCTTAGTTTCTGATAATAAAAATTCTATTTCTCGCAACTTATCTGTCTGAAGTTTTTATTTCGGTGAGTTATTTTCTGATATATATATATAATGTTTTTAAATGGATTTTGGAACTCAGTTATCTCTATTTGTTTTAAGAGGAAAAGTCTACTTGTTTTTGTACATACTCTAGCATTTTCTTTAAGATTATTTTCCTGATATTTACTGCTAATATTATCGTCCTCTCATAGCTAATGGTGACCGGACCACCCAGAAATGCTCCGTGTATAGCTAGACAGGATTTGAAGGAAATATTCTGGGTTTCACTCTGTTACCCAGAGTTTACAGTCCGATCTGACTGATAGGGTGTTTGCTTGTGATACATCCTCATTCATTTATCAAAATTTTACAGTGTCAGAAAACTTGATCTCTCTTTACATACTACTTATTACAGAATATTAAGTTTCACGACAGAATTGAAATAATTTATCACAACACATTATACTTCGCATTCAAAATGATAATCATTATTTATTTCAACTCTCTATCTATATGTACTTAATAATAGTTGTTAGCTTTAGTATTCAGAACATATTACAATGAATACTTATCTCCAAATTGTATTTGTCTGGCTGATGTTCCTCCCAACCTTAAGAGTGGCAATAACGTCCAGCTCTTCCCACATATTACAATGAATACTTATCTCCAAATTGTATTTGTCTGGCTAATGTTCCTCCCAACCTTAAGAGTGGCAATAACGTCCAGCTCTTCCCGCATGCTTCCACTAGAAAGCTCAGGTTGGCAGTAGACACAATTATGCTATAACCTCAGGGCATGTGGTCCAGTCAAACCAGAAATCTTCAGGATTTCAGATTATTTTCCACTGGTACACCCCAGCTCAAGAAAATCTCTCCCTCTGTCTAACATTCACAGAACCCCCACTCCCTCTTGGAATGACTCTCTTATCCTAAGAGGAGTGTGTAACTGCTCCAACTGCCCAACCACTTTCCAGTTCTTGGAATAGCCCTTATTATTTTTACTTTTCTCCTTGATTTCAATTTTTTTTTTTTTCAAAATAACAAGATGGAAAAATAGTCTTTCCATCCATATGACAATTGTCTCAGTATTTTTTTTTATTAACAAATAATAATAAAGATTACTTAACTAATTTAACCCATTAGTTAGCAATAAATGTAAGTGTCACAAATACATAGATGAAAATGTAAGAAATTAATTTTTTTTATTAATATAATTATAAATGTTGTATATAAAAATGACTTTTTTATAGTTTATTTAATAAAATAAATTAATGATGAGTATAAGGTTTATATTCAAAGACCCTATTACTTATTCAACTTGCATTGCATTTAAGAATTTATATCTTTCTTCAATATTAAATAGTTTCAAAAGGAGAAGTTTATATCTAACAAATTATCATAATTATATTTTTAATCTATAATATTATCAAAATAAAATTAAACATAGTTTAATATCATGGTTTGATTCTCTTCCACCTTTTAATATTTTTTTTTTTCCATTTTTTTCTCTAATTTTCTGCAAACAATTTTATTACATCCAAATCAAAAGAAGTAATAAAAAAAGTATTTATCATATTTGATTAAAATAACATAATAAATTATAGAAACAATAATAACATAAAAACAACTATATAAAATTATATAAAAATCAACAATAAAATAATACCAAAACTCCAAAAAAAAAAAATAGCTTTCCATCTTTTCACTTCTTCAAATAACCTAACCAACTACCAACTAAAAAAGACTCCATTTATAGTTAACTGACAGTTCTCCATAACCATACAGTACTACATAAATACCCCATTCTCTGTAAAGCAGACTAACAATCAAAATGCACTTCAGTAAATGGGCTGATGCTACATGGCTCCCCTAGTTCTAACATTGTACTCCCTAATGAAAATTTTAAAGTTCCGGGTACGACTTGGATCGATGTCCGAAAGGGCACATTTCGTGAAAATCACAGGAAATGTATAGATGATCACGATAGATGCTCTAGCCCGTTCCTGATGTGCACCAATTTTGAATTTGCGTAAAACTATTAAAATTACTACAAGAGTAGCTATGGATGCCACCCAAGAGCTTCGAAATAGTTGGTAGCCAGTGAAGATTTCTGATGATGAGCTTTGACAAATCGCACTCCATAAGGTCAAATACCAAAATGGCAGGTGTTGTGCCATATGACCCGCTGACTTTTGAATCAATTCAAATATTCGAATTAACTTTTGAATCAATTCAATTCAGCGCAGACAGCTCGTGTGGTGAACTATTAAAGCAATTCAATGGAGACCGTTCTACGTTATATATATATATGAACCAACCAACTATTGCATTTAATAAGATATAGGTTTTTTTTGTTATATTTATATTTATATATATCAATTTAGATCCATTTTAACTCTGGATTTATTAAAATTCTAGAGTTTCTAGATTATATATATATATGAACAAACTATTGTATTTAATAAGATATAGATTTTTTTGTTATATATATGTGTGTGTGTGTTTAGATCCATTTTAACTCTGGATTTATCAAATCTCTAGAAGTTCAAACTTTTCAAAATTTAATGAAATGTTTGCTCCTAGAAAGATTTTATTCTTCTTGGGGCTTGATATATCCACACTTAAATGGATTGGTTTTTTACACATCAATACATTCTTGAAATCACCTTGCTTTAGAGTAGCAACTCAAAGGAGTAATTAAATCATTCCAATTTGGTCGAAATAAATGAAAAGATAAATACAAAAAGGTTGAAAAAAAATAAAATGCAAGAGCAAACTAAATCAAACCTAAAAATATATCCCACTTAGTAATGTGAAATACTTTCCCACAAATATTATTTTCCACTCCCTAAATCCATTCACAAATATTATTTGACTCTTCCTACCAAATACAATCCTACACTTTTAAGGATAAAAGTGATATTTATATACTTAGAGAGAAAAGTGATTTGACTCTTCCTAACAAATACAATCCTACACTTCTAAGGAGAAAAGTGATATTTATATATTTAGAGAGAAAAGTGATTTTTCATTAGGTAGACATTAATTAATTAGATTAAATTATAAATATTAAATGTTAAACATTACTTTTACATTTACTTGTTTAGACATAGTCAATGCATATAGTGTATTGTACTCAAATCAGCAAGATCCAAATTTATTAAATTTAATAATATTGATATTATTATATATTAATATGAATATTATAATTAATAATATTAATATTAGGATATTTGGCCCTTATACTTCACCTAAATAAACAAAGTTAGTAAATATAAAAAGGAGTATGGAGTAAATATAAAAAGACTTGTTATTTTTTACCATACCTTTGGTTTATTATTTTTTATATTTATTTACCATACCTTTTTTATTTATCATAGTATTTAGCCCATAGGCTTGGTATATACTTAGATGTTTATTTCTAATCATATTTGAAATATTGTGTATAAAAACTTTCTATAGATCACAAAAGCTAAATTCCTATTATTTGATATATTTTTATGTATTTACCATACTATGTATAACTCTTTTATATTTATTTATTTACCACACCTCTTTTATAAATAAGGTATTTGGGCCATAGTATTTAGCCCATGGTATTAATAATAATTTGTTCCATGGTATTTGGCCCATAGGTTTCACCTAAATAAAACCTCATTTTTTAGTTTTCGTAAATATAAAAAAGTTCATGAAGTAAATATAAAAAGATTTTTTATTTATTTACTCTAGTCTATTTATATTTTTATTTATCTACAAGTATAAAAAGAGGTTTTATTTATTTACCATACCTCCAATTTATTTATATTTTTATTTATTTACCATACCTGCGGAGTAAGTATAAAAGGAGGTTTTATTTTTGTTTACCAGACCTCCTGTTTATTTATATTTTTTTATTTACCATACCTTGTGTTTATTTATATTTTTATTGCGCCTAGAGGCGCTCTACAGCCCAGTATATAGGGATGTGTAGATGTAACGTGTGTAATGTAAATGTCGGCCCAATATATAGAGATGTGTAGATGTAATGTGTGTAATGTAAACTTTTGATATGTCGGGCCCAATATATAGAGATGTGTAGATGTAATGTGTGTAATGTAAAATTTTGATATGTCGGAGTGTATATAGATGTGAAGATGTCATGTGAGTAATGTAAATTTTTGATATATTTACCACTTTAATACCAGAATACCATGGGCCAAAGACCATATTTATAAAAGAGGTATGGTAAATAAATAAAATATAACTAAACCATATATATGGTAAATAAATAAAAATTATTTTTATTTTTACTCCATAATCCTATTTATATTTATGAACACCAAAAGGTGGATATATTTAGGTGAATCCTGAGCTAAATACCATGGGCCAAATTATTATTAATACATGTCAAAAAAACATTATTAACCCTAATATTATTATTATTATTATTATTATTATTATTATTATTAATTCTAATATTCACATTATTATATTATAATATTAATATTATTAAATTTAATTAATGTAAACTTTTTATATGTCCGAGTGTATAGAAATGTACCACTTTAATACCATGGGCTGAATACCATGGGCCAAATACCATATTTATAAAAGAGGTATGGTAAATAAATAGAATATAAATAAACCATAGGTATGGTAAATAAATAAAATGTCTTTTTATATTTACTCCATAATCCTATTTATATTTAGGAACACTCAAAAAGTGGTTTTATTTAGGTGAATCCTCAGCTAAATACCATGGGCCAAATAACAATAAACATGTAAACGTAAATGTAAAAATAATGTTTAATATTTAACATTTAAATTTAAATTTAACACAGTGGGCCAAATACCATATTTTTCTATTTCTCTTCCATTTTATATTGGAGGGAAAAGAGAGAGAGGGAGAGAGAAGAGAGATGGGGGAAGAGAGAGGGAGGTAGGAGAGGAAGGAAGAGAGAGAGGAGGAGAGAGGGAGGGAGATAGGAGGAGAGAGGGAGGGAAATAGAGATCGAATTGGAGGGTGAGAGAGGGAGGGAAGAAGAAATACACAGAGAGAGCGAGAAGTGGAGAGAGAGAGGGAGTGACAAGGGAGAAATAGAGAGAGTATGTGTATGTTTGGGGGTGAGATAAAGAGAAAAATAAGGCGAGATGGAGGGAATGGGGGGAGAAGGAGAGAGGCAGGGATATAGTAACATAGTTGGAGGGTGAAGAGAGGGAGAGAGAGGGAGATAGAGAGAGAGAGAGAGATGTGGAAGAGAAAGGGATAGAGGGGAAGTAAGGGAGAGAGGATGTGAGAGAGTGGAGAGGGAGGGAAAGAGAGATGGACTTGGAGGGGGGAGAGAGGGAAGATGATTTCTTGCACTTATGCATTGATTTCAGTATGGATGATGATTTCTAATGTAAATTTTGATAGATCAAGAGTAATGTAAACTTTTTATATGGTGATTTCTAATCCTATTTGATTGCTTGCACTAGATGCATTGATATCAGTGTAGATGTTGGTTTCTAATCTTATTTTCTTACTTGCACTAGATGCATTGATTTCAGTGTAAATATAGATAATATCAAACTCTGGATCCAGAGTAATGTATTTACATAGGGAGCGAGAAGTGGAGAGAGAGAGAGGGAGTGACAAGGGAGAAATAGAGGAGTATGTGTATGTTTGGGGGTGAGATAAAGATAAAAATAAGGAGAGATGTGGGGAATGGAGGGAGAATGAGAGAGGGAGGGATATACTAACATAGTTGGAGGTTGAAGAGAGGGAGAGAGAGAGAGATAGATGTGGGAGAGAAAGGGATAGAGGGGAAGTAAGTGAGAGAGGATGTGAGAGAGTGGAGGGAAAGGGATATGGAGTTGGAGGGGGGAGAGAGGGAGGATGATTTCTTGCACTCGATGCATTGATTTTAGTGTGGATGCTGATTTCTAATCCTATTTTTCTTGCACTATATGCATTTATTTTAGTGTAGATGTTGAGAGAGAGAGAGAGTGTGTGTGTGTGTTAGGGGGGAAAAGAGGATTGGAAGGAAAAGAGAGAGAGAGAGAGATAACTGGATTGCAAAGAGAGAGAGAGAGGAAAAGATAGAGGAAGGTAGGAGAGGAAGGACAAGAGAGAGGACATGAGAGAGAGGAAGAGAGTTATGAGGGAAGAGAGAAAATTGGAGGGCAAAGAAAGAGAGAGAGAGAGAGAGAGAGAGAGAGAGGAGAGAGAGGAAGTGAGAGAGTGGAGAGAAGGAGGGAAAGAGAAAGGGATAGAGGGGAAGGAAGAGAGAGAGGATGTATGAAAGAGAGATGTAGTTCAAGGGGGGAGATAGGGAAGTAGATGGTGATTTATAATCCTATTTTATTGCTTGCACTAGATGCATTGATATCAGTGTAGATGTTGGTTTCTAATCTTATTTTATTACTTGCACTAGATCCATTGATTTCAATATAGATGTTGATTTCTAATCTTATTTGATTACCTGCATCAAATGCATTGATCTCATTGTAGATGTTGTTTTGTAATCTTATTTGATTGTTTGCATTAGGTGCATTGATTTCAGTGTAGACGTTGATTTCTGATTTTATGTAATTGGATGTACATTGATGGTACATTAATTTTAAAGTGATTGGATTAAGATTGTGCATTGATTTCAGTGTAAGCACACAAAATTATTAACAATGTACATTGATATGGTGATTTCTAATCCTATTTGATTACTTGCACTAGATGCATTGATTTCAGTGTACATGTTGGTTTCTAATCTTATTTTCTTACTTGCACTAAATGCATTGATTTGAGTGTAAATACAAATAATATCAAACTATGGATCCAGAGTAATGTATTTACATAGGAGCGAGAAGTGGAGAGAGAGAGGGAGTGACAAGGGAGAAATAGAAGAGTATTTGTATGTTTGGGGGTGAGATAAAGAGAAAAATAAGGAGAGATTGAGGGAATGGGGGGAGAATGAGAGAGGGAGGGATATAGTAACATATTTGGAGGGTGAAGAGAGAGAGAGAGGGAGATATAGAGAGAGATAGATGTGGGAGAGAAAGGGATAAAGGGGAAGGAAGAGAGAGAAAATGTGAGAAAGTGGAGAGAGGGAGGGAAAGAGAAATGGAGTTGGAGGAGGGAGAGAGGGAATATGTTTTCTTGCACTTGATGCATTGATTTCAGTGTCGATGGTGATTTATAATCCTATTTTTCTTGCAATATATGCATTGATTTTAGTGTATATGTTGAGAGAGAGACAGAGTGTGTGTGTGTGTGTGTGTGTGTGTTGGGGGAGGAAAGAGGATTGGAAGGCAAAGAGAGAGAGAGAGAGAGGGAAATATATATATGTGGGAAAGAAATGGAGAGAGAGGAAGGAAGAGGGAGGATGTGAGAGAGTGGATAGATAGAGGAAAAGAGAGATGTAGTTCGAGGGGGGAGAGAGGGAAGTAGATGGCGATTTATAATCCTATTTGATTGCTTGGACTAGATGCATTGATATCAGTGTAGATGTTGGTTTCTAATATTATTTTATTACTTGCACTAGATCCATTGATTTCAATATAGATGTTGATTTCTAATCTTATTTGACTACCTGCATTAGATGCATTGATCTCAGTGTAGATGTTGTTTTGTAATCTTATTTGATTGTTTGCATTAGGTGCATTGATTTCAGTGTAGACGTTGATTTCTAATTTTATGTAATTGGATGTACATTGATGGTACATTAATTTTAAAGTGATTGGATTAAGATTGTGCATTGATTTCAGTGCCAACACACAAAATTATTAAAAATGTACATTAATATTTGTGTTATAGTAAATCAACCTATTAATATTGAAGAGCAAGAGAGACAATGTATGATGTTTAGTACAATAGTTCAAGCTAAATATTTAAATGGTTTATTATTTCAAATGTCATTTTCATATAATCAATATGAAAAGATGACAAAACTAACAGGGTGACAATAAGAATAGTAAAAGAAAATAATTTGAGATTGATCACAATGAAGACTTTTTGTAATTGACTACACTCTTATTATTTTCATTTTCTATCATTCAACACTATTACATTGTCACTTTGCATTCAAAAAAAATATTCCGTCATTAAAGTTATTAACAATATTTATCATCTCAAAAAACTGAGGTAACTAAGAAAATTTTAAAATTAAAACGACCACATAAATACATATTTGGCATATATAAAATTATTATATTTATATTATATGTATTTGCATATTATTGATAAAATTAATCATATTTTCGATAGATTTTCCTTGGCCACACACGACTGAAACCAGCCTAGATCCATCTTAACTCTGGATCTATTAAGCGCCGAGAGGGATCAAATCTCTCGAGGTGCAAACCTTTTCTCAAGTTTTGCACTCAAAAAAAGAGATTTTCACCTCGAGAGATTTGATCCCTCTCGGCGCTTAATAGATCCAGAGTTAAGATGGATCTAGGTTGGTTTACTTACATTGCATTTCTTACCTTAAATTTCTCACATTACATCTACACATGTACCTTTAGTGGGGTGTACAACGACTATGGGAGTAATAAGTGTGATAAAAGTTTTTTCCCATTAAAAATAAAGTAATCTCACATTTAAAAGGAAAAATGTATACTTCCCCCAAACAATGGATATAAATTTCTCATCTAAAAACCAAAAAATCTTATACACTAATTTACTAATAATTTTAAACTAGCAATTGCACGAGATGTTGCAAAGGAATGCCTTAAGGCATAAAAACATTGAGAAAGATGGACCAACAATTTGAAAGAAAAATAAGTGCCAATTATCTTTATGTGCAAATAATAATAAAAATCTTTTACTCATTCAACCAACAATTATATAATTTACATACAAAAACAATATACTAAAACTGTAAATTTGTTATTGATTAATGATTAAAAATATTTAAAATTAAGACACATGTGTATAAGTTGTTCTTGGGACAAAATGAATTGGTATTTTCAAATTTATATAGATATCTCATCCTTCATCTCATATTTACCCTTTTAAATAATCAAATTGTATTGAAAAAAAATGAGTATAGGGAAACAAAATTTATGTTTATGTGGTGAGGTTGTTGCCTCTAGGCTTGCAACTTCAGGTGTTTTAGTTTCCAAAATAACTTGGGAAGATGATGGCAAAATTTTATTTGAAATGGGCCCTATTGTTTCCATAAGAAATGTTGATGGAGAGGCAAACTAGAGGAAAGCATGGTTCATCCCTTCAGGACTTCGAGAAGCAACCCCAACACTAAGAGATGATTCCCTCATTCTTGAAATGGGAATTAAACAACACATTCAAATAATTGAAGAAGAGTGTGTGGAAACCACCTAGGAATTCGGTGATGCTTTGGTGTTGGAAAATCACATTGTACAGCATGTGAGAAGGCCTTCAACGCGTCCCAGAATAATACTCGCAACCTTATGAAAATACTATGACTGGTGTTGGCTCAACTGTCAAGCATTTTTTGTGGATTTCTTTCCATTACTAAGCACTGTTGTTGTTGGAAATTAATCTCAAGGGTTAACCTCTTACTGCCTGTCCTAGAAATATGAAAATAGATCTCTCATGGTTTATTCCTGTAAAATTTTTAGTTAGACTCAAAGTAAATCCCTTTACTAATAGTTGTCTTACGAAACCTCTTGACGAACCAGTGAGTTCAATAATAGAATAAAATAACTCTTGTCCTAACTTTTTTCATCGTAAAAAACCGAACCATATCTCCATTATGGATAGAAAACCTTTTAAAAGTAAAAAATACCTCTAGAAATAGTCGCTCACCTCCAAACCTTGTTCACATGCAAAATTAATATGTTTACCCTTAGATTTGGCCACTAGTTTGAGTTGGTTTTGTTGTTGGCACTCGACTTTTGGTTGAAATTAGGAACCGCCTGGTCTACACCTTCGGTTAGCATGAATCTTTTTTGTTGCCTCACTTACGGTTATTGAACAAGGATGGAAGAATCCCTATGAGAGAAACCCTCTTTCTGCAAAATTAAGAGGGGAATAAGCTATGAAAATTTACAAACAGTTACAGAGATAGATTTATTTCTCCTACTTATTAATTCAATAAGTTATTATTCATACATATTTCATAAAATATCAAAATAAATATTACTACAACATTCACAAATACATATGCAGAGAAATAAATACTAGAGAACATAAGCACAAAAATCAATCACATGTACACAGTTATTTTTGGACAATTGTCCCAAGAAAAACCCAATGTGGGAAAACCAGTGCAGCAGAAGATGGTTTTACAATTTCTTCAACAAATGATATATTTACAGGAAAATATATGGTAGATAAATTTTGAACCACATGAGACTGAATTTCTGGCTTACTCGTACAATTCTATAACACCTAGAACATCCCCTATATGCCCTTGCATCTCTCTATGTGATTCAGTGTAGTCCCAGCGTTGGACTACGTAAGTCTGCATGGAGACTGTGTGGGTTCTCTATGATGCAGCCTCAAGCTGCCTCCAATGACCCAGTGGTACCCTCCGACCTTGATCTCGATCACTGATGACCTCCTCCTTATGCTTCTGCAACTTCTCGCCCTGCAACTCTCCCACTGAGATCGAATTCTACATCAAAATGGATCTCCTTCGGGTACTGAGTGTATGCCCATCTTTTTCTCCAATTGACCCTCAAGCCTTCTTTTATAATCTTCCTGTTGGAGAACCAACAGCCCAGATTAAAAGATTAATCAATGGCTAAGATTAAAACTTCACTTGATCCATTTTTTCTAGAAGATTCATACTCTCACTTATTAATATCCTTTAATTATTTCATTTCCCTAAGTTTATACTTAGGGTCTTCTTTAAAATAGTTAATTATTTTAATAATTCATGAACTGAGTGGAATTTCCACAAACTATTTCTGGGTTCTTTGGAATGTTGTTTTCCAAGCCTCCTGGAAAATGTTTAGACTTGGAACACTTCCATATGCTACAAAAATAAATACTCACTCTTAGCAAGGAAGGTGTTCCAACAATATTCCTTCTGCATGCTGCTCTGATTTTGAAGCACCCTCTACAATGTTGATCTCAGGACTCTTCCACCCCCCCAATCTGCAGCGTTGTTGCCTCCTGTATTGCTTCCTTTGAAACGGACACTATCACTTTCTGCCTCTGTACTACAACTCCCTCTAAATACTAAATCTTCCATTTCTGCTACTGGAAGGGATTCTTCATCATCCCCATATTTTCTCTGAAGTAGATAAACTTTGTCTTTCCTAGAGCCTTTTTTAGGATATCTCCCACCTGTTCTCCTGTTGGAGTGTACTGCAACTTAACAGCTCCACATTGTACACAGTGTCTGATGACGTGATACCAGATGTCAATATGTTTCGACCTATCTTAAAACATACGATTATCAAATATCTTTATGCAACTCTAATTATCACATAAGATGTCAATCACTTCCATTTTCTCCTTGAGAAGATTCACTAGCAGTTTCCTAAGCCGTATGGCTTCGCACGAAGCTGTGCTCGATGCCATATACTCTTCTTCTGCTGAACTTAGTGATACTGACTTATGTTCCATACTGCACCGAGAAGTCATTCTTAATCCTAGATTGAAACAGTACCCACTAGTACTCTTCCGATCAACTGAACTTCCAGCCCAATCTGCATCAGTAAAACCACTCAACCTAACATCATTGTTGTGGGTGTACTTCAATCCAAGCTCGAATTTCCCTTGAAGGTACCTGAGAACATGCTTGGTTATTGCCCAATTTTCCCTCTTTGATTCCACCATGAACTAACTAAGGTTATTAACGGCATAATAGATGCCTCGCCTTGTATTTACCAGATACATCAATGACCCTATGAGTTGCCTATGCAGCGTAGGATCCGCCTCATCATATTTAGACGTGTTGATTTTCTTCTAGTTGGTGATCATTGGAGTTGTCATGGGCCTACATTGCTGCATCTGAAATATCTTCAGAATCTCTGTAGTGTACCTTCCTTGAGCAAGGAAGATCTCCCCATTCTCCTGCCAAACTTTCAACTCAGAAAATAATGCATCTGTCCTAGATCTTGCATGTAAAATTATTCTGCCAAATTCTTCTTGCAATATGTGATGAGCCTTGATGATCCTATAAAGAATATATCATCCACATACAACACCAATATCAAAGGCTCACTCCCTACTTTTAGCTAGTATGGATTGTGATCTACATCACTCTTGATGAATCCCATCTTTTGCAGGTAGTTTTCAATTCGACCATACCAAGCTCTAGGAGCATTCTTGAGTCCATATAATGCTTTCTTCAATCTGCACACATGAGATTTATGATCATGTGTCTTAAAGCCCTCTAATTTTTCTATATACACCTCTTCTTCTATCACATTATTCAAGAATGTCGTCTTGACGTCCATCTAGGGAATTTCCCATCCCATCTGCGTAGTACGGGATATCAAGGACCTGATAGATGTGTACCTAGCTACTAGGGCGAAGGTTTCTTCATATTCTATTCCTTCCTTCTGAGCATACCCCTTATCCACAAACTTGGATTTAAATTTCTCGATATTGTCGTCTGCAGAATACTTGATCTTGTAGATCCACCTGGATCCTACAATTGATCTCTCCTCACGTATGGGTACTACTTCCCAAACATCATTCGTCATGATGGAACTATACTCTTCCACCATTGAATCAACTCACACCTAGTGCTGAGCTACTTCCAAAAAACTGGAAGGTTCTTCGACTTAAGGAACCAAGGCTTGATACCTTTCAGGCTGCTTACGATGTCTCTTCTGATTTGGGGGAATTCTGACAAAGTCCTTTGCATCCTTTAGAATCTGTTGAAGTTCCCTACTCGTTCTTCCACTGGTGGTGGGTGAATTTACTGGCTCTCCTTTGTTGTGTTGGAGAAATGAAACTGAATTCAATAACTGAAAGATAGATCACTTAGAAATTTTATTGATAAATTCTCTGTGTCATTACAAGCCTCTCGAGCCATCTTATTAAACCTAGATACATTTCGTTACTCTAACTACATCTCGTTATTTCGTTATTTCAACTACCTAGGTAATTAGTAAATTTACAATATTTGTTGTCACATTTAACAAACTCCACCTTGACAACAAATTTTCCTAATGTCCATTCATCATCTTTTCTGCAAGCCGAGAGAAGCAAGACACCATCTCAGCTTCTCTACTGTAACTGGCTTCGTGAATATATCTGCATGATTCTCCTGTGTGCGAACCTTCTTGAGGACTACTTTGCCGCCTTCGATTATATGTCTCACAAAGTGATACCTTACATCGATGTGCTTGGTCTTGCTGTGATATGTTGGATTTGTAGCCAAATGAATAGCGCTCTGACTGTCACAAAACACATTCACTTTCTCCTGCGTCCTTCCAATCTCATCAAGCAGACCTTTTAACCAAATTTCCTCTTTGCAGGAATCTGAAGCAGCTATATACTCTGCTTCAGTAGTGGACAAAGAAACTGTCTCCTGAAGCTTTGACATCCAACTGATTACTCCACCTGCAAGAGTAAAAACATAACCTGTAGTATACCTCCTTTTGTCCAAATCACCTGCATAATCAGCATCCACATATCCGCAGACTGTACCTTCACGACCATCAAAACTGATGCAATGGTCACTTGTGCCTCTCAAATACCGAAGCACCCATTTCACTGCTCGCCAATGTTCTTCCCCTAGATTTGCCATGAACCTGTTGACAACTCCAACTGCATGTGAAATGTCAGGTCTTGTAGATACCATCGCATACATTAAATTGCCTACCGCATTTGCATATGGTACACGAGACATATACTTCTTTTCTTCATTAGTTCTAGGACTCAAATCCGAAGAAAGCTTGAAATGGGAAGCTACTGGAACATTAACAGGTTTCACACTATTCATACCGAACTTTTCAAGTATTTTCTCCACATACTTCTGTTGTGATAACCAAAGCTTACCATTCTTCCTGTCTCTGTGTATCTCCATGCCCAAGATATGTTTTGCCACTCCAAGATCCTTCATTTCAAACGTCCTAGACAGCTGAGCCTTTAACCTGCTGATTTCTTCCATGCTTTTGCTTGCAATAAGCATATCATCAACATACAACACGAAGATAATGAATATGCCATTGAAACTTTTGAAGTATACACAATGATCATACTCACTTATGATAAAATTCTGGCTCATCATGAAGGAATCAAACTTCTTGTACCATTGCCTGGGCGACTGCCTCAGGCCATACAATGATTTCCTGAGCTTGCAAACTAATCTTCTGCTGCGACCTTGTACAAAACCTTCTGGCTGATCCATATAAATCTCTTCATCCAAATCACCATGAAGAAAGGTTGTTTTAACATCTAACTATTCTAACTCAAGGTCCAGTAAAGCAGCCAGTGCTAACACAGTACGAATAGAAACAAGTTTAACTACTGGTGAAAAGATCTCATGAAAGTCAATACCTTCAACCCGAGAATACCCTTTTGCAACCAATCTCGCCTTATACCTGTCGATACTTCCATCAACTTTTCTCTTCAACTTGAAGACCCATTTGCACCCAACAACGCTTCTCCCTTCATGAAGTTCTACAAGATCCCAGGTTTTGCTTTTGGCTAAAGAGTCCATTTCTTCTTCCATAGCCTTTTTCCATACCTCGCTATCTGCATCATCAACTGCTTCCTGATAACAAGATGGTTCCCCATCTTCAGTAATCAATGCAAATGATGAAGCAGAGTCTTCATACCTTTTTGGTGTTCTTCTTTCCCTCGTAGACCTTCTTAGGGTGACTGGTTGCTAACTGGATTCTGGATTTTCTCCAGTTTCCTCTGCTTCTCCACCTTTTTCAGAAGTCTCTCCTTCCTTTCAACTTTCTGGAAAAGGTACAGTCTCCAATTGAATCTGCTGACCTGGCGATACCTGCTTCTGTTCAACTTTTTCAACATCTGATTTTAAAAGAGATGATTCATCAAATGTTACATCTCTACTAATGACTATCTTCTGTGAAGTAGGATCCCACAACCTATATCCCTTCACTGAATAATCATATCCAACAAAGACACAAAATTTTGATTTTGGATCTAATTTTGAACGCTGATTTCTAGGAATAAGAACATAGGCATCACAACCAAAAATCTTCAAATGCGAATAATCACAAGACTGACCCGACCAAACCTCTTCGGGAATTTGACAGTCTATTGCAACCGAAGGTGATCTATTAACTAAGTAACAAGCAGTAGATACTGCTTCTGCCCACAACTCCTTTTGTAGATTAGCATTACTAATCATGCTTCTGGCTCTTTCCATAAGAGTCTGATTCATCCGTTCAGCAACACCATTCTGCTGAGGAGTATAAACAGTAGTTTTATGTCTAACTATCCCTTCATCCTTACAAAATTTTTCAAATTCTAAAGAGGTAAATTCACCGCCATTGTCAGTTCTTAAACATTTGATTGATTTGCCTGTTTTCTTTTCCACCATTATTTTAAATTGTTTAAACACATTAAACACATCAGCTTTCTTTTTCAGCATATAGACCCAAACTTTTCTGAAGAAATCATCAATAAAAGTTAAAAAATACAAGGCACCTCCATAGGACACAATAGGAGATGGTACCCACAGATCAGAGTGAATATAGTCCAAAATCTACTTGCTATTATGATTGCCAGACTTGAATCTTTGTTTACATTGTTTGCCAAACACACAATATTTACAAAAATCCAACTTCAAGGATTTCAAATCAGGAAGTAGCTTGCGATTCATCAGTACCTGAAGACCTTTCTCGCTCATGTGACCCAACTGCTGATGCCATAGATGAGAACCTTCTTCTGCTTTATCTAACACGATCGCTGCTTCACTGACTTGAGTGCTTCCCTTGAGTCTGTACAGGTTTCCGACCTTTTCAGCCTTCATAACAACCAAGGCTCCTTTCGAGACTTTTAGCACTCCATTCTGACCTGTAAACTTATAACCATTCGAATCCAAAACTCCCAAGGAAATCAATTTTTTCTTTAGATCAGGTACATGCCTAACATCAGATAAGGTTTTAATTGTACCATCATACATTTTAATTCGCACATTTCCAATCCCAACAGTCTGACAAGATGCATTATTTCCCATGAAAACACAATTACCATCTACAGTTTCATATGATGAAAACCAATTCCGGTGCGGACTCATATGATGAGAAGCACCAGAGTCTAATAGCCAATAGTCAACATCTTGTGAGATATTACATACAGGGAGTGCTTCAGCAATTAAAACCTCATCATCCATACCTGAATCGACCTGATTTGCTTCCTTGTTGTTTTCCGCCTCCTTCCGTTTCCAGCAATCCTTTTTGAGATGTCCCGGTTTGTTGCAGTACCAACATTTTGCTTTACTCTTCTTGCCGCCCTTTGATTTCGATCTGGAAGAACCTCTTGTCTTCTCCCCCCGTTCCTTTGACCGACTTCTAGCTACCATGGCTTCAGGTGCAGAAGTCTCAATGCTAGATTGTCTTCGTACCTTTTCAGATAAGAGAGCACCCACGACAGATTCAAAATTTAATGAATCGGCAGTGCTCAAACTGACTGAGGTCACGAAGTGATCCCATGACTCAGGCAGGGAACACAACAAGGTTATTGCCTTGTCTTCTTCCTCCATCTTTACTTCCATATCGGACAACTGACAAACAAGCATATTAAAAACATTCAAGTGATCTGCAATTTTCGTACCTTCCTTCATCCGAACGCTGTACAGTTGTCTCTTTAAATAGATTCTGTTAGTCAAAGATTTTGTCATATAGAGAGTTTCCAATTTCTTCCACAACCCTGCGGTTGTACTCTCTCCAAATATATTGAAGAGTACTTCGTCTGCCAAACACAACCGAACGGTACTGAGAGCTCGGGCATCCAAGTCCTCCCAGTCTGAGTTTGACATGCTTGCTGGTTTTCTAGTTACCCCGTCAAGTGCCTTGTGCAACCCTTGTTGCACCAACAAATCCCTAACTTTCAGTTTCCACAGAGCAAAATTGTTTTTCCCGGTGAATTTCTCCACCTCAAATCTTTTGTTTGTCATTTTCTCCATTTCTCCCTTTCTGTTTTTCCCTCCTTAAAAAAAAAAATTCCCCTCTTTTCCTAGGGTTTCAAGGGTTCTAATTTTTCAGATAAAAAATCTCTATCAATTCTTGAAAACTGAACCCCCTCTTTTTTTTTTTGAACCAAAAATATCTTTAAAAATAGAAGTTGTTTTAAAAAAAACTGTTTTAAAAGACTGTTCAAGCCCAAACCCTGTTTTAAAAACTGTTCAAATCCTATTTAAAAAACTATTCGAACCCTTTTCTTAAATTGAACAAACATCAAACTGTTCGAACCCTTTTCTCTTTGTTAAACTTTTACAGGTCACAGAATCCTTTTATAAAAAAATACCTTTAGTAGCAGTGACTTCTTTCAATCAAGCAATGATTGGCTTCTCTGCAGCGTCTTCGATCAAAAAATTTCAATGAGTCTTCTGGCTTCTTTGCAGCAAAACGTGCAGCTTTGCAGCATCCTCAATCAAAAAAAAAATCGATGAAATCTTCTTGCTTCTCTGCAGCAAAAATGTGCAGACTCCTTTCTCACAGCAGACTCCTTTCTCACGGCTACGTGCAGACTCCTTTCTCACGGCTGAGATATGCTGGGACAGTTCTATGCTCTGTGGGCTCCAAGTTTGACTTCAACGGCAGATGAGTGACTTCTTTTAACAGCGGCAGTTCTTCGGCGGAACAGGCTCTCCAGCGGAACAGTCGGCAGGCTCCGATACCACTTGTTGTGTTGGAGAAATGAAATTGAATTCAATAACTGAAAGATAGATCACTTAGAAATTTTATTGATAAATTCTCCGTGTCATTACAAGCCTCTTGGGCCATCTTATTAACTTGTTGTGTTGGAGAAATGAAACTGAATTCAATAACTGAAAGATAGATCACTTAGAAATTTTATTGATAAATTCTCCGTGTCATTACAAGCCTCTCGGGCCATCTTATTAAACCTAGATACATTTCGTTACTCTAACTACATCTCGTTATTTCGTTATTTCAACTACCTAGGTAATTAGTAAATTTACAATATTTGTTGTCACATTTAACATCCTTCTTACAAATCCTCAGGAGATACATCCTTTGGATCACTATGCCTTGGAGAGGCAACTGAATCTTCTATTGTTGCTTGTTGGGGTTGGACCAAAGGCTCTTCCTCTAACTTCGTAGTAGAAGGTAGCTCTTGTGATCTTCTAAAGTCCTTCTCCTACATAAACTTCACATCTGTTAGCACCACCACTTTCCTGCTCTCTGAAATGTAGATGCAATAAGCCTTTGAATTCTAGCAGTATCCTACCAGATACATCTTTTCAGCAGTCATCTCTAGCTTCTTCCTCTTCTCACTCAACACATGAAAGTAAATTGTATTGTCAAAGATCCTAAAGTGACTTGCTTCAAGCTTACTACCACTCAAGACACTTTCTGGTTTGATCTTCCCTAGTGCAGTGTGAGGAGTCATGTTCTGAATGTAGACAGTTGTATTACATGCTTCAGCCCATAGAAATTTAGGCATGTCTTAGGCATACAACATAGCTCTGGTTTCTTCAACAAGAGTTTGGTTCTTCCTTTCTTCCACACCATTCTGCTCTGGATTGTATGGATTTTTCCACTCTCTTTTGATGCCTTCTTTGCATAGAATCCAGTGAATTCTTTATCTATGTATTCACCATCATTATCTAATTGCAACACCTTGATCCACTTCCCTGTCATATTTTCCAGCAAAGCCTTAAACTCTTTAAATCAACTGAAGACTTCATCCTTGGTCTTCAAGAAGTAGATCCAGGTTTTCCTGGAATGGTCATCAATGAAGGTGATGAAATATTCGACACCGCTAAGAGCTCTAGTGGAAAGCGACCCACAGATATCTGAGTGTATTAGATCTGACACACCCTTGGCCCTATTTTTTCTTCTCTGTTATGCTTCCTTGGCATATTTTCCCAATACGCACCCCTTTCAAACATCATCCCGTTTAGTGCTCAGTTATGGAACACCTATGACACTCTTCTGGAGATTTCTCAATGCCCCATGATGCAAATGCCCCATTCTTCTATGCCATATCTCATTCAGGTTTGTTTCATTTGTGCTACCAACTAGTGCCATTGGAGAATCAAATTGTAGCTTGTACAGTTTGTTGCTTCTTACCTCGATATGTGCCTTCTTCTTCCAACTGGGGTGCTTAATGTAGACTCTATTGCCAATAAAGTAGACGTCATATCCTCAGTTTTGAAGTTGTGACACTAAGAGTATATTCATCCCCAAACTCGACACATGCAGTACATTGGTGTCCTAGATTCTGTTTCTTGCCTCGGTCTGAAAAACTATGGTTCCTCTCCCAATGGGAGTGCACTTTTCTTTATTACCCATGGTTATTTTTAAATTCATCTGCTCTTATTAGTAGTCAAAAAAATAGTCTCATACTCCCGTCATGTGAGAAGAGGATTTTTTGTCATTATACTAGACATCATAAGACACAGTGCTCAATGCATAAGAAAAATATTCCTCTAGCCTGGATGCCAATACAGAGACATCATGATCCATCTTTTCTTTTGTTCTTCTTCCCCATCCTAGAGAACTGCGTGAACCCTTCTTTTTTGTTGCTACAACAGTATATTTTCGTTCACTGATATATGCCCCTTCTTTGTTATTCATCTCTGGCTATGATACCATGTGAAATTTTACAAAAAGTTGTAATGATAGATTTGTTTCTCGTACTTATTAATTAAATAAATTATTATTCAAAAATATTCTGGAAAATATCAAAATAAATACTACTGCAACATTCACAAATATATATGCAGAGAAATAAACAGTAGAGAACATAAGCACAAGAATAAATCACATGTACACAATTACTTTTTGACAATTGTCCCCGGAAAAACCCAATGTGGGAAAACTTGTGTAACAAATGAGGATTTTATTATTTCCTCAGAAAATGATATCTTTACAGGGAAAATATACAGAAAATAAATTATGAACCACCTAAGACTAAATTTATGGCTTACTCAGACAATTCTCTGACACCCATAACAACCCCTGTATGCCCCTGTGTCTCTCTATGTGATGCACTGCAGAGTCCCAGCACTGGTCTGCATGAGTCTACATGGAGACTGTGTGGGTTCTCTACATTGCAGCCTGAAGCTGCCTCCACTGAGCCACTTCTACCTTCCTACCCTAATTTCAATCACTACTGACCTCCTCCTAGTAATATAGGGACCTAACAAATTTTATATAAAAAAAAAAGAGAAACCATACATGGTTCTATTCACGAATCATAGGGACCGAAAGGCCCATTTTTTAATACGAATTCATTATAGCTACAAAATACTCAAGAATATAATACTTTCATTATACAAAAGCGGGCACTCAGCCCATTTGGCGTACGTTCACTAAATGAAAGGCACAAGCCCCAAATGTATAGAAGAATTAAACTAGTGAGTTACAAGAGATCCTTTCCGACGCAATAAACACAATGGTGTAGGAAGACTACCAACCTGGTTGCAACAAGTCATAGTGGGAACCTTCAAACTGTAGAAAAATAAAAATATCTTGTGTGTATCCAGAAATGATTGGGGAAAATCTATCGGAGAGGGCACAATAAACTGAAAGTGGGTAAGAAAAATAAATTCCACTAAAAAATAGAACATGCATCTAAATAAATACCAGAGGGAGTGCATTACCTAATTTCAACCTCGCCATATTGTCCCCTTCCTTCACCTGCGAGTACTAGAAAAACCTTATCAACGATTTGGTGAAAAAGGGAATGCTTTGAGTGCTCGTCATAACTAAACAATGCAATACAATTCAAAAGATTTAACATTCCCTATTATGGGAATTGTAGTAAGCCTACGATTCAGTAGCACTGCTTGAACCTTCTGGCCAAAATTCTCTTAGAAGAAAACTCAGAATTGGGTGAAAGGAATAAAAGGGGAAAACACCCAAGTCAAAACAAAGTCCCAAAATTTTAAATTCTAGGTGACTAAATGTCAAATAATGCTGAAGCCAGAGGCTGGAACTATGAATGGCAATGGTGAGCACGTCAACCAATTATTCAAAAAAGGCAGAGATGCAAAAGGACAAGGAATAAACCCTACCTCAATAGACGGAATTTCCAAACAGTGGTTAAGGGTGTCAAAACCCATGAGGGTAATCTTTAGTAACCTAGAAAGAATAACAAGGTCAAGGTGGTCTAGGCTTTGTGGGCACCCTTGCAAACATCAAAACACTAAATTTATCAGAAAAATAGCAACATATGTTAGCCATACAAATTACTTAAAGAACAGAGAAATGTCGAACGAAGAAAATGGTTACATGTTGGTTACATGATACAGCCACCATGATTTTCATGGATGATTCTGGAACTAGTGACAGGTTAAGGTAAGTCTGTAAGCTGAAAGGGAGGTATGGGGTTGCTCAGGCTCTGTGTGAGCTAAACAACCTTCCCCATCTATGTTCCCAAACCATACAACATCAAAGAAAATGAATAGGGAATAAAAAAAGTTTAAATGCCTAGGGTTTGATACGTGCGATAAGGATCATCAATCCATATCAAGAATCTATCTTAACCCTCCACTTGGTGTATTTTAAAAACCTCTTGGCTTACCTCAAAAACCAATGCAACCATGTGAGCGCATAAGAGGTCACATGGGCCATCTTTTTTGGATACTTATGAATGGAGCATACCTCCACGTAGGAGTATTGCTATGACTCTAGGTCGTAGTAGGTAAAGGGAGATAAATATTTGGTGTTATTCATAGTTTTAATGAGCGTTGAATATAGAACTAAGGCATTCCAAAACCATGTGTAATGTATTAAAAGTTTAGGCAAGCCTTTAATCAAATGGGGAAGGTGATTCAAATTAAAACCATATTACCTTGGTGGGTTAATACCATGAACATTAATTATGGTATTAAACATAAGGATTTATATGCATAAAGGTTTCCATAGTAGGATAACCATCATGATGAGAAATTATACTTTAGAAAATCATAGGGAAGGTGATCTAGAGAACATGGAGAGAACCTACTAATTAGGAAGAAAATAAATCAGATATGTTACAAGTGGTATTAGATCCCAAGTTAAACACTGGGCATAGTATGGACCCTCACCGCTTGAAGAATTATGTTGTTTGTAATTTTAAATTACTATTAAAATTATTGTAAAGCATGTTTTGTAAAATGATTGTATTAATGATTGAGTGTGTTTCTGATATAAAGTGTAAACAAGATTTACAACAAACGTCATGTCAAAGATGTATGTGGACCTAGTGGAGGGGGATACTCCTTGAGATACAAACTCTGAGATATTGGGAATAATTAGGAATTTAGAGCAGGAAATAGATCAGCTAAGGATTAGTAATGAACATCTCCTACAAGAAAGAACTGAATAAGAATGATTGATAAGGGAATTAACCTCTACATCCAGTCACCAGGAGGTGGGACAAGAAAAATTAAAAAAGAAAAGAAGTTGAAACAAACTCAGAAAATTCTGAGAGTGAAGAAGAGTCTCAAAAGGCAAACTCTAAGTCCAAGAAAAATAAGAAGGAGTGGCAGGGTGAATTTTGCAAGATAAAACCTCCTACCTTTGACTTTGAATGGAAGAGGATATGGAAGCCTCACTCCTAAATATGGTTAAGTACTTTTTAGGTATATATGTATGGAATTAATTTGAAAGCAATATTGGTGGTTTACCAATTGCAGAGTCAAGCTACACTCTGGTGGGAAAAGACCAAAATTATACACTCACTCAATGAGAAGATAGTCTCGTGGGAAGAATTCCAGCAGAATTTAAAATAACGATACCTCAATGAAAATTACTATGATGATCGTGCCAAAGATTACATGAGCTAAGATTTGGACAGCTCACTCTAGATGAATTTGTGATGAAATTCAAAAACTTACTTCGCTATGTACCATATATAAGAGAAGAAAAAATGAAGGTACAGAGGTTCCTAATTTTATGCCCAAGATATATCAGGAATGAATTCAGTTTGAAACCCAAAGACTATGGATGAAGTTGTCGGAAAGGCCCAACTGTGCTATCAATAGTTCAAGGGTTGGAATGATAACCTTAAAACTTGGTAGAATAAAGAAAAATGGAAACATGGAACAAGCACAAAAATACATAGACTAGCCTATTTGAAAAATTTTGGCAAGGATCACTAGAGAAATAAATTTAATAAAGGTGGGTAAAATTAGCCAACCCAAGCACATACCGGATCCAAGCCCATGGAAGTGAACAACAATGTAACGTACCCCAGTAACCTCGCAGGAAAATGCATGGAGTTGGGAAATTTTTTCAACATTTACCAATATGTACCTTTCTAAATTAATTTCTATATTCCCTGATTAACCATTAGAATAACCATCATCATGAGCTATAGAAATATTTAGTAAAAAGCATAATGAGTTACATAACCATTAACTCTCCTTATTGTACCATATTAACTTAAATTTCTTGCTATAACTATGCATCGATCCCATGATCACTTTAACTCAATTCGTAAATAACATAATTAATAATATAACATCACATTGTGAAAGAAATTAACATCATGAAAATGACACAATGAATAATCACATGATTAGACATCGATATACCCTGGAAACCCTGTAAGGTAAAAACCAACAAATGTTTAATTTTATTATTAAACACTTGTGAGGGTTTTCACCACTCACTTGATGGTTATCAGCGAGTCCATACCTTGACCATTGTCATAAAAATTACATAGAAAAATAATCTTAAAGGCAACATAACTATTTATAAGCTATTTCAATCATCATGATACCATTTACCCACGGATCCTCAATCTCTGTCTTTGTAGTCGGACTGTTTCCTTCTATGGGTCATCCTACAGTTGGAACTCCTAAACCTGCATGGACTAACAACTCTTTATCTTCCACAATGTTAAACTTGAAAAATCATTTTCTGAAGTCACCCTCCTCTCCTGCCATTGTTTTCGTCAGCACACTTGATATCGATTAGATAAAATATTAATAAAACAATAATTAATATTTATTTGTGACACTTCAACAACTATTTGTATGCATGTATAAAACATAACCAAATTGACATTAAATTTCTTCTTTAACATCATTTCACATGCATTAGTAACAAATAAATCACTATCAAGCGACATCTTTCCAACAAACGTTAACAAAATATTGCATGCACTTCATATTATTTCCATAGGAAAGCTAACATACAATATAATAATAGTGTGCATGCGAATGCATAACAAGCTTTCAAGATAACTACCCCAACAAGAAACTTCATTTTTTGCCTACTCTTATGTTTTATTTTCCAAAGGTATTAACACAATAGATTCTATACTTTTTAATGTGAATGCATGTTCTTTTCCACACAAGAGCTATTCACAACGGCTATTATGTATAACAATGAGAGCTCTATTTCAAACACAGTTAACATACTAGTTATAATTTTGTGCATGCAATAACGTAGCTTGTTCTTCTTGCATATAAAACATATATTTCTTTCCAAAGGAAACTAAATAAATATTTCATGGAAAAATAAACACATTTCTTTTCCAAGGGATCAAACGCATACCATTTATTCTTTCATGCATGCAAAGCGACACTTCCCTCTTATCCAAAAGATCTAACCCAATAACTATGCATAATATTCTCCCAAAATATAGCTAATCCATTTAAGTTTCAAAAATACATATTATTTTTCCCAAAATAAGGCTAACACAATCAATATTATGTGATTCAATCTTCCTTTTCTCTAGAAATATAATCCCCAAAACTATATCTCCTCGATTTTAAAGTTGTGACACTGAGAGTAGATTCATCCCCAAACATGGCACGTGCAATACATTGGTGGCCTGGATTCTGTTTCCTACCCTGGCCTGAAAAACTACGGTTCCTCTCCCAATGGGAGTGCACTTTTCTTTATTACCCATGGTTATTTTGAAATTCATCTGCTCTTCTTGGTAGTCGTAAAAAAATTCTCGTACTCCCGTCATGTGAGCAGAGGCTCTATTTTCATTATACCAGACATCAGAAGACGCAGTGCTCGATACACAAGAAAAAAATTCCTCTAGCCTGGATGCCAATACAGAGACATCGTGATCCATCTGTCTATCGTGCTTCTTCCCCCTTCTGGAGAAAAACGTGAACCCTTCTGCGTTGTTGCTGAAACAGTAGATTTCCATTCACTGATAGGTGCCCCTCTCTGTTATTCATCTCTGACTCTGATACCATGTGAATATTTACAAATAGTTGCAGTGACAGATTTATTTCTCCTACTTATTAATTAAATAAGTTATTGTTCAGAAATATTCCGACAAATAAAGAAATAAATACTACTGCAACATTCACAAATATATATGTAGAGAAATAAACACTAGAGAACATAAGCACAAGAATCAATCACGTACATAGTTATTTTGGTACAATTATCCCCGAAAAAACCCAATGTGGGAAAATTGGTGCAGTAGATGAGGGTTTTATTATTTCTTCAACAAATGATATCTTTGCAAGGAAAATATATGGTAGATAAATTATGAACCACCTAAGACTGAATCTCCAGCTTACTCAGACAATTCTCTGACACCCAGAACAACCCATGTATGCCCCTGCCTCTCTCTGCGTGATTCACTCCACAATTCCAGTGTTGGACTGTGTGAGTCTACATGGAGACTACGTGGGTTCTCTGCGTTGAAGCCTCAAGCTGTCTCCAGTGACCCACTACTACCCTCTGACCCTAATCTCGATCACTACTGACCTCCTACTTCTAGTAATATAGGGACCTAACACATTTTATATATAAAAAAAGAGAGAAACCATACACGGTTCTATTCACAAATCATAGGGACTGAAAGGCCCATTTTTTAATACGAATTCATTACAACTACAAAATACTCAAGAATTTAAGACTTTCATTATACAAAATCAGGCACTCTACCCATTTGGCGTACGTTCAGTAAATGAAAGGAACAAGCCCCAAATGTATAGAAGAATTAAACTAGTGACTTGCAATAATTCCTTTCTGATGCAGTAAACATGATGGTGCAGGAAGAGTACCAACCTGGTTGCAGCAAGTCATAGTGAGAACCTTTGAACTGTAGAAAAATAGAAAAATATTGTGCTTTTCTAGAAAGGATTGTGGAAAATTTTTCGGAGAGGGCACAATAAATTGAAATTGGGTAAGCAAAACAAATGCCACTAACAAACATAACATGCATCTAAATAAATACTAGAGGGAGTGTGTTACCTAATTTTAACCTCGCCATGTTGTCCCCTTCCTTCACCTACAAGTACTGGAAAAACCCTTATCAACGATTTGGGGAAAAAAGCGAATGCTTTGAGTGCTCTTCATAATGAAACAGTGCAATACAATTAAAAATATTTAAGGTTACTTGTTATGGGAATTGTGGTAAGCCTGGGATTCAACAACACTGCTTGAACCTTCTAGCCAAAACGCTCTTAGAAGAAAACTTAGAATTGGGTGAAAGGAATAAAAGGGGCAAACACCCAAACCAAAACAAAGTCCCAAAATTTTAAATGCTAGATGACTAAATGTCAAATAATGTTGAAGCCAGAGGCTGGAACTATGCATGGAAAAGGTGAGCATGTCAACCAAATATTCACAAAAGGAAGAGATGCAAAAGGACAAGGAAGAAACCCTACCTCGGTAAACGGAAGTTCCAAACTGTAGTTAAGGGCATCAAAACACTAAATTTATCAAAAAAATAGCAACATATGTTAGCCATACAAATTACTTGAAGAACAAAGAAATGTCGAACGAATTAAATTGTTACTTGTTGGTTACATGATACAACCACCATGATTTTCATGGATGACTCTAGAACTAGTGACAGGTTAAGGTAAGTTTGTAAACTGAAAGGGAGGTATGGGGTTGATCAGGCTCTGTGTGAGCTAAAACACCTTCACCATATATGTTCCCAAACCATCCAACTTCAAAACAAAATGAATAGGGAATAAACATAGTTTAAATTCCTAGGGTTTGATATGGGTGATAAGAACCAACGATCCATATCAAGAATAGATATTAACCCTCCACTTAGTGTATCTTGAAAACCTCTTGGATTACCTTGAAAACTTACGCAACCATATGAGCACACGAGAGGTCACATGGGCCATGCTTTTTTGGCTACCTATGAATGGAGCATTCCTCCATGTAGGAGTACTGCTATGAGTCTAGGTCGTAGTAGGTAAAGGGAGATAAAAATTTGGCGGTAGTCAATAGTTTGAATGGGCGTCGGATATAGAAATAAGACATTACAAAACCATGCATAATGTATTAAAATTTTAGGCAAGCCTTTAATCAAATGGGGAAGGTGATTTAAATTGAAACCATATTACCTTGGTGGGTTAATACCATGAACATTAAGTATGGTATGAAACATAAGTGATTGATATGCATAAAGGTTTCCATAGTAGGATAACCATCATGATGAGAAATTATACTTTAGAAAATCATAGGGAAGGTGATCTAGAGACCATGGAGAGAACCTAGTAATTAGGAAGAAAAAAAAAATAGATATGTTATAAGTGGTATCAGAGCCCAAGTTAAAGACTGGGCCTAGTATAGACCCTCACCGCTTGAAGAATTCTATTGTTTGTAATTTTAAATTACTGTTAAAATTATTGTAAAACATGTTCTGTAAAATGATTTTATTAATTATTGAGTGTGTATCTGATATAAAGTGCAAACAATATTTACAACAAATGTCATTTCGTAGATGTCTGTGGACCTAGGGGAGAGGGATACTCCTCTAGATACAAATTTCTCAATATTGGGAAAATCAGGAATTTGAGCAGGAAATAGGTCAGCTAAGGACTAGTAATGAACGTCTCCTGCAAGATAGAAATGAATAAGAGTGATTTATAAGGGTATTAACCTCTGCATCAAGTCATTGGGAGGTGGTACAAGAAAAACTGAAAAAGAAAAGAGGTTGAAACAAACTCAGAAAATTTTGAGAGTGAAGAAGAGTCTGGAAAGGCAGACTCCAAGTCCAAGAAAAACAAGGAGTTGCAGGTGAATTTTGCAAGATAAAACCTCCTACCTTTGATGGTGAATGGAAGAGGTTGCGGAAGCCTAGATCTTGAATATGGTTAAGTGTTTTCAGGTATATGTGTATGGAAGTAATTTGAAAGCAAGACTGGCGATTTACCAATTGCAGGGTCAAGCTACACTCTGGTGGGAAGAGACCAAAATTGTACAGTTACTTGATGAGAAGATATTCTCATGGGAAGAATTCGGTAGAATTTCAAATAAAAATACCTCAATGAAAGATACTATGATGATCGTGCCAAATAATTTCATGAGCTAAGATTGGGACAACTCACTCTAGATGAATTTGTGACAAAATTCAAAAACTTACTTCGCTATGTACCATACATAAGAGGAGAAAAAATGAAGATACAAAGGTTCCTAAATTTTCTACCCAAGATATATAAAGAATGAATTCAATTTGACAACCCAAAGACTATGGATGAAGCTTTCAGAAAGGCCCAACTGTGCTATCAACAGTTCAAGGGTTGGAATGATAACCTTAAAACTTGGTAGAATAAATAAAAATGGAAACCTCGAACAAGCACAAAAAGACATAAACTAGCCTATCTGAAAAATTTTGGCAAGGATCACTAGAGAAATAAATTTAATAAAGGTGGGGAAAATTAGCCATCCCAAGAACATACCGGATCCAATCCCATGGAAGTGAACAACAATGTAACATACCCCAGCAACCTTGCAGGAAAATGCATGGAGTTAGGAAAAATTTTCAACATTTACCAATGTGTAACTTTATAAATTACTTTCTATATTCTTTCATTAACGATTAGAATAACCATCATCATGACCTAGAGAAATATTTGGTAAAAATCATAATGAGTTACATAACCATTAACTCTCCTTGTTGTATCATATTAACTTAAATTTCCTGCTATAACTATGCGTCGATCCCATGATCATTTTAACTCAATTATTAAATCACATAATTGATAATGTAACATCGCATCATGAAAGAAATTAACATCAAGAAAATGGCACAATGAACAATCACGTCATTAGACACCGATATACCCTCGAAACCACCTAAGGTGAAAACTAGCAAACGTTTAATTTTATTATTAAACGCTAGTGAGCGTTTTCACCCCTCACTCAATGGTTATAAGGGAGTCCATACCTTAACCATTGTCATAAAAATTACATAGAAAATTAATCTTAAATGCAACATTACTATCTATAAGCTATTACAATAATCATGATACCATTTACCCATGAATCCGCAATCTTTGTCTTTGTAGTCAGACTGATTCCTTCTGTGGGTCATCCTACAGTTGAAACTCCTAAACCTGCATGGACTAACAATTCACCCTCCTTTCCTGCCATTGTTTTCATAAGCACACTTGATATCATGATTAGATAAAATATTAATAAAACAATAATCAATCTTTATTTGTGACACTTCAACAACTATTTGTATGCATGTATAAAAAATAACCAATATGACATGAAATTCCTTCTTTAACATCATTTCACATGCATTAGTAACAAATAAATCACTATCAAGTGTCATCTTTCCAACAAATTCTAACAAAATCTTGCACATGCACTTTCATATTATTTCCAAAGCAAAGCTAACACACTATATAATAATATTGTGCATTCAAATGCATAACAAGCTTTCAAGATAACTACCCCATGAAGAAATTTATTTTTTTGCCTACTCTTATGTTTTATTTTCCAAATGGATTAACACAATATATTATATACTTATTCATGTGAATGCATGTTCTTTTCCAAAAACATATTTTCCACACAAGAGCTATTAACAATGGCTATTATGTATAACAATGAGAGCTCTATTTCAAACACAGTTAACATACTAGTTATAATTTTTTGCATGCAATAACATAGCTTGTTCTTCTTGCATGTAAAACATAAATTTATTTCCAAAGGAAACTAAATGATTTTTTGATGATTTTTTGACCAAGGGTAGCTATCATATTTTCAAAAATTGATTTTTGAATTGGTTATCACCAGCTTCGCATGAAAGACGAAGATATTCACAAGACGTTTTTTAGGACTCCATACAAGAAAAATTTTCTATGTTGGATATGGATATGTCAAATATACCATTCAAATGGCTATTTCAATTCATGTAGAATGTTATTTCCAACCTACGTAAAAACTTTTAATAATATCTCCCCGCAATTAAAACTTTTTTGATGTTACATTGTAGTGATGATATCCTTCCTTTTACATGTTTGGAATCACTTTCACCTATGGAGGATTCCAACAAAATTAATCTTTATAAACTCCTACCTGCATTATTTTGATTTCATAGACTCCAACTAGCATGCATAACTACTACCTTGAAATGGTTATCTATACACTCTTTCCAAAATTATCTAGAATAAAAAAATTTGTGATCATAATAGTATGATCTATAGTTATTTATAATTCAATATATATAATAATTAACTTAGGTATTTGAATAAAATAATAAACCAATTAAATGTGTGGAAAAAATAAGATGGCAAAGTAGTCGAAAAGCTAGGGCTCTCGGAAAAAATGTGAGTAACTATTTTACTACTAAATAAAAAAAGGAATATAAGTGCTCCACAATGAGACACCTAAATACGAGTTTTTTGGAAAAAATAAAATAAAAATAATCTCATTTATCAAACTCTACATGTCGAATTCTAGAAAGTGAAATGTACACATTTTTAAATAATCTCTTAAATCCATGTTAAATTCATATAGAACAATATTTTAATCCATTTTTCTAATGACTAGCTTATGAAGGAAAAACAAATTTTATACAATGTTTATATATACGGTAGCTTCATAGAATAAGGTGAATGTGGCTAAATATTATATGTCCACATTTCATGGAAACCACAACATTGGCTTCCTCAACTAACTTAAACCTAGCTTGTACTAGAGAAATTTAATAAAGGTGGGGAAAATTAGCCAGCCCAAGCACATACTGGATCCAAGCCCATGGAATTGAACAACAATGTAACATACCCCAGTAACCTCGCAGGAAAATACATGGAGTTAGGAAAAAATTTCAACATTTACCAATGTCTAACTTTCTATATTCCTTCATTAACCATTAGAATAACCATCATCATGACCTAGAGAAATATTTAGTAAAAAGCATAATGAGTTACACAACGATTAACCCTCCTTGTTGTATCATATTAGCTTAAATTTCCTGCTATAACTATGTGTCGATCCCATGATCATTTTAACTCAATTATTAAATCACATAATTGATAATATAACATTTCATCATGAAAATGACACAATGAACAATCACATCATTAGACACCGATATACCCTCGAAACCCAGTAAGGTGAAAACCAGCAAACATTTAATTTTATTATTAAAAACTCGTGAGAGTTTTCACCCCTCACTTAATGGCTATAAGGGAGTCCATACCTTGACCATTGTCATAAAAATTACATAGAAAAATAATCTTAAATGCAACATAACTATCTATACGCTATTACAATCATCATGATACCATTTACCCACGAATCTGCAATCTTTGTCTTTGTAGTCAGACTATTTCCTTTTGTGGTTCATCCTACAGTTGGAACTCCTAAACCTGCATGGACTAACAAGTCACCCTTCTTTCCTGCCATTGTTATCGTAAGCACACTTGATATCATGATTAGATAAAATATTAATAAAATAATAATCAATCTTTATTTGTGACACTTCAACAACTATTTGTATGCATGTATAAAAAATAACCAAATTGACATTAAATGTCTTCTTTAACATCATTTCACATGCATTAGTAACAAATAAATCACTATCAAGCGTCACATTTCCAAAAAACGCTAACAAAATATTGCATGCACTTTCATATTATTTCCAAATCAAAGCTAACATACTATATAATAATATTGTGCATGCAAATGCATAACAATATTTCAAGATAACTACCCCATGAACAAATTTTCTTTTTTGCCTACTCTTATGTTTTATTTTCCAAAGGGATTAACAAAATAGATTATATACTTATTCATGTGAATGCATGTTCTTTTCCAAAAACATATTTTCCACACAAGAGCTATTCACAATGGATATTATGTATAACAATGAGAGCTCTATTTCAAACACAATTAACATACTAGTGTTGGGAAAAATACTGAGAGGGGGGGGGTGAATCAGTATTTAGTGCAGACTGAAAAATTTTTACTTTTTCTTTTTCTAAAACCCATATGCTACTTTACTGAAGCCAACTCGCGTATACACGTGGATATCCTTAATTAAACTCGTGTATTAACAGAGATCTCATTATGCAGATAATTCTTTGCTTAGATCATTGCATATTTCATTCATTAGATGTTTAGTACGCAGTAAACATGTGTAGAAAGAATAGAATAAATCACCACACATAAGCAACACACATGAACACGAGGATTTAAGGTGGAAACCCAATTCGGGAGAAAACCACCGATGTCATCGTCTCAGTCTTCAATATTTTATTATAAAGAAAACATCATACAACCATGTACTAGTGCAGACTCATACCAGCACGCAAGCACCCACCTGCAGAAGGCTACAACCTTCTCTCATTTACCAGCCTCTCCTGGAAGGGAGCTACAACCCCCTGATCTTGTTTACCAGCCTCTCCTAGAAGGGAGCTGCTACCCCCTGCTCTCGTTTACCAGCCTCTCCTAGAAGGGAGCCACTACCCCCTGCACTCGTTTACCAGCTACCACTGAAAGGGAGCTACAACCCCCTCACTGAAGGCTTCGACCCTCAGCACCACCATGGACCACGTTTCATCAATTTTCTTACTGGATCTAACAGCTTTCATACAACACATCTTGTAGGCCTCTTTTCATCATATTTTCAAACTGGACCCACTCCATACATTTAAGCTCATCATACATCAAACAGAAACTTACAGCCCCATCAATTAATTCATTGAATCATCAATCAATCAAGCAACAACTTAATCTTCAATTAACATAATCAGCAGCATATTAAACAACCCAGTTCTGTATGAATACATCATTGACAGATAGCAGTGAAACAGCAAAATAGATAAGACATTTCATTCCACTTACTTTAGCAAACCCTAGATTCCATACGCGCTTTTACTTCACTAAACCTGCGTATGTACACGCTTTCATGCAGACCAACCCACGTATACTTTTGTGCATTATTTAGAAAACCCTATCTGCCCATACGCGCTTTTCCTTAAGCAGACCCGCATATACATGTGCTTTTGATGAAGCCACCCTGCGTATACATCTGTAACTTTTTAGGACTGTGCAGCTCTTTAGATCAGATAAGCAACTCAGATTTCATCATTTACTTCAGAAAGTATTTCGCCTCATCTCAGACCTAAACATTCCATAAACAGATCTAGAAAATACATATACGTTTCAGATCTAGAGATCCTTCTTCATCATTTTCTTCATAGGTGCATCATAGATTCAGATCTATCAATCAAGAACAGAGTTCATCCATGCAGATATTCCTTAGAGAGATTTATTCATTCACAACCCTTACTCATGCACACACTTGCACCATGATCTTCTTTATATAGATTTAGCCTTTGTCAATACCATGAGTCAAAACCACTCAACTACTAATGGTATTCCTGGATGGGATAAAATAGATATTTCAGCGCTCAATACAATGGGTCAATACCATGGTAACACCCCTTGGTATTCTAAATTTGGAGCGCAAAAGGGCATACGCGACTTGGCACGTACTTTTCCGCGTGCATGCGCTACATCACCTTAACAAACCCGCGTATGTTTTGTAGCATAACTTATTTATCATTATTCTGGCACTTTTTGAATTCCTTTCTTCTGCTGCTTCTGAACTGATCTGTAGATACATCAGATTTACATTATTAACAACTCATCAAGTCAGTTTCCATCACGAACAACTTCATTAAGCAGGTTCCATCAAAGTCAACACATTGTATCACATTGCCAACAATCTCCCCTTTAACTCATCAAGAAGGTTGTCATCAACTTTATCAAGTAGGTTGCCATAAAGGACAAAATATGCCAACAATCTCCCCCTTTGGACTTGATGGCAACCATGATGGTGTTTGATCATCACAACAGATAGATACATTGAATATAACCATTATGAAAACACCATGATGCTCTCCCCTTATTCAAACACCATGTTACTCTCCCCCTTTGACATCAAGGGCAAAGGGCGGATGAAAACCAAAACAAGGTTTTTCTCCTCATGTAGAAAGAAGAGCTCTGTGGAACCGATGTGCACTGAAGTTACCTTGCTCCCCATGAGTTCATGCTGAATCTTCAAACATATTATTCAATGAAGTACATGACTCTATGACCTTTCCTATCACCAAGGACTCATACTTACATTAATGATCCAACCAAGTGGATTTACATATGTGACTCAAGTACCCAACCAAGTGGGTTTACACATTTGACTCAAGTCCTTACATGACTGAATATTACAATTTTACAGCATAGGTCTCAACATGACCTTTTCATCAAATTACAAATATGACCTTTTACAACAAATACCAAAAGGACCTCAAGAAAGAGATCATATTTCAGAATCATCATAATGCCAACAATGCATTACATTCAGCAAGGCTAATTCTCCCCCTGAAACTGTGCATCCAATGCATCCTTTCCATATGACCAAAACTCCTCCTTAGCTTGTGCAACCTGAACACTTTCAATAGCCAATCAACAAGGCATCTTCACCCAATATCAGAGAATGAAATAGAAATATAAGAGCTGAAACATCATCAGAGATACCAAACAGCACTGCAGCTGTGCTGAAGAATGTTGACCCCAAGTAAAATTTGTAAGCAATTAACCATACGCGGTTTTCTTTGTATAAACTCACATATATACGCGACTATCTTTCAGAAAACCCGCGTATCCAAGAAGTTATGATCTTGTTCATGGCAGAGACAATTCCCAGCTTCCGTCTGAGATATTCGAATGCTTCCCTGGGATATATGAGAGAAGAAAGATAGAACAATATAGTTATGTTTTCAAGAGTCATCCAACATTTGTAGCATAAGTGCATCAGTAACCAGGCCTTCAGACTTTTTGCAACATCAACATATTCTTCCCAAGAGGAATTATCATATCAGAACAACTTCTTCAATAGACAATATGTGTCAAACAATCATCCATGTGATCTAATATCACCAAGATCTTCAAGATTCATCATGATGTAATATGCGCCGGAAAAAGGTCTCAACCATAGCAACAAATTCTGCATGATCTATTCTTATCTCTGAATAATAAGACTTCCAAATTATCCATGTGTGAAACAAAAGATATTCTTCATCAAAAAGCAATCAGGGCTCATTCATAATCTCATCATAAGAAACCATGTATCATGTCATCATCATTTGAGCATAAGTATTACGAGAACTAAGGAATAAGCAAATACAATGCCAACAATGCAATCATTAGTAGTTAGATTGATGCTCCCCCTAAACCTGTACTCCTGTTCTTGAGCTGAATCACTGTTTTCTTTAACAGAAAAGCATACGCTTCTTTCTTCAAAGGAACTCGCGTGTATAGTTATGTTTATTTCTAACAGTGCATCTGATGTGAAGAAGACAGGTACAGGTGGTAAAAATCTATAGGGAGATGAAGTTGCGGAAATTTTCAATATTTCACTTTCTATACGTGGCTTTTGTTCACTAAACCCGCGTATGGAAAGTGAAATACTGAAAATTTCCACAACTTCACCTCCCCATGAATTTGTACCACCTGTACCTGTCTTCGTCACATCAGATGCACTGTCAGAAATAAACATAACCAGAATTACCAAACCAACCATGGGAATCATCATACATTTCTCCCCCTGTGATGATACATTACTAATCCCTATAATGTATCTCACATTACTCCTGCAGTCATTATGAGAAGTAAGCTTTAGAAGTGGATGACTGCAGTAGGGTCAATATTCCCTACGTTTCTGACCGGTCCTCCTTCTTTTTCCAACTTTGCTTGAAACTTCTTATTGTGTGCTGGAAATTATCCAATTTCTCAAATATGTTCATCCTGCACTCCTTTTCCACATGTCCATACTTGTTACAAGCATAAAATCTTACATGACCAGAAAAATAAGCATAGGGATCATAATGTGTTTTTCTATTCTTTCTTCTATTGCAATCAGCTGCTTTATGACCATACTTGCTGCATGAAAAACAATATCCCTTAAAGAAACCAGAGTACCTTTCTGTGTAGAATCTGTTTGTTTGTGACTGAAATGATCTGCTTCTGCAATTGGTTGCAACATGCCCATAATTGTGACATTTAAAGCATTCAACACTATTGAACAAAGGAGGGAATGATTTCTTTTGAGAGTTCATGATTGTCGGTTGACCTTTTGTTTCTTTTAACACTTCAGACTTTGCATTGATATCCTTTGAGTCTTTAGCACTTCCTTGTGAACTAGATTCTGCTTTAACAGTTTCATGAAAACCAAGGCCAAATTTAACAGAAGGAGACCTTTGACTACTAAGAATATTATCCAGAATCTTAGTACTATCTTGAAACCTCAAGAGTTTATCCTTTTCTTCTAATTTACCTTTTAGAATATTACCTCATCCTCCAGTTTTTGGCATTGCTTCTTCATACTTTCTTCGACCCTTCTTCCTTCTTCTACTTGATCATTCAGTTTTAAGATCTCTTCTTTCAACCCATTTTCTTGTTCTTCAAAAATTTGTAGAAGTTCTTCATTCTTCTTATTTGATTTTTCCAGATCTGTTTTGAGCGAGATGATTTCTGATTCACGTCCTTCTTTTTCAAATGATTGTAGAAGTTTTTCATTCTTCTTATTTGATGCTTCAAGATCTGCTCTTAGAGAGATGATTTCTGCTTCAATTTCTTCATTCTTCTTATTTGATTTTTCCGGATCTTCTTTGAGAGAGATGATTTCTGCTTCAAGTTCTTCATTCTTCTTATTTGATTTTTTCAGATCTTCTTTGAGGGAGACGATTTCTGCTTCAAGTCCTTTTTCTTCAAATGATTGTAGAAGTTCCTCATTCTTATTATTTGATGCTTTGAGATCTGCTTTCAGAGAGATGATTTCTACTTCAATTCCTTTACTTCGATTGGTTATATTATCGTACAACCTTTTCAGTCTAGAGATCATATCTTTGTAGATAGATTCTCTCTTATTGAATAATATTTGTTGATCTTCAACTTTGATCTTGAGAACTGTTTCTTGATCCACAGTATTACTTTCACTATCTTCACCATTGCATGCTAAAGAAAATAAATCCCAAGAACAACAATCACTACCTGTTTCATCTTCTTCATTTTCTGCTACGCATGTTTTCTGAGATATCTCCTTTCTTTGAGTAGCCTTCTTCTTTTGCTTCTTTCCCACTGTGACGGATCTCCTTCAAGCGATCAAGCTCCATCAGAAGGACCTGCTCTGATACCAATTGTTGGGAAAAATACTGAGAGGAGGGGTTGAATCAGTATTTAGTGCAGACTGAAAACTTTTTACTTTTTCTTTTTCTAAAACCCATACGCTACTTTTCTGAAGCCAACTCGCGTATACACGCGGATATCCTTAATGAAGCTCCCGTATTAACAGAGATCTCATTATGCAGATAATTCTTTGCTTAGATCATTGCATCATTCATTCATTAGATGTTTAGTAAGCAGTAAACATGTGCAGTAAGAACAGAATAAATCATCACACATAAGAAACACACATGAACACGAGGATTTAAGGTGGAAACCCAATTCGGGAGAAAACCACCGCTGTCGTCGTCTCAGTCTTCAATATTTTATTATAAATAAAACATCGTACAACCATGTACTGGTGCAGACTCATACCAGCACGCAGGCACCCACCTACAGAAGGCTACAACCTTCTCTCATTTACCAGCCTCTCCTGGAAGGGAGCTACAACCCCCTGATCTCGTTTACCAGCCTCTCTTGGAAGGGAGCTGCTACCCCATGCTCTCGTTTACCAGCCTCTCCTGGAAGGGAGTTGCTACCCCGTGCTCTCGTTTACCAGCATCTCCTGGAAGGGAGCCACTACCCCCTGCACTCGTTTACCAGCTACCACTGGAAGGGAGCTACAACCCCCTCACTAAAGGCTTCGACCCTCAGCACCACCATGGACCACGTTTCATCAATTTTCATACTGGATCCAACAGCTTCCATACAACACATCTTGTAAGCCTCTTTTCATCATATTTTCAAACTGGACCCACTCCATACATTTAAGCTCATCATACATCAAACAGAAACTTACAGCCCCATCAATTCATTCATTGAATCATCAATCAATCAAGCAACAACTTTATCTTCAATTAACATAATCAGCAGCATATTAAACAACCCAGTTCTGTATGAATACATCATTGACAGATAGCAGTGAAACAGCAAAACAGATCAGACATTTCATTCCACTTACTTCAGCAAACCCTAGATTCCATATGCGCTTTTACTTCACTGAACCTCTGTATGTACGCACTTTCATGCAGACCAACCCACGTATACTTCTATGCATTATTTAGAAAACCATATCTGCCCATACACGCTTTTCCTTAAGCATACCCGCGTATACACGCGCTTTTGATGAAGCGAAACTGCGTATACATCTGTAACTTTTCAAGACTGTGCAGCTCTTCAGATTAGATAAACAACTCAGATTTCATCCTTTACTTCAGAAAGTATTTCGCCTCATCTCAGATCTAAACATTCCATAAACATATCTATAAAATACATATACGTTTCAGATCTAGAGATCCTTCTTCATCATTTTCTTCATAGGTGCATCATAGATTCAGATCTATCAATCAAGAATAGAGTTCATCCATGCAGATATTCCTTAGAGAGACTTATTCATTCACAACCCTTACTCATGCACACACTTGCACCATGATCTTCTTTATATAGATTTAGCCTTTGTCAATACCATTAGTCAAAACCACTCAACTACTAATGGTATTCCTAGACGGGATCAAATAGATATTCCAGCGCTCAATACAATGGGTCAATACCATGGTAACACCCCTTGGTATTCTAAATTTGGAGCGCAAAAGGGCATACGCGACTTGGCACGTACTTTTCCGCATGCATATGCTACATCACCTTAACAAACCAGCGTATGCTTATAGCATAACTTATTTATCATTATCCTGGCACTTTTGGAATTCCTTTCTTTTGTTGCCTCTGAACTGATCTGTAGATACATCAGATTTACATTATTAACAACTCATCAAGTCAGTTTCCATCACGAACAACTTCATTAAGCAGGTTCCATCAAAGTCAACACATTGTATCACATTGCCAACAATCTCCCCTTTAACTCATCAGGAAGGTTGTCATCAACTTTATCAAGTAGGTTTCCATCAAGGACAACATATGCCAACAACTAGTTATAATTTTTTACATGCAATAACATAGCTTGTTCTTCTTGCATGTAAAACATATACTTCTTTCCAAAGGAAACTAAATGATTTTTTGATGATTTTTTGACCAAGGGTAGCTATTGTATTTTCAAAATTTGATTTGTGAATTGGTTATCACCAGCTTCGCATGAAAGACGAAGATATTCACAAGTTTTTCAGGACTCGATACAAGAAAAAGGTTCTATTTTGGATATGGATATGTCAAACATACCATTCAAATGGATATTTCAATTCATGTAGAATGTTATTTCCAACCTAAGTAAAAACTTTTAATAATATCTCCCCTCAATAAAAAAAAATTTGATGTTACATTGTAGTGATGATATCCTTCCTTTTGCATGTTTGGAATCACTTTCACCTATGGAGGATTCCAACAAAATTCATCTTTATAAACTCCTACCTACATTATTTTGATTTCATAGACTCCACCTAGCATGCATAACTACTACCTTGAACTGGTTATCTAAACACTCTTTCCAAAATTCTCTAGAATAAAAAATTTTGTGATCATAATAGTATGATCTATAGTTATTTCTAATTCAAGAAATATAATAATTAACTTAGGTATTTGAATAAAATAATAAACCAATTATATGTGTGGAAAAAATAAGATGGCAAAGTAGCCAAAAATCTAGGGCTTTGGAAAAAAATGTGAGTAAATATTTTACTACTAAATAGAAAAAAGGAATATAAGTGCTCCACCATGAGACACCTAAATATGAGTTTTTTGGAAAATTTAAAAAAAAATTAATCTCATTTATCAAACTCTACATGTCAAATTCTAGTAAGTGAAATGTACACATTTTTTAATAATCTCTTAAATCCATATTAAATTCATATAGAATAATATTTTAATCCATTTTTCTAATGACTAGCTTATGAAGGAAAAACAAATTTGATACAATGTTTATACATATGGTAGCTTCATAGAATAAGGTGAATGTGGCTAAATATTATATGCCCACATTTCATAGAAACCACAACACTGGCTTTCTCAACTAACTTAAACCTAGCTTGTACTATATTAATGGGCATAATGTTGAAGTAAAAGTTTCAAATTCTTATCACGATTTGAGAAGATAAAATATTATTCTAACCTTAAGCTTTGCATTATAAAATATGATTGTAACCTTAATATTTGCATTGTTATCTAAGGAAACATATTACATTAGTTTATATGGTAAAAGGGTGTATATTGATAATATTTTAATCCATTACAAATTATAATTAATATGGTCAACTACTTTATGATAGAGTTTGAGTTTTGTGTAGAAGAAAGGCTTTACATCTCAAGAGAAAAAAAATCTTTAAGTTTTATGCTAAATTTTATACCCATATTCTCATTGAGCCAAAAGGCTCATTCTACAACCCAAAATGAGATGGATACCTTTGAGGTAATAATAAAAAACTATTTTAATTTTCCTATGTACATGTTATGTAAAATATTTTAATGTTAATACATCATTTTAAGAAAATTATATATATATCATATTTGGTTAATGTAGTATATTTATCATTCAAAAATACAATTTGAATAATGAAAAATAGTATATATATATATATATAATTCAAAAGTACAATTTAAATAAAGATAAATAACATATTGTATTTTACAATATAAATAAGTGTGCACTTGTAGACATTTGATTCTTCTCTACTCATGTTAATCTATACTCTCTAAATATTTCCATAATTCTTTGTGGTGGCTCATGCCACTACAAGCTAGGGAGTTTAGTAGTCATGAGAACTTTAAAATGCCCCATCCCAAGTTGTTGTACATATTAATTACACCATGGAAAGGACAAATAGGTAAATGAACCAATACAATGGGATTTATTTTAAAAGGATGGATAGATATAGACAATAGCTTGACGGAATTCATTAAAACGATTAACACCACTGACGAATTTAATCAAGCACATAAAGACACAGTGTTTTTACCGTGGTTCACCCAAACCTCCCGGGCTACGTCCACACAACAGGGCATTGGCAATCTTATTAATTCAAACAGGAGATTACAATTCTCACACACTCTCACCAAAACATCCGTATGGCTATCTGTTATATAGCAGGAGAATCTAACAGCTCTCAACTCAAATTTAGCTAGCATTAACTCCCTCCCAACAAACTGGAGTTAATCTATCAACAATTTCCTAATTTTTGTCAACTACTGAGATTTTTCCTATTCTATTCAAAACAGAAAATCTCAACAATCTCCACCTTGACAACAATTAGCCTGATGCCCTGTTATTATTATTTTATCTCTTCTGCAAGCCAAGAGAAGCCAAACACCAATGCAGCTTCTCCAACAAAACTGGTTTCGTGAACATGTCTGCACAATTCTCCTTTGTATGCACCTTTTCAAGAGAGACTCCCCTTTCAGTGATAACCTGTCTTACAAAATGGTACTTAACTGGAATATGCTTTGATTTACTATGATAGGCCGGATTCTTAGCCAAATGTATTACACTTTGACTATCACAAAGTAACCTGATGTTGTCCTGTAGCCTACCAAACTCACCAAGCAAACCTTTCAACCAAACCGCCTCTTTGCAATCATGAGAAGCAGCGATGTATTCTGCTTCAGTAGTGGATAAAGCAACAATGTTCTGTAGCTTTGACATCCAGCTGATAGCTCCACCTGCAAGAGTAAAGACATACCCTGAAGTTGACCTTCTCTTATCCAAATCACCTGCAAAATCAGAATCAACATATCCACAAACATATTCACTGCTCCTGTTATAAGTGATACAATAATCACTTGTGCCTCTCAGATATCGAAGCACCCATTTCACTGCTGACCAGTGTTCTTTACCCGGATTTGCCATGTACCTGCTGACAACCCCAACTGCATGTGAAATATCTGGTCGAGTACAAACCATCGCATACGTCAAACATCCTACTACATTGGCATATGGAACTTGAGACATATAATCCTTTTCTTCATCTGTATTAGGACATAAACCCGAAGAAAGCTTGAAATGGGAAGCGAAAGGGACTGACACAGGCTTCACATTATTCATACCAAATCTCAAAAGTATCTTCTCAACATACTTCTGTTGTGATAGCCATAGCTTACCATTACTCCTGTCTCTGAAAATCTCCATGCCCAAAATCTGTCTTGCTGCTCCTAGATCTTTCATGTCGAATGTCCTTGCCATCTGAGTCTTCAACCTGTTGATTTCATCAATGCTTTTGCTTGCTAAAAGCATATCGTCAACATACAACACTAAGATAATGAACATGCCATTTTTCAATTGCTTGAAATACACACAATGATCATATTCACTTCTAACATATTTCCGACTCAACATGAAAGAATCAAACTTCTTATACCACTGCCGAGGCGACTGCTTCAGGCCATATAATGACTTCTTGAGCCTGCAGACAAATTTCTCATTGCGATGCTGAACAAACCCTTCCGGTTGTTCCATATATATTTCCTCATCTAAGTCTCCATGTAGAAATGCAGTCTTAACATCTAGTTGTTGTAACTCTAAATCAAACAAAGCAACTAAAGCTAACACAATTCGAATTGAAACTATTTTAACAACTGGTGAAAAAATCTCATGAAAATCTATGCCTGCTTTCTGAGAAAACCCTTTTGCGACCAGTCGCGCTTTGTACCTGTCCTCCGTATCATTCACACCCCGTTTCAGCTTGTAAACCCATTTACACCCCACAGTTTTCCTGTCTTTCGGAAGCTCAACTAGATCCCACGTGTCGTTCTTACTCAAGGCCATCATTTCTTCCTTCATGGCTGCTTTCCACTTGTCACGTTTCGAACCTTCTATTGCTTCTTGATAGCATAGAGGTTCATCATCGTTAGCGGTCAAAGCAACTGAAGTAACATAATCATCATACCTTTTCGGAACACGTTTTATCCTTGTAGACCTCCTTAAAGCTGTTTCTGGTTGACTACCATCTGTAGGAACTTCTTGCCGATCGATATCTGAGACCTATTCATGATCTAAACCGGAACCCTGTTCATGTTCTGAAACCTGTTCATGACTAGTATCTGAACTATGGTCATCATGACTATCATTAGAAGTGCTGTCAAACTGAATGTGCTGAAAATCAAATACATCATCCTGTTTCAATTTATTATCTACATCTAACTGTACAAGAGAGGATTCATCAAACTTTACATCTCTGTTGATGATGATTTTGCGAGTAGTAGGATCCCACAATCTATATCCCTTTGTTCCAACACCATACCCAACAAAGATATACCTTTTAGACTTTGGATCTAATTTAGTTCGCTGATGTTTAGGCACTAGAGCATATGCATCACAACCAAACACTCTGAGTTTAGAATAATCACAAGGGTGTCCTTTCCATACCTCTTGCGGAATTTTGCAGTCTATCGCTGTTGATGGCGACCGATTTATCACATAACAAGTTGTAGCCACAGCTTCCGTCCACAACTCCTTTTGCAACCCGGCGTTACTCATCATACTCCTTGCTCTCTCTAGAAGAGTCCTGTTCATGCGTTTAGCAACTCCATTTTGCTGAGGAGTATAAACCGTGGTCTTATGTCTCTCGATCCCTGCATCCTTGCAATAGCTGTCAAACTCCTTGGAAGTAAACTCACCACCATTGTCGGTTCTTAAACACTTTATTGTTCTACCAGTGTTGTTTTCTACCAATGCTCTAAACTGTTTGAAAACTGAAAAAACATCAGACTTCCTTTTCAACATGTAGACCCACACCTTCCTAGAAAAATCATCAATGAACGACACAAAATATAACGAGCCACCATATGACGCTGTAGGGACTGGACCCCAAACATCTGAATGAATATAATCAAGTATCCCTTTACTAGTATGTTTGCCTGTTTTAAATTTTTGTTTACTTTGTTTTCCAAACAAGCAATGCTTACAGAAATCTAACTTTCCAGACCTTAGATTAGGAAGTAACTTGCGATCAGCCAAAATTTTCATCCCTCTTTCGCTTATATGGCCCAACCTTTGATGCCATAGGCGAATGGAACTACTGTCATGTTCAGACACCGTAGACACATGAACTGACCCTGTTCTTCCTTCTAATTGAAACAGATTTCCTACTTTCTTTGCTTTCATTACTAGTAAAATACCTTTATAGATTTTCATAACTCCACCTTGAATTACAGTTTTATATCCATTCGTATCCAATGCTCCTAAAGAAATTAGATTTTTCCTTAAGTCTGGAACATGTCTCACATCTGTTAATATTCTAGTTGTGCCATCAATCATTTGCAGTTGTATGCTTCCTATCCCAACAATATTAGATGTGACATCATTACCCATGTACACGACTCCATCATTAACTGATCTATATGTCTTAAACCATTCTCTATGAATATACATGTGGTTTGATGCACCGGAATCTAACAACCAATGTTGATCATGATTTGACATATTAACAGACAACACTTCGTCGCTCATACCTGAACCAGATGCCGAACCTGTATCTGTCGCATTTGCCTCCTTCTACTCTGTCGAAGAGTCTCCTTTCTTCTCTGTTTGCTGTCTCTTCCAGCAGTCTTTCTTCAAGTGCCCCGATTTGCCACAAAACCAGCACTTCACTTTGCTCTTCTTCCCTTTTGACTTTGAACGCGAATCGCTGCGCTTACCTGAGCATCTTTCTCTAGAACGACCTCTAGCCATCATTGCCTCTGATGTAGAGGTGTCAGCATTCGACTTCTTCCTCGTCTCCTCAGACAACATGGCTCCAACCACATCGTCAAACTCAAGGACAGCTGCATTACTAAAGCTTATGGAAGTAACAAAGTGATCCCATGATTCAGGCAATGTACACAATAGAGTTATTGCCTTATCCTCTTAATCAAATTTTACATCTAGACTTTGTAATTGTACCAATAGAGTATTGAAAACATTCAGATGGTCAGTAACCGAGGTACCTTCCTTCATCCGCAAACTGTACAGCTGCCGCTTCAGGAGAATCCGATTTGTCAAGGACTTCGTCATGTAGAGCTTCTCGAGCTTTATCCACAAGCCTGCGGTGGTCTTCTCTGACACAATGTTGAACAGAACGTCATCTGCCAGGCACAACCGAATTGCGCTCAGAGCTCTGTCATCCAAATCAACCCATTCATCCTCCGTCATGGAAGAAGGCCTTTTGCTCCTCCCCAACAGTGCTTTTGCCACGCCTTGTTGAACCAGCATATCGTGCATCTTTACCTTCCAGATCTCGAAGTTGTTCTTGCCATTGAATTTCTCAATTTCAAACCGGGCATTTTGAGTTTTCGCCATCTTGTTTCAGCAAAAAACACAGTAATCTCCAGAACCAATTTTAAAATAAAGAATGCCCTTTTTTTAAAAAAAATTGCCCTTGCCTCCTTTTAAGTGCCTCTCACTACCTTTTAAAAAAAAAATTGTCCTTGAACCTTTGCCTTTAAAAAAAAAAATGCCTTTCACTCCATACAAAGCCCTCAAAGTTTTTAAAAAAAAAAAACTTCACCTTAAAAAAAAACTTTCCTTTCCATACCATATCCAAATGGTATTCACATTACCATATCGTAATATCAAATCGATTTTATTTTTGTTTTTTTTTTTTAAAAACATACCACCGCCTCTTAAATCAATTAACTCAAGTTTTAATTGATTTACTACAAATCGAATCGATTTTAACTTTTATAAAGTCTCTTAACTTTTATAAAGTCTCTTTTACCATATGCCTTATCGAATTTCAACATATATAACATATGCTCTTAATTAATTACCATTCGATTTTTGATTTTTTATGAGGCATATAAAATAAAGGAACGGATGCCATAAAAAATTTAAAAAAAACGATGGCATATTATGAAACTTCAAACCATGGCATATAAAAAAAAGTCGTTTCAACTTATCGTTTCATCTGATGGCATGGCCGGCATTCTGTCAACGTTGAACAAACTTTCACGCAGCGTTCCAAACAGCAGCAAAAACACAATGATTTGTTTTTCAACGCATTTATCAACGCTGTCTGCATACAGCGATATATGTCTATTCTTGGACTGGTTATATGGAAAGAAGAATACGCTGTCTGCATAAACCCTCTGATACCATATTCGATACCAATTGCTGGACTGTGTGCAGTTTTGACAGCACCGCACACCAGTCCACGGCTACCTCCAGCAGCCACGCAGCCCGCAGATCAACGACCTCAGCATGCAAAACATCTTTACGCAGGTTTGTGGTCTGTTGGACAACGCTCAACTGCGCTCCACCTCCACGCAACACCAGCATGCAATTTCAACGCAACCTCAAACCTCCACGCACATACCTCTGATACCACTTGTCGGAATAAACACAGCGGAATTCATCAAACAATTAACACACAGCAGATTTAATCAAGCACATAAAGACACAGTGTTTTTACCGTGGTTCACCCAAACCTCCTGGGCTACGTCCACACAACAGGGCAATGGCAATCTTATTAATTCAAACAGGAGATTACAATTCTCACACACTCTCTCCAAAACATCCGTATGGCTATCTGTTATATAGCAGGAGAATCTAACAGCTCTCAACTCAAATTTAGCTAGCATTAACTCCCTCCCAACAAACTAGAGTTAATCTAGCAACAATTTCCTAATTTTTTTCACCTACTGAGATTTTTCCTATTCTATTCAAAACAGAAAATCTCAACAATATAGGAAAAGAAAATGGAATGGATTTTGATTGAATACAATACATAGATAGAAATGTAAGAAAATTAATTTTTTTTATTAATATAATTATAAATGTTGTACATAAAAATGACCTTTTTTTAGTTTATTTAATATTGTTTTGAAAAAATAAATTAATGATGAGTATAAGGTTTATATTAAAATATCCAATTACTTATTCAACTTGCATTACATTTAAGAATTTATATCTTTTTTCAATATTAAAAATTTTCTAAAGGAGAAGGTTATATATAACAAATTATCATAATTATATTTTTAATTTTTAATATTATTAAAATAAAATTGAAATTAGTTTAGGTATCATGATTTGATTTACCTCCACTTTTTAGTATTTTTTTATCATCTTTTTCTCTAATTTTCTGGAAATAATTTTATTACATCCAAATCAAACAAAGTAATAAAAAAATGGTTTATCATGTTTAATTAAAATAACATAATAAATTATAAACACTCCCATATATGAAACAATAATAATAACATAAATACAACTATGTAAAACTATATAAAAATCAATAATATAATAACACCAAAACTCTAAAAAAAAAAATAATAATAATAATTATTTTCCATCTTTCACTTCTTCAAATAACCTAACCAACTACCACCTAGAAAAAACTCCACTCATAATTAACTAAAAGTTATCCATAACCATACACTACCCCATTAATACTCAATTCTCCATTACCATACATTACTCCATTAATACCCAATTCTCTATAAAGCAGAGTAACAATCAAAATACACTTCAGTAAATGGGTTGATGCTACATGGCTCCCCTCGTCCTAACATTGTACTTCCTAATGAAAATATTACAAGCGAACCAAATAGGAAGGCATTCACTTGATTCGAGGTACGACTTGGATCGATGTCTCAAAGGGCACATTTCCTGAAAATAGCAAGAAATGTATAGATGGTCACGATAGATGCTCTAGCTCGTCTCTGTTGTGCAACAATTTTGAATTTGCATAAAGCTATTAAAATTACTACAAGAGTAGCTATGGATGCCCTAAGCTCTTCGTGAGCTCGTTTTTATTTTGTGCGTATAGAAACTCCTTGGAAAAATGGATGTTGTAGAGCTGCTTCTGCGGTTATTTTTTTGTTAGGATCTCACGATAACAAAGAATTTATAAGATCAATGGCCTCGCGAATTGCACATAAGACTGGACAACTGTGCCCTCGGTATAATACTGGACAATAGAATCAACTTTCATAAATTTTTCTGGAAGGGCGTAATTTAACCAAGATAGTACATTTACTAAAGTTTACACATAGTTGCGGAATTCACTTAATCCATACCATAAAATTGCAGAAATCAAATCATATGAATCATCTTTTTAATATGGAGTGGCATTGATTAAAATTGCAACTATAGAAAGGAGCAAATATAATCAACTAATTTTACTCACGGTGAAGTAGTGTAAAACAGATTGTTTGATAAAACATATACTTTACGTGAAAATTCCAGCAACTAACCAAACTTTATATTAAAAATTCAACACGTGAAATACATCAACATATGGAGGTTGCAACTCCTTCACAAGTAAAACAAGACTTCTTACTTGAGTTTAAATTCACCAGAGTTGCGGGGTAACACACAGGAGTAACACCCATTTCAGTCACCCACCAAAATTTGCTCCACGATTTTCTCCACTTGTCTTTCTAGCCTTACATCCGCTACATTACACAACACTCTCTTCACTTACACTAACATGTAAAATCAAAACAACATATATATCTAAGACATTTAATTTGTGACAAACACAATTTAATACATAGTATAGGCGGACATCATTTTCTGAAAATTTCAGAAGTTGTGTGATCTAAACAAAACTTGTGGATTAAATGTTTGACCATGCCTATTTAATAACCATGCACTAAATTTCTTTTTAATTTGATTATTTAACTCTGTTGAGGAATGGGTTATATACTCATTATTCCTTCTACGAGTTCATTTAACGCATTGATTGAGATTAATTTCCAACACTCCCCCTTAATCGCAACTGCCACCATTGACCATTCTGAGACAATCTCTGAAATAAATAAAATTTTCACGTGCCAATGGCTTTGTGAAGATGTCTACAAATTGTTCTTCTGACCTGCAATGCTGCAACACAATCTCACTGTTGTTAACCAATTCTCTTATGAAATGATATTTGGCATCAATATGATTTTTCCTTTTGTGAAAGATAGAATTCTTTGATAGTGCATTTTTTGAACTGTTATCACAGAAAATAGTGGTTTCTCCATCTTGTTCATGACATAAATCCCGCAACATCCTTCTCATCCAAACTGCTTGACATGTTGCTACTATTGCGGCAACATAATCAGCTTATGTTTTTGACAATGATACTATCGATTTCTTCTTGGAAGCCCATGAAATGTCTCCCAAATCCAAATGAAAAACATATCCTGATGTGCTCTTTTTGTCATCAACACTTCTTTCCCAATCACTGTCAGTGTAACTAACCAACCTAAAACCATCAGTTGTGGAGTACAAAATGCCATACTCCTTTGTCCCATTGACATACTTTAAAATTCTTTTCGGTGCTTGCCAATGTGTCTCCTTGGGTGTCTCCATGAACCTTGACACAAAACTCACTGCATACATTATATCAGGCCTAGTTGCGGTCAAATACATTAGGTTTCCCACCATGCTCTTGTATAATGTCGGATTGACATTGTTACTACAATATTCCTTGCTCAACTTCAGCCCCATGACAGTTGGAGTTGGTGATGGCTTGTTGTTCTACATATTAAACCTCTCCAAAAATTTTGCTACGTACCTTACTTGAGAAATAAAAATTCCATTTTCTATTTGCTTTACTTTTATGCCCAAAAAATATCTTAACAACCCCAAGTCAGTCATTTCAAAATCACTTTTCATGACTGCTTTGAAATCAGCGATGAGAAAATCATCACTCCCTATAAAACCAAATCATCTACATACAAAATGACAATAAGAATCTTACCGTCATTTTCTTTGATGTAGAGAGTAGGTTCACCATCACATTTTTCGAACCCATTGTCCATCAAGTAAGCATCTATCCTGCCATACCATGCATGTGGTGCTTGTTTCAGCCCATAGAGAGATTTCTACAACCTACACACCTTGTGTTCTTGGCCTTCTATTTCATATCCAGGAGGTTGTGCAGCATACACCTCATCTTTCAGCACTCCATTCAAGAACGCTGACTTTACATCCATCTGATAGAATTTCCATTTCTGTTGCACTGCAATTGACAACATTGTACGCATTGTCTCCATCCTTGCGATTGGCGCAATTTTTTTTGCATAGTCTCTTCCATGTTGTTGCTTGTAACCTTTCACAACAAGTCTTTCTTTGTGCCTTTCAATCTTTCCTTAAGCATTTCTCTTGGTCTTATAGACCCACTTCACTCCAATGACTTCTTACGGAAGGTCCACTAACTCCCATGTGTCATTCTTTTCTATTGCACCAATCTCTTCATTCATTGCTTCAATCCATTTCTCTTCCTTGACTCCATCTTCAAAATGGATTGGGTCATCTACATGACAAAATAATTCAAATAATGAATTTAGACCAGCATTGCTATCAGTTTCATCTTGTTGATATATTTCACTTATATTTCTGAATTTTGGTCTTCTTGGTGTGTTTGGATTTCCACATGTACTCGAGGGAGTTTCTGATCCCTATGGTGTGCTTGGAGAAGCACTTCCTTGATTTCTCAAGGTTGTTCTGTTTCCAGCTTGTGGTGTGCTCTACTGTGCTTGTGTAGGTGGAGGAGGAACCACCGTGGAGGAATTGTTTGCTGAAGTGCATTCCTCTTGCTCTGCGTGAGACACACATGTCTTCACATTCATTTTTTTCTCTAAGCTTCCATCCCAAGCTTCTTCTTCAATAAACTGCACATCTCTGTTGATTATAACTTTCTTGGTGGATGGATTATAGAGTTTATATGCCTTGGACTCATCACTATATCCAACAAAGGTACACTTCTCCCCCTTACTGTCCAATTTCTTCCTTAGTTGATATGGGACACGTGCATGTGCCATACATCCAAATACTTTCATGTGAGTGACAAACTGCTTTGTTCCACTCCATGCTTCTTCCAAAACTCTGTTCATAACAGCTTTGGTTGGGCATCTATTCAAAACATGCGCTACACAATTGACAGCTTCATCCCAATACTCATTTGGAAAATATTTTGCCTTCAACATACTTCTGAACATGTCCATGATGGTCCTATTCTTCCTTTATACAACAACATTTTGATGTGGTGTGTACCTTGTAGTAAATTTCTTGTGTATGCCATTCCCCCTAAAAAAATGTAGAAAATATTTGGATATATATTCTCCACCTCTGTTAGTTATTAGCACTTTGATGTAGTGCCCACTCTGCTTCTCAACAAGAGATTTAAAGTGGTATAAATGTTCAAACAATTCACTCTTCTGTTTCAAAAAATACACCCATGCCTTTCTGGTGTAAGCATCTATGAATGTCAAAAAATAACGGCTGCCAACTAAAGATGGAATTTTCATTGGTCCACACAAATCTTAGTGGACAATCTGTAAGGGTGACTTTTCCCTTATACTCTTCCCTGCTGGGAATGCTTCTCTGTGTTTTTTTCCCAAGATGCAGCCTTCACATAGGCTGTCAAGTTTTTCTATGAGTGGTAATTCCTTTACCATGCCTTTTCTATGCAAGAGGTTCAAACCTCCAAAATTGAGATGTCCAAATCTCAAATGCCATAACCAGTTTTCGTCTTTCACTTCTTCTTGAAAGACCTCTTGTGTGACTGCTGCTACCACACCTCCTTCCTTCAAGTTTGTTCTGAGCTTGAGAGGAAACATCATATTCTTTGTCATGTGCACTTCTGTAATTACCCTTTTACTTGAAGGTATGTCCATGATAATACACACATCATTCTTAAAAAACACATTGTATCCCTTATTCACGATCTGTCCAATTCTTAGAACATTACATTTTAGGCCAGGTACATAATATACATCTGGCACAACTTTATTTTCTCCCTTCCTTGTCAATATTGACACTCTTCCTTTTCCCATGACAGAGACTTTGCTATCAGTCCCTGTTGTCACTTCAGACTTCACATTCTCATCAATATTGGCAAACATTACTATGTTTCGAGTCATGTGGTTACTACAACCCGAGTCTAAAAACCGTATATCGTCTTGTTTTTCTTGTGCTACATTACATGTTAGAAGCACATTACTCTGGTTCTTATCTTCTTTTGCAAAATTTGCATTTTGCCTATTATTCATGTCATTTTGTTTCTTTCTACATTCATTTGCATAATGCTCATACTTTTTACAATAATGACATTAGACTTGGGATTTTTCATACCTTTGTCTGTGTGCTTGACTCTGGCTTGAGCCTTCACTTTGATTTTGATTGTTGCCCCTTCCACTTGTGCTTGTAGGGCTGCTTCTTCCACCTCTATGTGGGTTTCTTCCTCTTCCTCAACCTCTACCTTGACAAAAAGACATATCTATATTGAATGCATGCTCCAATGAAGAGTTCACCATTCTATTAAGTCTATGTTCATGATACATTGTAATATCCCAAAATATATCAAATCAGCAATAATGGGAATATCTTATAATATCCCAAAATTGGAAACACAGCAATACGTGAACACAATAATGAAGAGCAGTGATACATCAACACATAAGATGTAAGAAGATCCAAATAGCCATAATATTAAGATCATAGCAGAAAATTCATACAATATCTTGAGAAAACAATCACTCAAGCTAGGCAATACAAGCCTCAAGAAACATGTACATAGAAAAATGAAGATCACTGCTACACAGAAAATGCTCAAGGCTATGATAGCGCATTTTATTTAGAGATACTGCTGTTGGGAAGTTTCAATACACAAATATACAAATGTATGGCCCAAACAATGTTGGGAGTGAAGATACAGACTCCCAAACTGAATCTCAAGACAATCCAGAAAGGATTTCCTGAAATATGAAAAATGGAAAAAATGTCAGAGTTGCAGTCCTAAGACTGAGTAGCAGCTACAACTCAAGATTGGATGAAGATGATGCATAATATTAATGAGTAGACCTCCTCCAATGGATCTTCCAAGTGAAAGGTTGATCCTATCACCGAAGATCTCACCCTCCAACAATCCTGCAGACCCTTACTGCAATTGCACACTGAAAATAATGTAGTGAAGGAGAGGGACTGCGTTGTAGGAGAAAGGAAATATGTTGGCCAAGTGCCAAGGTTTGAAATAAGCTCCGTAATCTTCCTCACTAGTTTCCCAAAGGAAATAAAGCTTTCTCCTTTGAAAAACAAGCTCCGGAAGTGGTGTTGTCAACCCTCCACTGCAACACCCTGCAACACAACCCAGCTCTCAACGGAAACTACGTTGTAGTTGAAGGAGGTAGTTTGGCCTCAAGCCCGAATGTGGAGAAATGAAGTGCAATCTCTTTTAAGAGGTATCCCTTGAAAGGAGAAGTAATTCCTAAATAGGAATGCATTGTGTTAAGTAGCACAGCAACTCTGCTAAACAGGAAGAGAATGCACAATGTCTAACCAAACCATGAAATCATAATTCATAATATGAATAACAATGGCTACCTTTCCCTCCTTTTAAACAAGTGAAATCCCTCTCACCATGGGTCCCACTCATTAGGATTTCATTCACCAAATAATCCTCCTCCCATTCATCATGTTTTGTCTCTCAAAGTGTTCTCCACCTCCTATCCCAGCGTTGTTGATAAGTAAAACTTGACCTTGTCCACATGAAAATGACGATGTTCACACATGAGGGTGTGGAATATAGCTCCTATGATGATCCCTTTTCACAATATGATGGATTTTATTCTTATTTCTGAAATTTATGGGCCTCCTTACCCATGTATTCATCTCCTAAGTGAAATCAGCAAAAATCAATATTCCAATTAGCTGCATGCTAATTTTGGAATATTACAGTCCTCCCCTCCCAAATGTTTCTTGTCCTCAAGCAACTGTGAGGATAGAACTAAGAATTTTCCCATCCTCCTATTGTAGCATCCACATGTGATATGCTCCTCCAAAGAATGGGATGGTGTCTCATCAATAAATCTCTATATTGCCCCTCCCAAGCATGTAAGTTAGCTAAATAGCTATCATCATGAACAAGTAGAGTACTCAAGAAGGTAATAAGGTGCTATCCAGAGGTCCCCTTGAGGCATGGGATCTGAAATGCATTGGGAATAATCATTCCCATGTGGATTCTCCATCCCCAAGAAATAATCCATATAAATTGAGTTACCCCCCAACATGGCAACTCCTGAAAATCATCTTCCACCTTGAGCTCCTGCAATGTAGGTGGGGGCTGAAAATATGAACATGGTAGACAAAATAGCCTACCCCACATTGTCTTCCTCTCCACTTATGATAAGTGTAGAATTTTTGTTGATATTGTACCGCAATAAAGTTTCCCTCAAGTGGCAAGATTAAGACTAGACCTCCAAGGATCTCCTCTCCAAAGTTATGAATCAAGCTGGCCCAAACCATTCCATATATGATGAATAGGACTTGATCATCATATGGCATCCAATCAATCCTATGTCCCACCTCATAAAAGAACAAATGTTTTAATATAGTGGCCATATCATCTCCCATGCTCCCTTTAGAACATGTAATGCAAAAAGTGTGGGAATCCTTTTCCCTAAAGGACACATTCAACCAATGTGTCACTCCCCCAATCATGCTCCCAATAAAAATAATAACAATAGCAACATAAGGAACTATAATGAGAATCATGCTAGCTACCATATGAAGCAAGGGAGAAGGAAAATGGTCCTTCAAATGTAACTAACGCAGTTTGACTCTCAACTGCAATGGAGAATGACAAATGTGTGGCTTCTCAACCACTTGCTTGTTGCCCCAATTTCCTCACAAGTTTGGAGAAAGTGTATGATATATGGTGCATAGTAATTATGTTCTCCATAATATATCTCCTCCCCAATTCCTCCTAGGGAGTGGTCATCAATAATTCTCATGGCCTCAAGTAGACCATGATGTCTGGAAGGAAGAATGCTCCTTCCTTGAGAAATACCCTGCACATATATGGTTAAGGGATGCATATATACATTATACAAGTTATTATGCAAACAAAAAATACCCTTACCACATGTCTTGCTCATGAAAATGGAGTGGCTCATAGATGAGTCTCCTCTCATCCTCAAAGAGAAAAGAGGTGGTTGTGCTAACTCTTCCAAATATATGTATATCTCCTCCATCTCTACATAATCCATGCATCTCCTCATATGCTGATATATCTCCTCCTCAAAGCCTTTCCAAAATTACCCCTCCATGATGGTGTGGTATGTTCTCAGAATAAATGTGGCTAAAGAGAAAATCCTCATGAGTTGCTAGTAGAAACTTCTCCTTGAGCTTGGAAGCTCCAAATAAGAATATCCTACCATGGTATTAGATGACCCCATATCTAACTGAATATCCCTCCTCATGTAGTTGGTCATCCAATATCATACAAGTGAAAAGATCCTTGGAATACTCCACCAATAGTTAGGAGTTCCAATATGGATCTATCCTCCATAGTGACAGTGTTTATGATCTCTCATGAAGAACATATGTCATATGGTCATCCTCTTCTGTGACATATCCCATGCCAAAGATGCAAGTTGGAAGGTTGCTATCCTTACCATGTTGCTTCTGCCACAGCGCAAAATCTGAAATGAGAGTGGGTAATGATGATGTTGAGAGTATGCCTCTCTCCTCCTTGAGTCTACCCAAGACTCTCAGTGCTATACCAAGCTCTCCCAGGGTCCCCATTCCTCTGAAATCAATGAGTAATGCCTCCAAATGTGAAGCATCCCTCATCATTTGTTGATCTAGTGGTCTCCTCGATGAAATGCCTCCATGAAATGAGACATCATCATCAAGAGTAGACTGCATATATCGATGGAAAGACTTGTCCTTTCCCTCACTTCACAATCTAGTCTCCCTCTTAGGTGCATCAACCTCCTGAAATAGATAGGGGTGTGTGCTCCTCATCACATGATGTTGGTCATCCTCTCTATCTCCTCCTTTTATCTCCATAGTTTCACACCTCATCCTCAATGGCACATGTAGATCATGAGTTGTGCCTTGATCTCCACATGAGAGATCCTGGGGAATTCCTTGCAAGGATACAAGAATCCCTATAGTTGGAGCAAGAACTCCCTCTTCCTCTGCATGAGGTGCTATATACACTCTAGACATGACAACATTATTTCCCTCATCCGCCTGAATATATATGGGCAACCTCCCAATGACTGGATCCTCTTTTGAAAAAGGGATCTCCATACCCTCTTGCTTAAGAACATAAGATAGAGGTCTTTTCTCTAGAAAGGTATGATGCAAGATATCAGCCTCCTCAATGTTTTTCTGAAATGGAGTTGAGTTTATGGTTCCCTCCATCACATGCAAGGTTTTTGATTGTTTATGTTTGTTTAACTTCACCACATGTGTTGCAAAAAATTTTCCATCAAATCTTTCCACCAATTTCTTAATAAACCTTGCATAAGAAGAAGCATTTGCATTTTTCAAATAAAAAGACTCAAATATCCACCATGCATAGGCCTTAATTCCAAGATGCAGTGCTGCAACTCTAATGGCTTCATCTTCATAAATTTGGTGCTAATGCAAAAAGGTGTCTAGTTCTTCCACCCAGGCTCTGGCTGAACATGTAGGTGAACCATCAAAAGTGGATAAAAGGAATATACCCCCATTATGCTGCTTACTTCTCTTCACCTTGATCTTGCAAAACTCTAGAAAAGTGATATGATATTTAAAATTCTGAGTTTGAGATTCATAATCTTGCAGAAAATCACTAAGAGTTGCCCCCCTAGTCATTCCTTCTTCTTCCATCTCTCTCATGGAAATTCTGGGCATGTGACTGCGCTGTGCATCATAGTGTGTGGCTGCATGCTCACACTCATTATATGAAAATCTAGAGTTTGATTCAGATTCAAACCCTCTTGGAGATTCTATACACATCTCCCTTCTTATTTTCTTGAGATTTTCGTGAATGATATGTATAGATTTAGGAAGAAGCTTTGAGAGCCTCTCCTCATTATTTCCTCCAAAGGATGAAGTCTTCTTCTTTCTGTTCATATTTTCTTCTTCTCCTCTTGATAGCATAATGGATGAGATCCATAGGCTGAGCCAAGATTATGCTATGATACCACTTTTATATCCCAAAATAGGGAAAATCGGCAATAATGGGAATGTCTTATAATATCCCAAAATTGGAGACACAGCAATACATGAACACAACAATGAAGAGCAGTGATACATCAACACATAGGATGTAATAAGATCCAAATATACATCATATTAAGATCATAGCAGCAAATGCATACAATATCTTGAGGAAACAATCACTCAAGCTAGGCAATACAAGCCTCAAGAAACATGTACATAGAAAAATGAAGATTGCTACTACACATAAAATGATCAAGGCTATGACAGTGCAGTTTATTTATAGATACTGCTGCTAGGAAGTGTCAATACACAAATATACAAATTTAGGGCCCAAAAAATGTTGGGAGTGAAGATATAGACTCCCAAAATTAATTTCAACACAATCCGAAAAGGATTTCCTGAAATATGCAAAATGGAAAAAATGTCGGAGTTGCAGTCCTGAGACTGAGTAGCAGCTACAACTCAAGAACTGGATAGAGATGGCTAAAGATGATGCATAAGTTGAATGATTAGACCTCCTCCAATGGATCTTCTAAATGAAAGGCTTATCCTATCACCAAAGATCTCACCCTCCAACAATCGTGCAGACCCTTACTGCAATTGCACATTGAAAATAACGCAGTCAAGGAGAGGGACTGTGTTGTAGGAGAAATTAAATATGTTGGCCAAGTGCCAAGGTCTACAATAAGCTCCAGAATCTTCCTCAATCGTATCCCAATGGAAAGAAATCTTTATCCTTTGAAAAACAAGCTCCGGAAGTGGTGTTGTCAACCCTCCACTGCAACACCCTGCAACACAACCCAGCTCTCAACAGAAACTGCGTTGTAGCTAAAGGAGGTAGCTTGGCCTCAAGCCCGGATGTGGAGAAATGAAGTGCAAGCTCCTTCAAGAGGCCTCTCTTGAAAGGATAAGTAATTCCTAAACAGGAATTCCTTGTGCTAAGCAGCACAGCAACTCTACTAAACAGCAAGAGAATGCACAAAGTCTAACCAAACCATGAAATCAATAATTCATAATATGAATAACAATGGCTACCTTGCCATCCTTTTAAACAAGTGAAATCCCTCTCACCATGGGCCCCACTCATTAGGGTTTCCTTCACCAAAGAATCCTCCTCCCATTCATTATGCGTTGTCTCTCAAAGTGTTCTCCACCTCCTATCCCAGCACTATTGACTTGGTCAAACTTGACCTTGTCCACATGAAAATGACCTTGTTCACACATGAGGGTGTGAAATCCAGCTCCTATGATGATCCCTTTTCACACTATGAAGGATTTTATTCTTATTTCTGAAATGTATGGGCCTCCTTACCCATTATTCATCTCCTAAGTGAAATCAGCAAAAATCAATATTCCAATTAGCTGCATGCTAATTCTGGAATATTACAGACATCAGGGATGCATAAAGCTCGTCCACTGAAAATTGTGAGAGATCCTTTGTCTCTTCTATTGTCACTACTATGGTATCAAATCTTGAGGGTAGACTTCTCAATATTTTCTCCACTATTCTTCTTTCCTCAAGTGTCTCTCCATGAGACCTTATATGGGTAACCAATCCAATCACATGTGTGAAGAATGAGTCTATATTATCAGACTCTTTCATACAAAGAGTTTCAAAATCTCTTCTCGGCATTTGAATTTTTTTTGTCTTCATCTTATCCATGCCTTGATAGGTTGTCTTGAGAATATCCCACGCCTCCTTAGACCTTGTTGTTGTTACAATCCTTGGGAATATACTCTCATGCAGTGCTTGAAAGAGATACAAGAGGGCTTTGATGTCCTTCTTCTTGTTATCTCTCAACACATCTCTTTCTGTTGTTATCAAAATAGCCAATGTTGCTGCATCTACTAGTTCTTGGAAATCTTGTTCCACCAGCTCCCATATATCTTGTGAAGCAAACAGGGCTCTCATTGTAATGGCCCAATAATCATAATTTTTTCCATTAAGCTGTGGTATTTGTGGATTAGTCAAAATTGTGCTTGTTTCTTCCATTTTTACTGTGTAAACAACTTTCTCACTGTGTAAAACTTTTCTTACTGCATGAAAACTTTCTCACTACTGGAGAATACATTCCACAAAAATTTAGGAATTCATTTTAACTCCTCAGTAAAAACACTATCTTTTACTAAGATTTTAAACCCGCTCTAATACCATGTTGAAAAATTTTAAAGACACAGGGGAATAATGCTTTTCCCTCAACACACAGAGTTGCGGAAATTACTTTAACCAAGACAGCACATTTACTGAAGTTTACACAGAGTTGCGGAATTCACTTAATCCATACCATAAAGTTGCGGAAATCAAATCATATGAATCCTTTTTTCAATACAGAGTGGTAGAGATTAAAATCACAAATATAAAGAGGATAAAATATAATCAACTAATTTTACTCACGGTGAAACAAAGTAAGACAGAGTGTTGCAGTAAAACACATACGTGAAAATTCCAAAACTATATCACAACTAACCAAAATTTATATTAAAACTTCAACACATGAAATACATTAACGTATGGAGGTTTCATCTCCTTCACAAGTAAAATAAGACTTATTACTTGGATTTACATTCACCAGGGTTGCGGAGTAAAACACAGTAAAAAAAAATTTCAAGCACCCACCATAATTCGCTCCACGATTTTCTCCACTTGTCTTTCCGACTTACATACGCCACATTACACAACACTCTCTTCACTTACACTAACATGTAAAATCAAAAAAACATATATATATAAGACATTTAATTCATGACAGACACAATTTAATACATAGTATGGGCGGACATCATTTTCTGAACATTACAGAAGTTGCGTGATCTAAACAAAAATTGTGGATTAAATTTTTTTCCATGCCTATTTAATAATCATGCACTAAATTCCTTTTGACTTTGATTATTTAAATATGTTGCGGAATGGGTTATGTACTCTCCTCATAACTTTTTCTTCTTTGCACACATAATCCGCAACCTGCAAAACATTTACTGAGGTATGGTTGCTATGAGTTCATTTAACGCGGTGGTTGAAATTAATTTCCAACAAGAAGTACCAATGAGAGAAATAGTTGGTATCCATTGAATATTTCCATCGCCCACATATCGATGGAAAATTTATAGTGAGTGGATCCAAGGAACAGTTCTGGTGCTCCACAGGGACATACAATTCTTGTGGCACCCCCATGATTCTTGTGGCATTCCCGAAATCAGAAATTTTAATGACCTTTCCACTCACCAATATATTATGTGGGTTCAGAACGTGGTGACAACATCCTTGATTGTGCAAGAGTGTCAGCCCTTGCAAAATCTAAAATAAAATACTCCTCACTCTGAGATGAGCTTTGACAAATCGTAGTCCATAAGGTCAAATACCAAATGGCATAAGGTGTTTTTCCATATGACCCGCTGCAGCCCAATTATGTTTGGGTGCCGCAATTTTACTAAGAATTCCATCTCTGCAAGATTCCAGATTTCTTGTTCATTAGAAAACATTTCATCCAATATTTTGATGGCACAAAATTTGTCTGTTTTCGTATCCATCGCCTTCCAAACGGTTCCGTAACAACCCTCCCCCAAATTTTCAATGATATTAAAATAAAAATATTTTCCACTAATACTAGGATGTCTCAGTCTTGCCACTCATCACCATCGCTCCTCTGAATTGGACAGTTGTAATAGAAAACTTCACTTAAATATGCCAATATTCGAATTACCTTTTGAATCAATTCAATTCAACATAGACAGCTCATGTGGTGAACTATTAAAGCAATTCAGTAGAGACATTTCTATGTTATATATATGAAAAAACTATTGTATCTAATATGATATAGGTTTTTCTTTGTTATATTTTTATTTATATATACCAATCTAGATCTATCTTAAGTGTGGATTTATCAAGCCCCTAGAGGGATCAAATCTCTATAAGTTCAAACTTTTTTTTTGTCTACAAAACTTAACTTACAGAAATGTTTGCTCCTAGAAAGATTTGATTCCTCTTGGCGATATATATGGGGTTAAATGGATTGGATTTTTACACATTAATAGATTCTTGAAATCACTTTTTTTTTAGAGTCTCAAGGCAAGGAAATAATTAAATCATTCTAATTTGGTGGTAAGAGTGATTCATTAAAGGTAGAAGTAAATGAAAAGGTAAAAACAAAAAGGTAGAAACAAAAATAAAATGCAGGAGCAAACGAAATAAAATATATCACACTTCATAATGTGAAATCCTTTCCCACAAATATTATTTTCCACTCCCAAAATCCTTTCACAAATATTATTTCACTCTTTGCTTCCTAACAAATACAATTCTACGTTGTGTTAAATTTATATATTTAGGGAGAAAAGTGATTTTTAATTAGGGCCAACATTATATTCACTATGACCCAAAACATTACCATACCTGCCACGAGTTTATAACATGTACTCGTTGGTCAAGTTTACATCAAATGGAAATCACACCCCAACTATCATTATAAGACAAGGCATCGTTTTTGCATTTCGAAGTGATGGAAAACACATCATCACTTTTACATGAAATAAATGCTCCAAACGACTTATAAAACAAGGCCAAACTATCATTTTTGCTTAAACAAGTGACGGAAAAACACATCATCACTTTTATAGTGTAACATGCAACAAATGATTTACAAAATAAGGCCATGACAAGCTAACACCTCTAGAAAAACAATCTAAAAAACCATATCCCACTTATCAAAGTGAATAGGTCATCCCCTTGTGGGAGATTTACTTGTTGATCAACTCTTTCGACTAGCTCATGCACAGGCGCTTTGTCTTTAAGGTGCTGCTCTGGATGGAGTCTCTAGCACGAGGCTCTTTGATGGCCACTTTGGTCACAATGAGTGCAAAATTTCTTTCTCCTCCAAACCTGCTTGACTGATTCCTTTCCCAGCTGTGGAGAAGGATTTCCATGTCCCATCCTCCTTTGTGTTGCAATCCTTTTCCCACAATTATAAAACAAATGGTTATGTAAACCACAAAAATGGCACATTTTTCGATGCCGTGATTTACAACCATGGTTATCAACATTATTATAATCAAAATACACTCTAGAATAATGAGATTCATTATACCTTCTCTGGTGATCTCTAGTGTGATCATGATGATGGGAGCTTGCCTTAGCTCTGTAACACGCATTATCATGGAACGATGGCGAGGTGTCCCCATCATTCCTCTTCCCTAGAGAGTTCATCAAAGTTTTTTTTCCTTTGTTGTCCTTCGATCATCCTCCTTCAATGTACCCCAAACCTGAATAGTGAGTTCACTGCACAACCTCCAATGGTTGGGTTATGCCTTGGCCACGACCACCAATTCCCCCTCCCTTGTACCCTATCTTGGTGAGAAGTATCATGCCGGATTCTGAAATGGTATTTCCACACAACTGAAATGATATCATGTGAAGAAAATGAAGATAAATCAACATTGTTTACCTTAGTTGTCGATTGAAAAACAGGTGAAGAAGACTTTTGTGAGCCTTCGTTGCGCTTCACTTCCTCCAAGGCCTTTGTCGTGGCTTGTAGCTGAAGCTACGATCAATGCTTCTCCTCCTTCTCTTCCTGTAGGAGTGCCTTCAATGCATCATGATCTGCTTGAATAATTTCGTTGTTGCGCTCAATTCTTCTTACGCATCTATCGTGGCTTGCAATTGAAGTTGCAATCAATGTTTTTCCTCCTTCTCTTCTTGTAGGAGTGCCCTCAATTTGGCGTTCTTTGTGGCTTGTTTTTTAGAAGCCTCGTACAATGTGTCTGCTTTCTTAGACACCCTAAGCATGGTCTCGTACATGTCCTTGACATTATCCATGACTCAACTCAACGATAGTTCAATAGTTCACACCTGCAATCCAATCAGCAAGAAGACCTGCTTTGATACCACTTGATCCAGGGTAAATTATTGATACCCTTAACCAAGACCTTTTACTTCAACTGATAAATTATAATTTCATTTAATTAAAGTGTTAATGAACATAAATGAACAACTGCATGTTGTAAAGAATAGGAACCTAACATGTCAATATCATCAATCATAAGAACACGCCGTTTGATAATGGATTTCATCCAGGAGGGACTACATCTCCGGGCCTCAATGTCAATATGGTGTAGGCCATTGCATTAAGTGTTGTAAAGAAGAATATGTACATGAATGGTGTTTTACCTGTTGTACAAGTAAAATTCCCTCACGCGGGAGTGACTGGACCTCTCTACGAGATGTTCCACTACCGGAACTCTCATTCATAAAAAGGACTCCTATCAGTATGAAAATAACTCACACATAATAACTATGAGTATCCCGCCAACATGGAAAACAAAGGGATCTTAAACATAATACATATGACAATGAGTATCCCACCGACATGGCATCAAGGGGAAGGCTCAAACATAATACATATCCATGACAGAAAGTACATCACACATCAAAACAAAACAAGATCCCACATCAAACATCAATAGGGATCTGTACAACACAATGCATCTTAGAGATAGAAAGACAAAGAAGTACATGAAATAAACTCATCATATACCTCACATTGAAGATGACTGAAGAATGAGTTTCTCTACTGCTGGATCTGAAATCACCATCACAATCGTGGCGTCGAAAGGCGTGAAATCGACTGCTCACTCACTGAAAGGTGATCCCTACAACTTCACTTCCAAAAGTGACCAAAAAATATAATGCTCAGATGGAAAATCTAAATGCACCATCAGATTCATGGTGCTAAGTAGTGCAAAAATGACATAAATTTTGTCCCATTTGTACACTGTCAAAATTTCGCACTCCTAAAAGTTGGGCTCAATCAAGGTTCCGCCTGCCTCTTTTCTGGCTCATGGTTCCACATCACCTACAATAAATAATAATAAAACCTTGATCTATGTGTGCGCACTCCACTGCTCCATGGCCTAGGCACACTTGCAAATAGACGATTTTATATCCATTTTGGTGGACGGATTTACCAATGTATACGGATTTACCAATGTATACAGTTGGTGGCGCAACGGTAAATCCAAAAATGGTGTGGAGGAGGTCGGGCGATCAAACTGTGCCTCCTCCCAAAGGGCATGTTATATTATTTTAAATAAAAACACATATAAATTTTGGGGGGTCGGACCTGCATCGGGCAGCCCACCCCCAACTCCCTGCGACCATGAATTACGCATATGGGTTATGGTTTATTATAACCATAGGTTAAAATAGTTACGATTTGTTTTAAAAGTGGTATTTCCACGTGGGTGGGGTCGGCAACCTGTCGATCGTGGGTTCAACTCCCACTTATCTCAGCCTTTGTGCTTATAATGGCACTGGGAGAGGGGTGTGGGTCGGGTCCGCTGGTGGCGGCATGCCCAACACCCACTATACACATATGGTGGGTTGGTATCGTGGGCTCCAACGGGGGTGATGGCCCATCGGCCCATAAAAATTTATTTGTTTTGATTTGTTGGTCGGATGGTGGATTAGTGGCCCTGCCACCTGTTTTTTTTAATATTTTTTTTTTATTATTAAACAAACTTATACATTTTGAAAATTTGTGAATTTGACCATAGGAGTCAAATTAAGGGTCCCACAAATTCGCCTGGAATCCAACCTGAGTTGGCTGGAATCTAGTTTTCAGATTTCGGCAAAATTGTGCCTCCTTTAAGCCTACCCAGTCATCCAAGTCAACCCAAAAATTTTACCGCTCCTAACTTCTCCATACGGACTCGGAATTGAGTTTCATCTGCATCGTTGGAATCAGGAAGACAAGATATTCAACCTTAACCTAGTTCGAGAGCAATCTGAACACTTTTATTTTTGAGCTTACGTGATAAATATATCATTCTAAGCAATAATCAGCTCTTGAGGGGTTCTCGATTTTTTCTAGAAGAAGATTTAACTATAAGACAACAAGAGGAAATGAGGGACGAAATGAAAAAAGTTAGGGCAACAAGAGATGAGGGAAAAAGAGCATGGATTTATAAATTTAAAGCTGTGATAGCACAATTTGGACCTCCTTCCAAAAAAAGGCAGCAAAACAATAACAAAGAAGAGGTAGCAAACTCTTCAATAAGAAATGAGGAAGCAAGTTCATTATGGGCAAGCAGGGACAAAGATTCAATTATGATTCTTGCATGTCAAAAAATTAGCAATCAAGTCACACCTAGGTTTTCTTAAGATTAGTTTGTTGGAACAGCAGGGGTTACCCATGGAGACGAGGACCTAGGTTAGGGCCTACTGTGGAAGTTAGAGACATAATTTTCCTCGTAGAAACAAATGAGCATGAAGGGTGCAAGACACCTTTTTTTGAAGGGTATTGGAAGATAGCAGTGTGGAACAAGGTAGCAGGGAATGGCAAAGGCCACGGAGGTATCATGGGATTAATGTAACTGTCTCCTGAAGTTTATGATAGCAGCCAACACGTAGACCACTAAGGCCACGGATATAGGAGTATGGCCATGTTGGAAAACGGATCTATGGAAGGTGGGCGCTTGAATTCAACTCCAGAACTTTGCACAGATGTCAATTAACCTCCGCAAGCTTAGAAACGGCCGTATGGATGTTTATATGCCACGAAAAAGAGTCCAGCCGACATAGAACTCCATAGTTGACTTCCACGTGGATGGCTTTGACCGCGGCTTTCTTTGACGAATTTACTTGAACCAATAGGACACGAACCATGTCCTTGTCATTCCTAGCCTGCCCATGTGGCTCGTTTCCCTTGTAGACACCTGTAGCATAGAGTTTCACAAAATAGCTGCGGAAAGTTGCAGCAGCTGCGGAAAGTGGCAAGATTCCGCAGCTGAATGAACAAAATCTAGATCAAATAGCAAACACAAAAATATAATTAAAAACCATGTTAGATCCTCTTTTGCACATGATATTGACAATTTGGGAGGTTTAGGTGAGTGAAAAAGGTATGGAAAAATGTATGGAAAAGATGCAAATTTGGGACTCAACAATTAGTAAGAGAAAAATAAGGCTTCACACCATTTGTAAAAGAAGACCCAAATAAGCAATTTTTCCGTTTAAAATATCAAAAAATGGAAATCACATCAGAATTGCAGCATGCTATTTTGCGCTTTAAGTTTAAAAATATCTACAAAGGTAGAGGGCTTAACCACAAATATCCCTTTGCAGCCCTAAAAATAGGTATTGCAATATATTCTCGTCTAGGTGAAGTCCTTATAGTGGGGTATTTCAATGCTAATCGCAGTGGTTGCTACATTATTTGTTGTAAAGAAGACTCGTGACCCTATCCTGCTTATGTAAGAGAGTAATCATCAAGGAATGAATTTTAGAGGATAAAGGTTGCCAATATCTTTGGACACAATTTCTTACGCTATGGGCTTTCGATTTATTCATTTGTAATGGTTTGATTAAATGTAGTGTTGCTATGATTTCACTTGCAATACTTACACAATAGGTGAGTGGGGTAGTAGATTATGTAATTTGCTCGCATAGTTTGTGTGATAAAATGGAGGAAGTGTTGATTGGAGATCAAATTTGGGACTTAAAATCATATCACAAGCCAATTTATTTAAGTTACTCTTGGACCAAAAAGAAACAATTAGGGTAAAAAACTCAGTGTGTTCAACAAAATCCCCCAAGGGCATAATTATTTTGACTCCATAGAATTGTAATACCTTCAAAATAACGCTAGTGAGGCTCTTAGAGAAGGAGGAAATATCATTTCATGGCCTTCATAGTCATGGATTAACACATTTAATTCAAAGCGCACTTTCCGAGTGCAAGAGAGCAAAAATTAAGAAGTCTGAAACAAATTGCTTTCTGGTTAATGCCTGGTTTGACGAGGAATGCAAAAATGAAAGGAGAATTTGGAAGGAATTAGACAAGGATAGCATAAAGCTCAAAGCTTACAAGCAGATAATAAGAAATAAAAAAGGTTGGTTTCATGGTTTCAAGGAGAGAAGAAATAATCTTCCTTGGGAAAAATAACCCCAAATTATTCTGGAAGGAGCTCCAACCAAAAAAGGTGCAAACTGAAAATGAAATTATAGCTTCTAAATCGTTCGACTATGTAAGACAACTTTATGAGTAGGATCCAAAATTTTACCCTCCTCCCTTGGTCAACACAAACACAAAACTCTTCACGGTGCAAGAGGTAGAGATGGGTATCAAGAAGTTGGGTGCTGGAAAATAAAAATACTTATATGAACTCCAAGTAGAGTATCTAAAGTAGGGCTTAAAAATTATTTCACCTCACATCACAAAAATTTTCAACAACATCATACAGCAGGGGTTCCCCACAGATTGGACAACTAGCACAGAAATACCTCTTTTCAAGAGTGGTGACATCAATAATCCCTCCAATTATAGAACCATAATGATAAACCCCTTGTTTGCAAAGGTATTTGAAAGCATGTTAGAAAATAAAATCAGCGGGTGGGCAGAAGAAAGAGATAAATGTGCTAGAGGGAAATCAGGTTTTAGACCTAAACTTTCCACAATTGATCATTGTATGACTTTAAGGCACATCATTGAAAAAATTTTGGAAAAAAAGGAAGAAGGTTTTTGTTGCTTTATTGATTTCAGAAAAGCCTTTGACACGGTTACTAGGGATAAGATTTGGGGCAGAATGGAGGAATTCAAGGTTCCTAGGCATTTGAGAGTAGCTGGGAATAGGATGTATGAAGAGGTGAAAGTAAAAATTAGAACTTTAGCAGGCATTTCTAAAATTTTTAGAACTGATATCGGGGTCAAGCAAGGTTTCCCACTATCTCCTACCATTTTTTGGTTATATATTGACAATCTTTAAGAGTGGCTAAATTCGAAAGGGGTGATGGAATCCATTTGGGCAAGTTCGTTATAAGGATTCTTTTGTATGCATGTGACCTTATATTGATTGGTAAATCGACTCTTGGTTTGCAAGATCACTTGCATTCCCTTGATAATTTTTGTAGAAGGGTGGGGATGCAAGTCAATATTAGCAAAACGAAAGTAGTGGTTTTCTCTAACAAAAGAAATCATAACCAGCATAAGTTATACTTTTAAGGTAGCATTTTGGAAGAAGTTGGATACTACAAATACCTCAGAATTGACTTTAACAGAAATTTAAGTCGGGATGGTTGTAGTAATAAAATAACTTTAGGAGGTTGGAAAGCATTTTATGCTTTTCAAAACAGGTGTAGAGAGGCATATCTATGGGACTGGAAACCACTCTAACTCTTTTTGGGCTTCTAGTGATTCCAGTGATTCTCTATGGTTGTGAACTGTGGGCCAACAGCACAACCAAGATGCAGTGGAAACAAATTGAGAAAATTCAAAAGCGTTTGATTACAAACAAATCCCAAAATTAAAAGTGCAGTTCCTTATGCTATCTTGTTAAGTGAAACAGGGGCTTTTCCTATTGAAGCAATTTCTATGGTGCGATTCATAAGGTATTTGAAAAAAATTGGGCAAATGGAAGAGGGTAGATGGCCTAAGGTTGTGTTTAGTGATAGATTGTGCAAAAGAAAGAAGACTTGGATGTAGAAAAATAACAAATGGTTTAGTAAATGGGGTATTTTCTTGAGCATGTGTCCTACAAATAGTAAAGAGATAAAAAAAAATTGCTATGAATAAGTTCCACAAACGTACTTGGGAGAAAGAGCTAGGGAGAACGAAGAAGTAGTACAATGAAGAGTTTAACCCCACTCATAACCATTAGCAAAAGGCGTACATAGGGGCCAATATTTCTTGGAGATCTAAAATTCTTATTGCTCAATTAAGGACTAATTCTCATCAAATCCGTTGTGAAACAGGGTGCCAGAAAAGGCCAAAATAAATGTGGGAGGAAAGAGTATGTATTTATTTCTCTTCCAGAAAAGTGGAAACAAAAAAACATTTCATTTTAGAATGTGAGGCCTTCAAAGACAGCAGGGAAAATTATGCAGGTATTCTGGCAGCTAGTTCTCAGGATAATTTATTCAATGAAGAGTTTTTCAAGAAGTTGGGAGCGGTTATTGTAAAACTTCGCAGGAAAAGGGCTGAATACAATAGCCAGATGGAGAAGCAATCTGTCCCATAAGCTATTTTTAGCCTCGTGGACGTTAAAAGTACTTTATTTCTTTCTTTCTTTCTTTCTTTCTTTCTTTCTTTATATTTTTATTTATTTACCATGCCTCTGGAGTAAGTATAAAAAGAGGCTTTATTTTTTTTTTACCATACCTCCCATTTATTTATATTTTTATTTACTTACATTACATCTACACATGTACCCTATACTGGGGTGTACAGCGAATCTGGGTGCAATAATTGTGTTATACTAGTTTTTTTCCATTGCAAATAAAGTAATCTCACATTTAAAAGGAAAAAAGTGTACGTCCCACAAACAATTGATATAAATTTCTCATCTAAAAAACAAAAAATATTATACACTAATTTACTAATAATTTTAAACTAGCAATTGCACCAGATTTTGCAAAGGAACGCCTTAAGGCATAATAACATTTAGAAATATCAACCAACAATTTGAAAGAAAAATAAGTACCAATTATCTTCATGAGCAAATAATAATAAAAATCTTCTACTTATTCAACCAACAATAATACAATTTATATCGAAAAAACAATAAACTAAAACTATAAAAAATTTATAGATTAATGATGAAAATTATTTAAAATTAAGACACACTGTATAAGTTATTCTTGGGACAAAATAAATTGGTATTTTCATAGTTATATACATATCTCGTCCTTCATCTCATATTTACCATTTTAAATAATCAAATTGTATTGAAAAAAAAATGAGTATAGGGAAACAAAATTGATGTTTATGTGGTGAGGTTGTTGCCTCCAGGCTTGCAACTTCAGGTGTTTTAGTGTCCAAAATAAATTTGGCAGATGATGGCACAATGTTATTTGAAATGGGACCTATTTTTTACATAATAAATGTTAACGGAGAGGAATACTAGAGGAAAGCATGGTTCAACCCTTTAGGACTTCGAGAAGCAACCCTAACACTCATAGATGATTCCCTCATTCCTGAAGAGGGAATTGAACCATACATTCAGATAACTGAAGAAGAGTGTGTGGAAACCACCTGGGAAGTTGGTGATGCTTTGGTGTTGGAAAATCACATTGTACAGCATGTTCCAGAAGGCCATCAACTCATCCTAGAAGAATAATCACAACCTTATGCAAATACTATGAGTGGTGTTGGCTCAACTGTCAAGCATTTTTTGTGGTATTCTTTCCATTACTAAGCACTATTGTTGTTGGAAATTAATCTCAAGGGTTAACCTCTTACTTCCCTTCCTAGAAATATGAAAATAGATCTCTCATGGTTTATTCCTGGAAAATTTGTATTTATACTGAAAACAAAATCCTTTAATAATAGTTGTATTACAAAACCTCTCGACAAACCAGTGAGTTCAATAATAGAATAAAATAACTCTTGTCCTAACTTTTTTCATCGTAAAAAACTGAATCATATCTCCATTAGGGATAGACAACCTTTTAAAAATAAAAAATACCTCTAGAAATAGTTGTTCACCTCCAAACCCTAGTCACCTACAAACTTAATAAGATTGCCCTTAGCTTTGGCCACTGGTTCGAGTTGGTGTTGTTGCTCGCGTTGGACTTTCGGTTGAAATTAGGATCCGCCTAGTCTACACCTTTAGTTAGCATCGATCAAGTGGGGCGATGAAGAGAATGAATATTTTTTTTTTACCTCACTTACGGTTGTTGAACAAGGATGGAAGAATCCCTGCGAGAGAAACCCTCTTTTTATACAATCGATAGGGGAATAAGCTGTGAAAATTTACAAACAGTTGCGGTGATAGATTTATTTCTCCTACTTATTAATTCAATAAGTTATAATTAAGAAACATTTCAGAAAATATCGAAATAAATACTACTGCAACATTCAAAAATATATATGCAGAGAAATAAATAATAGAGAACATAAGCACAAGAACCAATCACATGTACATAGTTATTTTTGGATAATTTTCCCTCGAAAAACCCAATGTGGGAAAACCGGTGCAGCAGATGAGGGTTTTATTATTTCTTCAATAGATGATATCTTTACAGGGAAAATATACGGCAGATAAATTCCGAACCACCTGAGACTGAATTTTTGGCTTACTCGGATAATTATCTGACACCTAGAATAGCCCCTGTATGCCCCCGCGTCTCTCTACGTGATTCACTACGCAATCCCAGCGTTGGACTACGTGATTCTTCATGGAGAATGTGTGCATTGCAGCCTCAACCTACCTCCAGTGACCCACTGTTGCCCCCCCGATCCTGATCTCAATCACTACTGACCTCCTCCTTCTGCTTCTGCAACTTCTTGTCCTGAAACTCTCCCACTGAGATCGAATTCTACATCAGAATGGATCTCCTTTGGGTACTAAGTGTATGCTCGACTTGTTTTCCAAGTGACCCTCAAGCCTTATTTTATAATATTCGTGTTGGATAACCAATATTCGAGATTAAAATATTAATCAATGGCTAAGATTAAAACTTGACTTGATCCATGTTTTCTAGAAGATTCACACTCTCACTATTAATACCCTTTAATTATTTCATTTCCCTAAGTTTAGACTTAGGGTATTCATTAAAATAATTAATTATTTTAATAAGTCATGAACTGAGTGGAATTTCCACAAATTATTTTTGGGTTCTTTGGAATGTTGTTGTCCAAGCCTCCCTGCAAAGTTTGAGACTTGGAACACTTCCGGATGCTAGAAAAATCAACACTCTCTCTTAGCAAGGAAGGTGTTCCAACAATATGCCTGTTGCATGTTGCTTTGATTCTAAAGCACCCTCTGTGTTGCTGATCTCAGGACTCTGCTCCCCCCATATGTTGTGTTGCTACATCACGTACTGTTTCCTTTGATAATTCCACTGTCACTTGCTGCCTCTGTACCACAGCACCCTCTAAATAATGAATCTTCGATTCCTGCTACTAGAAGGGATTCTTCATCATCCTCGTATTTTCTTTGAAGTAGACAAACTTTGTCTTTCCTAGAGCCTTTGAGAGGATTTATGCCACCTGTTCTCCTATTGGAGTGTACTGCAATTGAACAGCTCCACGTTGTACATAGTCCCTGATGAAGTGACATCGAATGTCAATATGTTTTGACCTATCATGAAACACAATATTCTTAGAGAGCTTTATGCAACTCTGATTATCACATAAGATTTCAGTCGCTTCCATTTTCTCCTTCAGAAGATTCACTAGCAGTTTCCTAAGCCATATGGCTTCGCACGAAGCTGTGTTGGCTGCCATATACTCTTTTTCTGCTAAACTCAGTGCTATGGACTTATGTTTCCTACTACACTAGGAAGTCATTCTTGATCCTATACTGAAACAGTACCCACTAGTACTCTTCCTATCAACTGAACTTTCAGCCCAATCTCCATCAGTGAAACCACTCAACCTGACATCATTTCTATAGGTGTACTTCAATCCAAGCTTCACTGTCCCTCGAAGGTACCTGAGAACATGCTTGGATGTGGCCCAATGTGCCCTCTTCAGTTCCACCATGAACTGACTGAGGGTATTAATAGCATAATAGGTGTCTGGCCTTGTATTTACCAGATACATCAATGACCCTATGAGTTGCCTATACAGCGTAGGATCCACCTCATCATCTTTGGACATGTCCATTTTCTTCTAGTTGGTGATCATTGGAGTTTTCATGGGCCTACAATCCTCCATCTGAAATATCTTCACAATATTTTTATTGTATCTTCCTTGACCAAGGAAGATCTCCCCATTCTATTACCAAACTTCCAACCCCAGAAAATAGTGCATCTATCCTGGATCCTTCATGTCAAATTATTCAGCCAGATTCTTCTTGAAACCTGTGATGAGCCTTGATGATCCTATCAAGAACAGATCATCCACATACAACACCATTATCAAATGCCCACTCCCTACTCTTAGCTAGTAGATATTTGGATATGCATCACTCTTGATGAATCCCATCTTTTGCTCTTATGAAACCAGCTCCAAAAATAGAAGAAAACAGAGATCAATGCCTTAGAAATCAGCCACTTTGAGGGGGAAACCTCCAATATATTACCTAAATGAACAATTCTTGGATGATACAAATTACAAATCCTCCTTCTATATATAGGAGTCCATGGGATCACAATATAATCCTAGCGGACCTAACAATAATAATGTAAGGGCACAATAATAACAATATTAGGGCTACAAGGGTACAACAATAACAATAAGGGGGTTACACTAGCAATAATAAGGGACTATACTAGTAATATAGGGACCTAACATGCCCCTCTCCTTAAAAAAAGTTTTTTCCTCAATGCTTGAGTAGCTTTGGATGCTTTCGTATAAAATTCTCATCCTCCCGTGTAGAATCTTCAATGGGTAACTTCTTCCACTTGATGAGATACTCTGAAGTTGATCGATTTCGTAGCTGTCGAGTTCTTTTTTTCGTGATTGCTTCAGGATCCAATATGATTTTTCCTTCCTCATCAATTTTTGGCAATATTGTTTGAACTCAAATTTTGTCACCTATAACCTTATTTAGGAATGAAACATGGAAAACTAGATGCACTCACGAAGAAGCACGAAGCTCCAATTTGTATGCCATAGTACCAATATTTAGCAACACCTTGTAAGGACCATAGTACTTTGGCAATAATTTATTATCCTTCTTATCTTGCTTGAGGGACATTTGTTTGTATGGTTGTAGCCATAAAAATACTCAGTCTCCTACATCAAAACTTCTCTTGCTGCAATGTTGATATGCCTGTTGTTTCATTCAATTTTGTGCCAAATTTAGGTTATCCTTTAAGAGTTGGAGAACTTCTTGTTGATGCTTGATGTGATCTTCCACTGCTTTAACCTTAGAATATTCTCTTAAAAATGATTTGATGGATGGTGGATGATATCCATAAAGTGCCATAAATGGGGTCATTTTTGATGCAGTATGGAAGGAAGTGTTATACCACCATTTAGCGAGAGGTAACCACTTGACCCATTGTGTTTTCTTATCAGATACAAAACAATGAAGATATCCTTCCAAAAATTTATTGACTATCACAGTTTGACCATCAGATTGAGGATGATAAGATGAGCTATGAGCTAGTTGAGTACCCAAACAAGAAAATAATTCCATCCAAAAATTTCCAGTAAAAATGGGATCTCTGTCACTTACAATAACCTTGGGTTTCCATGTAGCTTTTGAATTTTGTCCATAAATGCAGTAGCAACTGTACTTGATTTAAATGGATGAGATAATGCACAAAAGTGTGCATACTTGGTAAGTCTATAATCTACCACCATGATGACACTCTTTCTTTGGACCTAAGTAAACCTATGATAAAATCCATTGCAATCTCCACCCAATGTTGACTTCGAATGGATAAATGTTGTAGAAGACTCGAGATCTTAATTGTCTCAACTTTATTTTGTTGGCAAACCAAACATTCCGCCACAAACTTTTGAATATCAGATTTAAGGCCATCCCAAAAAAAATGTTTCGTCACCCTGTGGTAAGTTTTTAAGAATCCTGAGTGTCCTCCCAAAGGAGAAGTGTGCAATTCCAAATGAATATTTTTTTTTTAGTTGGGAATTCTTACAAATATATAAGTGATCTTTGTACCAAAAGGAATCATTTTTCCAACTAAATGTATCAGATGTACTAGGATTTTGCTGCAAATTTTGAATGAGTGTCCACACTTCTTTGTCCTTCTTCCATTCATTCCTTGCTTCAGTTATCCAATCTAGTTGGATAATAGAAATGGCACAAAACAATGCTTTCACCTCTTCATCCTTTCTTGAGGTGCATCTGTGACAACATTTAGCTTCCCTTTTTTGTAGATGATTTCAAAGTCATAACCCAACATCTTTGTGACCCATTTTTGCTACTCTTTTGAAGACAGTCTTTGTTCCAAAAAGTGTTTAAGAATATCATGATCAGTTTTTACCTTAAAGTGTCTTCCCATTAGGTAAGGTCTCCATTTCTTTAGTGCATGTAGTATTGCCAACATTTCCTTCTTATAAATAGATTTCTGTAAATACTTTCCTTTGATTGGACGACTTTAAAAAGCAATGGGTCTTCCTTCTTGCATTAAAATAGCACCAATTCCATTTCCTTATGCATCACATTCCACAACAAAGGGTTTTGTGAAGTCTGGCATAGCTAAGACTGGTGCTAGGCGCATTGCCTCTTTAAGATGTTCAAAGACCTTAGTTGCTTTAGGAGTCCATGAAAATGCATCTTTCTTTAATAATGTTGTTAGAGGTGCTTCTATTCTACCATAATTCTTAACAAACTTGTGATAATACCCTGTTAACCCGAGAAATCCTCGCAACTTCTTTATGGTTGTGGGGAATTTCCATTCCTTAATTGCTTTAATTTTGTTAGGGTCTACCTTAAAACCCTCATGCGATACAATATGACCTAGATATTCCACCTCTTGTACTCCAAAGAAACATTTGGATGTTTTTTCATATAATTATTTCTCCTCCAATAGTTTGAGCACCCTGTCAACATGTTGAACATGATCCTTCCAAGACCTGCTGTAGATTAGTATATCATCAAAAAATACTAGCACAAATTTTCTAAGGAAGGGTTTGAAAATGGAATTCATCAACCCTTGAAATGTAGAAGGTGCATTGATAAGGCCAAAATACATGACCAAAAATTCATAATGATCCTCATGAGTTTGAAATGTTGTTTTCAAAATATCCTCCGTCTTCATTCTAATTTGATGATATCCTGAACGAAGATCCAACTTGGTAAAATAAATTTATCCATGTAATTCATCCATTAATATATCAATGACAGGAATGGGAAATTTATCTTTAATAGTGAGCTTATTGAGCTCCCTATAATCCAGACACATGCACCATGATCCATCCTTATTTTGCACCAATACTATCAGAGCAGAGAAATAACTTTGACTAGGTTGAATTATACCAGCCTGTAAAATTTCTGCAATCATACATTCAATTTCGCTCTTTTGGACATAAGGACTTATGTAAGGCCTGATGTTTGGATGAACACTTCATGGAATCAAATGAATATCATGATCATGATCACGAGTAATTGGGATTCCTTTGGGAGTTTCAAACACCTTGGAATGATTGTCCAAGACTTTTTGGAGATCTGGAGAAATTGATGATTTTGATGTTGGAAATTCTAGTGAGCATAGTTGTGAAATTACGCATCATTGTTATTTATTCAGAAGCTTTGTCATGACATTAGAGCTTATTGTTTTTCCTAGCTTCCCTGCAATACCTTGTAATTCGACTTCCTTTCCTTCCAAAAAAAAATTCAAGAAAATTTCTTGAAAATTAAAAATACCGACCCCAAATATTGTAACCATTGTACTCCTAATACAACATCAGCACCTCCCATTGGAATGGAAAGCATTGGACTATTAAAAACATATTCCCCCATGGTTAGCTTGATATTATGACATTTTCCAGGGAAATTTGTATTTCCTCCATTTGCAACCATCACTTGACATTCTGGTGCTGGGTATAGGAAACAATTCAATTCCTTGGCTACCTTAAAATGAAAAAAATTATGGGTACTACTCGAATCAATCAACACTATTACATTTTTCTTGTTGATATGTACTTCTATCTTGAGAGTTTGAGGAGTGGTAATACCTGCCAATGCATTACACGATATGGTCAAACTCATTTCTTCTTCTTCTATGGTTGTTTCTTGGTGTATATCCCCTTCTTTTGAAATTTCTTGTTCATTTTCTTCCTCCTCTTCACAATCTATGTAAAATAATTTCTTCTCAGCACACTTATGACCTTTAGTGTAGTTTCTATCACAATTGTAGCAAAGCCCTTTTGCTCTTTTTTCTTCCAATTGTTGTGGTTTCAACCTTGTAGGTTGTGGAAGTATAGGAGTAGCAATACTTCCATCTTTATAGATGTGAGCGGTAGGCTTCCTTGTCGCCATAATTTTACGTTCAATTTTTCTTGCCAATATGAATGCCTTCTCTAATGAATCAGGTTCCCAAACACGAACTTCATGTTGGATGTTATCCTTTAAAGTCCCTATGAAGACACAAATCCTTTGTTCCTATAGAATATCAGTTACCCTTATATTCAATATTTGGAAGTCCTCAATGTGCTCCACCACTCAACCCTTTTGTTTGAGATTTATCAATTGGCTAAAGAAGGTGTTTCTCTTTGTATCCTCATAATATGCTCTCATTTCCTCCGTAGAAATTGACCAAGTGACAATTTTTTACAGGAGCAAAGCCATCGATACCATACAAATGTATTTTGTTCTGAATGTAAAGTTGCAATGCGTACCTTTTGTGTGTTTTTCACATTATTGAAATCAAAATATTGCTCCATCGGTAGTATCCATGTTACGGGATACTTGTCATCAAACTTCCTCATAAACATCTTTGGAATATTGTGGGTCTTCCATCCAAAATTAGAGTTTATGAAGTCACGGTTAACACTTGTTTTTTTCTCATCATGAGTTTCCTCTACTGTCTTTTCACCATTGGGAAACATTTCTTGTATCAACTTTTCCCTACCTTCCATGTCTTCTTTTAGATCATTCTTCATGTTTTCCATTTTTTCTTCTATGTCCTCCATCTTAGATTCCATGTCATCCATATTAGCTTCCATGTCATTCTTAAAACCATCCATGCCTTTCTTCAAACCATCCATCTTAGCTTTCATGCCTTTCTTCAAACCATCCATCTTTGCTTCCATGTCTTTCTTCAAAACTTCCATTTCATTTTTTGTTGCTCTTTGCGAGAGCGAAATTTGGTGCACTTTCTCTTGTAATTTTGATATGTCATGTTGCGCTTCTTCATCCTCATGGGTTACAGTAGAGCCTTCTAAAGGATTAATGGGTATTGAATTATTTTTAGGAGGAATTTTAGAACCCAATACTGATATCTATTCTAAAATATTCCTTTGGAATCAATTCAAACTGATTCTTCAAACAAGACTTATGTAATTCGAAAAAAAAATACACACTTTTTTCTTGCTTTTGAGGAGCTCAATATTAAAACCAAATTATCTATGTGTTTTTTAATCTTGTATATTTGAAACTTGGTCCTGTAGTAGCCCTCTGAATTTTCTTTTGAATGCCACAGGTCTGACCTGATTTGGATTATTCGAGGCAAAGTTATGCCTAATCTTCCACAATGACCTAATTATGGACTAGTTCAGTAGGGAAAAATTGTACAGAGTGCCACGTGTCACTCTTTCCTCCTTGGACTCTGAAATTGATACACAGGAAACTACAGTCCATGTAATTTCTGCCACTTTTTATAGAATTTCAATCTGATGCTCATAGAGATAGTTATGATGATTTTCCCACAATCACCTCTTTGAGATGAAATTTGGGAGCCTGAAAAACCCTAACTTCCATAGAGCATATATCTGAAAATATTTCGAACCAAGATCTGAAATTTTTACAGGAATTTCCTCAGGATTTCGGCTTCGCTCTATAAAAATTTTAGCTTCTTAACCTTTGTATAAAAATTTATAGCAAAAATTCCACGATGACCTTTTTTAGGTGAAATTCGGGAGCCTAAAATAACCATAACTTCCATAGATCATATCTCTGAAATTTTTACAAGACATTCTTCAGGATTCCAGATTCACTCTGTAAAAATTCCAGCTTCTTAACCTTCGTAGAAAAAACGTTATGGCAAAAATTCCACGATGACCTGTTTGGAGTAGCGAAACCATAGAATCCAAAGCTATTATACCAAATGTTATGAAACCAGCTCCAAAAATAGAAGAATAGAGAGATCAACGCCTTAGAAATCAGCCACTTCTAGGGGGAAACCTCCAATACATTACATAAATGAACAATTCTTGGATGATACAAATTACATATCCTCCTTCTATATATAGGAGTCCATGGGATCACAATATAATCCTAGTCAACCTAACAATAATAATGTAAGGTCACAATAATAACAATATTGGGGCTACAGGGGTAAAACAATAAAAATAAGGGGGTTACACTAACAATAATAAGGGACTATACTAGTAATATAGGGACCTAACATTTGTAGGTAGTTGTCAATTCAACCATACCAGACTCTAGGATCTTGCTTCAGTCCATATAATGCTTTCTTCAATCTGCACACATGAGTTCTATGATCATGTGTCTCAAAGCCCTCTGGTTTTTCTATATACACCTCTTCTTCTATCACACCATTCAAGAATGTCATCTTGACTTCCATCTTGTGAATTTCCCATCCCATCTGTGTAGCAAGGGATATCACGGACCTGATAGATGTGTGCATGGCTACTGAGGCACAGGTTTCTTCGTAGTCTATTCCTTCCTTCCGAGCATACCCCTTAGCCACAAACCTGGCTTTAAATTGCACGATCCTACCATATGCAACATACTTGATCTTTTAGATCCACCTGGATCCTACAACTGATCTCTCTTGAGGTCTAGATACTACTTCCCAGACATCATTTTTCGTGATGGAACTATAGTCTTCCACCATTGAATCAACCCACAACTGGTGCTGAGCTGCTTCACGAAAACTGGAAGGTTCTTCGACTTGAGCAACCAAGGCTTGATACCTTTCAAGTTACTTACATTATCTCTTCTCATCTCTGGGAATTTCGACAAAGTCCTTGGCATCCTTCAAAATCTGTCGAATTTCCCTGCTTGTTCTTCTACTAGTGGTGGGTGGATTTACCAGCTCTCCTTCTTGAAAATACTTAGGAGACACATCCTTTGGATCACTATGCCTTGGAAAGGCAACTGAATTTTCTGTTACTAGTTGTTGGGGCTAGACTAGAGGCTCTTCCTCTGACTACGTAGCAGAAGGAAGACCTTGTGATCTTCTAAAGGCCTTCTCCTCCATAAACTTCACATACCTTCGCACCACTGCTTTCCTTCTCTCAAGAACGTAAATGTGATAAGTCTTTGCATTCTCATTGTATCCTACCAGATACTCCTTTTTAGCAGTCATCTCTAGCTTCTTCCTCTTCTCACTAGGCACATGACAGTAAGTTGCATTGCTAAAGAGACTTACATCAGGCTTACTGCTAGTGAAGACGCTTTCTGGCGTGATCTTCCCTAGTGTAGTGTGAGAAGCCCTGTTCTGAATGTAGACAATTTTATTACATGTTTCAGCCCATAGAAATTTGGGCATGTCTTGGTCATACATAATAGCTCTGGTTACTTCAAAATAGTCTGTTTCTTCCTTTCTACCACACCATTCTGCTTCGGATTATATGGAGTTTTACACTCTCTTTTGATGCCTTCCCTTGCACAGAATCCGGTTAATTCGTTATCTATGTATTCAACACCATTATCTAATCGCAACACCTTGATCCGCTTCCTTGACATATTTTCCACCAGATCCTTAAACTCTTTAAATCGACTAAAGACTTCATCCTTAGTCTTCAAGAAGTAGATCTAGGTTTTCCTGGAATGGTCATCAATGAAGCTAACAAAATATTCGGCACCGCTAAGATCTCTAGTGGACATCGGCCCACAGATATCTGAGTGTATTAGATCCAACACACCCTTGGCCCTATTTTTTCTTCTCTGATATGTTGCCTTGGCATATTTTCCCAATACGCACCCCTTGCAGACATCATCTCATTTAGTGCTCAGTTTTGGAACACTTGTGATAGTCTTCTGGAGAGATCTCAACGCCCCATGATGCAAATACACCATTCTTCTGTGCCATAGCTCATTCAGATCTGTTTCACCTGTGCTACCAACTAGTGCCATTGGAGAATCTATTGAGATTCAACAAGATTATGAGCTTAGTGAAAAGAGTCACCTTCACTAAGTGGGCCCGCAGGCTATTTTTGGCGCAAGTCTATTTTTAGACATGGTGATCATATTTCACAAGTTGTAGGATGCTATTTGTGGATGGTTGATCAAGTTGGAAAAATAGATGAAATTCTATTTTTAGAATATTGGGCAAAGTCTATTTATAGATCTTTGATCTAAAAATAGAAGTGTTGATTATTATTAGCTCTTAATAATAATCCGACAATAAACAACAACTTATTCTCTTGGAGCACTTAGTTTCAATGCACAGATTTGGAAAATCAGTGAGCTGAAGGAATTACGCAATTCCTAGGGTTTAATGGTGGTTAATGCATGGAGGACTCAGTTAGAACTGAAGTGGAAAATTTATGACAGAGTTGGAAGAGTATTTCATGGAGTTGTTATTTATTTTAACTTAATTATTGGAGTTAAACTCAATTGAGCTAGTTGTATCTAGTCTAACTGAATGATACACTAGTGAGAGTGGAGTGAATTAATTAGTTAATTAATTCACAAATAATAACTCATTAATCAACTAAAAAATATAGTATTTAACTACATTACATGGCAGTTCCATTGGAGACCCATTGGAGAGATAGGTGAAAGGGCAAGATGGACTATTTGTTGTGACTATAGTGATGCATTGATTGCACCACACACACATTGGAGTTGCCAATGAGGATTGTGCAGTCAAGGCAAGGGTAATTCGAATTCATTCATAGCTATTCTTAAGTAGGGATTGCACAGTGGAGGCAGGCTAGCAGGTGGCAAGAAATCGATGCATGGATTTGCAGATTTTTTCTTATTAGTGTGTGACGATTGATTGTACTGATAGCTTGATGTACTAAGCTGTGTATGAGATTGTTACGTGATCTCCATGATACATAATATATGATAGTTGGGGTTTTCAACTTCAGGGTTTCCCATTAAATAAATGTGTTATGTGTGATTGTTTTTATTTCTTCATGTGTTTGCAATTGAATGTTTAATTTCCGCAAAATATTAACAGTGGAAGGATTCTGTATTTAGCAAGAAGTTAAATATTGTTAGATCAGGAAAATCTGGATATACGCATGCATCTTGTATATAATTTCTACATGGTATCAGAGCAGTGTTAATTCTTGACGATTGCAATTGTGAAGAATTTTTGAGTTTGTACCGGTGGACAATTCAAATTTGCTTCATAAAATTCTTGGTGCAAAAGTTGAGTATACATTGAAATGTCTTTCAATGGGTTGTGATTGGAGTAAGACCTTGATGGGAGCTTGAATTACATAGACTGGAAGGATAGGATGTAGGCGATGCTGGAGGATAATGGAGTGAAGGAGTTCATCGATAGCGATGTTCCTAAGCCAAGATCTAGCGATGATGCATTACTTGATGCATGGCAAAAGAAGGTAGCAAAGACAAGAATAATTCTGTTGGAAGGTGTGAAGGACCATATTGTGCCCAGCCTTTACAAGAAAGCCACTCCATTATTAATGTGGAAGGCTTTAACAGATTTTTTCCAAAGCAGCACGACCAGAGGAAGTTGGCGCTGAAAGACAAGCTCAGAAAAATAAAAATGGAGAAGGGTGACAGTATTCCAAAATATCTCACGAATTTTGTCCACTGTAAAGATGAACTGGGAAGTGTGGGGATTATTGTTGATGATGAATACTTGGTTAGCTTGGCTCTCCTTGGACTTCCGAAGAGTTGGCATAGCTACGAATACTCTGTCAATGGACGGAAGAAACTGCCGGGATGGGAGCGACTTTGGTCGGATCTTGTGCATGAGGAGATAAGGCAGGGTACCAAGGATGGCTCTTCATCAAAGAATGAAGATGAAGATAATTTCACTTTGGCTTCCAAAGAAAGGAAAGGGAATGGGAAGAAATTTCCTTCAAAATCTGAAGCTAAAGGCAAGAAGCAGGATTTGTCCAAGGTGAAGTGTTTTCATTGTCACGAACATGGGCATTTCGCCACTAACTTCCCATAAAAGAAGAAGAACAAGAAGGCTATTGGATTTTCAGCTCGAGAGGACTTTGCAATTTGAACTTGATTTCTCTTTGATCGCATGCTTGGTTTCAAGCTATATGGGATTGGTGTGGTATCTTGATAGTGGTGTGTCTTGCCATATGACGGGAGACAAAGAGTTGTTTGGTGACTTGGAGGAGAAGGACCTCTAGATGCATATAGAGATGGGCGACAATGGTCAATACAGTGCAATCGACATTGGGACCATTACCTTTGAGAGGGAGTCTGGTAATCCATTCTTGTTGAAGGATGTTATGCATGTTCTAGGTCTAAAGAAGAACTTGGTCTCGGTCTCAAGGTTGGAAGGCAAAGGTCATGATGTTGTTTTCAGTGAGGGAAAAGCCTTCCTTCGACATAAAAAAATGGGTCAAACCAAGAACATAGGGATTCGAGTTAAGAATCTCTACAAGCTAGAGGTAGATGGTTGCACTGCAATGGTGGGAAAAGCAGAAGAAGTGGTGAGCCGGGATGACGGCGAATTATGGCACAGGAGATTGGGCCATCTTCACCATGGCATTTTGAAGATTTGCAGTATATTTCTACTGGACTTCCCAAGGGTACTCTTGCGCAGTCAGATCAGTGCAAGGGATGTACTATGGGTAATTTTTTGAAGACCACCTTTCATGAGAAGGATAATCGTGCTTTGGTGATCCTGGAGAGAATTCACACAAACGTGTGTGGACCTTTCTCGGTTGCTTCAACAGAAAAACACAGGTATTATGTTATATTTTTTGATGACTATTCTCGTAGATGCTGGATATTCTTCATGCAGAAGAAGAGAAAAACATTCTCAAAGTTCTGTGAGTTCAAAGCATTGTTGGAGAAGGAGTCAGGGAAGCAAGTGAAATCTCTATGGAGGTATAATGATGGTGAATACATCTCGAGAGAATTCAAATACTTCTGTAGCAAAGAATTAATTCGAAGAGAACTCATAGCGCCTCATAACACACAGCAGAATGGGGTCGCTGAGAGGAAGAACAAAATGATCATGGGTGTTGCACAAGAGATGCTACATGACCAGGGCCTACTGATGCGCTTGTGGGTGGAAGCATGCAACACTGTGGTTTATGTGCAAAACCGTTGTCCTCATAGAGTACTTGGCATGAGAACACCTGAAGAAGATTTTACTGGTAAGAAGCCTGATATTTATCACTTGAAGATTTTTGGCTCATCTGTTTACATTCATGTGACAAAGGGCGCAAGGAAGAAGCTGGAGCTGATTGCAAAATTTGGGATATTTGTGGGGTACACAAAAACACCCCATAATTATCGTGTGTATTTTTCAGACTGTCAGATGATTGTGGTGTGACGGGATATAAAATTTAATGAGGTGAAAGCCATGAATTTGTCGCTTGCGAGGGAGCTACACTTGCATGTAGAGGAGTGTTAGGTCCCTATATTACTAGTATAGTCCCTTATTGTTGTTAGTGTAACCCCCTTATTGTTATTATTGTACCCCTATAACCCCCATATTGTTATTATTGTGCCCTTAAATTATTATTGTTAGGTCGGCTAGGATTACATTGTGGCCCCTTGGACTCATATATATAGAAAGGAGGTTTTGTAATTTGAATCATCCAAGAATTTTTCATTCATGTAATGTATTGGAGGTTTCCCCCTCGAAGTGGATTCTTTCTAAAGCGTTGATATCTCTTTTCTTCTATTTTTGGAGCTGGTTTCACAACATTTGGTATCAGAGTTTTGGATTCTAGGGTTTCGCTGCTCCAAATAGGTCATCGTGGAATTTTTGCTATAAATTTGTTTCTACGAAGGTTCAGAAGCTGAAATTTTTAGGGTGCGAAGCCGAAATCCTGAGGAATATCATCAAAAAATTTCATAACTTCATTCACAATATTTTCTGAGATATGATCTGTGGAATGTAGGGCTTTTTGCAGGCTCCTGAATTTCACTTAAACAGGTCATCGCGGCATTGTCACTATAATTTTTTTTCTATCAGAAGCTGAAATTTTTAGGGTGAGAAGCCGATATCCTGAGGAACATCATCACAAAATTTCAGAGCTTCGTTCACAATATTTTTGGATATATGATATGTGGAAGTTAGGTCTTTTTCAGGCTCTCTAATTTCATCTCAAAGAGGTGATCGTGGGAAAATCTTCATAACTCTCTCTCTGAGCATCGGATTGGCATTATGTAAAAAGTGACTGGAAGTACACGGACTGTAGTTTCCTATCTATAAATTGCAGAGCCAAAGGAGCCAACAGTGACACATGGAAAGTTGTACAAGTTCCCTCTATTGAACCAGTCCATAATTAGGTCATTGTGGGACATTGGACATAAATTTGTCTTGAGGAATCCAAATCAAGTCAGACCTGTGGCATTTGAAAGAAGCTTCAGAGGACTACTACAGGGCCAAATTTCAGATATTGAGGTTCTGCAATTATAGAGATAATACAATTTCATTATAGAGCTCTGCAAAAGCAAGTAAAAGGTGTGTCTTTTTTCCCGAATTGCATAAGTCTTGTTTGAAGAATCAAGTTGAATTGATTCCAAGGGAATATTGTAGAATAGATATCAATATTGGTTTCTAAAATTGCCCCTAAAAAGAATTCAACACCCATTAAGCCTTTAGAAGTCTCTACTATGACTCATGAAGACGAAGAATGGCAACATGACATATCAAAATTACAAGAGAAAATGCAACAAATTTCGCTTTCGCAAAGAGCAACAAAAAATGACATGGAAGTTTTGAATAAAAGTGTGGAAAATAAGATGGATGGTTTTAAGAAAAGCATGGAATCTAAGATAGATGGCATGGAATTTGGCAGGGAATCTAATATGGATGACATGGAAGCTAAGATCGATGAAAAAATGGAAAACATGAAGAATGATCTAAAAGCAGACATAGAAGGTTTGACAAAGTTGATAAAAGAAATGTTTCTTAATGGTGAAAATATAGTAGAGGAAACTCATGATGAGAACAAAATAAATGTTAATCGTGATTTCATAAACTCTAATGTTGGCGGGAAGAACCACCATATTCCAAAAATGGATATGAGGAAGTTTTATGGAAAGGATCATGTAACATGGATACTACAGATGGAGAAATATTTTGATCTCCATAATGTGCAAAACACACAAAAGGTACGCATTGCAACTTTACATTTAGAAAAAAATACATTTGTATGGTATCGATGGCTTTTCTCCCGTAAAAAAATTGTCACTTGGTCAATTTTTATGGAGGAAATGCTAGCACATCATGAGGATACAAAGAGCAACACCTTATTTAGCCAATTGATAAATCTCAAACAAAAGGGTTTAGTGGGGAAGCACATTGAGGACTTCCAAAAATTGAATATACAGGTAACTGATATTCTAGAGGAACGTAGGATTGATCTCTTCATATGTACTTTAAAGGATAACATCCAACATGAAGTTCGCATTTTGGAACCTAATTCATTGGAGAAGGCATTCAGGTTGGCAAGAAAAATTGAATGTAAAATTATGGCGACAAGGAAGACTACCACTCACTTCTATAAAGATGGAAGTGTTGCTACTCCTAGATTTCCACAACCTACAAGGTTGACACCACAACAATTGGAAGAAAAAAGAGAAAAAGGGCTTTGCTACAGTTGTGATAGCAAATACACTAAAGGTCATAAGTGTCTTGAGAAGAAATTATTTTACATAGATTGTGAAGAGGAAGAAGAAAATGAACAAGAAGAGGATATACACCAGGAACCAGCCCTAGAAGAGGAAGAAATGAGTTCGACCATATCGTGTAATGCATTGGCAGGAATTACCACTCCTCAAACTCTCAAGATAGAAGGACATATCAAGAAGAAAAATGTAATAGTGTTGATTGATTCATGTAGTACCCATAATTTTATTCATTGTAAGGTAGCCAAGGAATTGAATTGTTTCCTATACCCAACACCAGAATGTCAAGTGATGGTTGCAAATGGAGGAACTATAAATTTCTCTGGAAAATGCCATAATATCAAGCTAACCATGGGGGAATATGTATTGAATAGTCCAATGCTTTACATTCCTATGGGAGGTGCTGATGTTGTACTAGGAGTACAATGGTTACAATCTTTGGGGATGGTAGCTTTTAATTTTCAAGAACTTTTCTTGAATTTTTTTTCAGAAGGAAAGGAAGTCGAATTACGGGGTATTAAAGGGAAGCCGGGAAGGATAATAAGCTCTAATGTCATGACAAAGCTTCTAAAGAAAGAACAATGAGGCGTAATTGCACAATTATGCTCACTAGAAGTTCCGACATCAAAATCATCTATTTCTGCAGATCTCCAACAAGTCTTGGACAATCATTCCAAGGTGTTTGAAACTCCCAAAGGACTTCCACCTATTCATGATCATGATCATGCTATTCATTTGATTCCAGGAAGTGTTCCTCCAAACATCAAGCCTTATAGATATCCTTATGTCCAAAAGAGCGAAATTGAACGTATGATTGCAGAAATGTTAGAGGTGGGTATAATTCAACCTAGTCATAATTCTTGCTCTGCTCCTGTAGTATTGGTACACAAGAAGGATGGATCATGGCGCATGTGTCCAGAGCTCAATAAGATCACCATTAAAGATAAATTTTCCATTCCTGTGATTGATGAATTACTGGATGAATTACATGGAGCAATTTATTTTACCAAGTTGGATCTTCGTTCAAGATATCATCAAATTAGAATGAAGACTGAAGATATTCTGAAAACAACATTTCGAACTCATGAGGGTCATTATGAATTTTTGGTCATGCCTTTTGGCCTTACCAATGCACCTTCTACTTTTCAAGGGTTGATGAATTCCATTTTCAAACCCTTCCTTAGAAAATTTGTGCTAGTATTTTTTAATGATATACTAATCTACAGTAGGTCTTGGAAGGATCATGTTCAACATGTTGACAGGGTGCTAAAATCATTGGAGGAGAAACAATTATATGCAAAAACATTCAAATTTTTCTTCGGAGTACAAAAGGTGGAATATCTAGGTCATATTGTATCGCATGAGTGTGTTAAGGTAGACCCTAACAAAATTAAAGCAATTAAGGAATCGAAAGTCCCCACAACCATAAAGAAGTTGCGAGGATTTCTCGGGTTAACATGGTATTATCACAAGTTTGTTAAGAATTATGGGAGAATATAAGCACCTCTAACAACATTATTGAAGAAATATGCATTTTCATGGACTCCTGAAGCAACTAAGGCCTTTGAACATCTTAAAGAGGAAATGCACCTAGCACCAGTCTTAGCTATGCCAGACTTCACAAAACCCTTTGTTGTGGAATGTGATGCCTCAGGAAATAGAATTTGTGTTGTTTTAATGCAAGAAAGAAGACCCATTGCTTTTTAAAGTCGTCCAATCAAAGGAAAGTATTTACAGAAATCTATTTATGAGAAGGAAATTTTGGCAATACTACATGCACTAAAGAAATGAAGACCTTACCTAATGGGAAGACACTTTAAGGTAAAAACTGATCATGATATTCTTAAACACTTTTTGGAACAAAGACTATCTTCAAAATAGTAGAAAAAATGGGTCACAAAGATGTTGGGTTATGACTTTGAAATCATCTACAAAAAAGGGAACCTAAATGTTGTCACAGATGCACTAAAAAAATGGAGACCTTACCTAATGGGAAGACACTTTAAGGTAAAAACTGATCATGATAGTCTTAAACACTTTTTGGAACAAAGACTATCTTCAAAAGAGCAGCAAAAATGGGTCACAAAGATGTTTGGTTATGACTTTGAAATAATATACAAAAAAGGGAAGCTAAATATTGTTGCAGATGCACTCTCAAGAAAGAATGAAGAGGTGGAAGCACTGCTTTGTGCCATTTCTATTATCCAACCAGATTGGATAGCCGAAGCAAGAGATGAATGGAAGAAGGATGAAGAAGTGTGGACACTAATTCAAAATTTTCAGCAAGATCCTAGTACATCCAATACATTTAGTTTGAAAAATGATTCCTTATGGTACAAAAATCGCTTATATCTTTGTAAGAATTCCTAACTAAAAAAAAAGATTCTTTTGGAATTGCACACTTCTCCTTTAGGAGGACACTCAGGATTTTTAAAAACTTACCACAGGGTGAAGAAATATATTTTTTGGGATGGACTTAAATCTGATATTCAAAATTTTGTGGGGGAATGTTTGGTTTGCTAGTAGCATAAAGTTGAGACAATTAAGACCCTCGATCTTCAACAACCTTTATCCATTCCAAGTCAACATTGGGAGGATATTTCAATGGATTTTATCATAGTTTTACCTAAGTCCAAAGGAAAGAGTGTCATCATGGTGGTAGTTGATAGACTTACCAAGTATGCACACTTTTGTGCATTATCTCATCCATTTAAAGCAAGTACAGTTGCTACTACATTTATGGACACAATTCGAAAGCTACGTGGAAACCCAAGGGTCATTGTGAGCGATAGAGATCCCATTTTTACTAGAAATTTTTGGATGGAGTTATTTTCTTATTTGGGTACTCAATTAGCTCATAGCTCATCTTATCATCCTCAATCTGATGATCAAACTGAGATAGTAAATAAATTTTTGGAAGGATATCTTCATTTTTTTGTATCTAATAAACAAACACAATGGGTCAAGTGGTTACCTCTCGCAGAATGGTGGTATAACACTTCCTTCCATACTGCAGCAAAAATGACCCCATTTATGGCAATTTATGGATATCATCCACCATCCATCACATCATCTTTAAGAGAAAATTTAAAGGTTCAAGCAGTCGAAGATCACATCGAGCATCAACAAGAAGTTCTCCAACTCTTAAATGATAACCTGAATTTGGCACAAAATCGAATGAAACAACAGGCAGATCAACATCGCAACGAGAGAAGTTTTGATGTAGGAGACTAGGTATTCTTACGGCTACAACCATACAAACAAATGTCCCTAAAGAAAGCTAAGAAGGATAATAAATTATCGCCAAAGTAATATGGTCCTTACAAAGTGTTGCAAAAGATTGGTACTATGGCATATAAATTGGAGCTTCCTGCTTCTTCACGAGTGCATCCATTTTTCCATGTTTCATGCTTAAAGAAGGTTATAGGTGAAAATATTCCAGTTCAAACAATATTGCCAGAACTTAATGAGGAAGTAAAAATCATATTGGAACCTAAAGAAGTCACAGAAACAAGAAATTGACAGCTACGGAATCGATCAATTTCAGAGTATCTCATCAAGTGGAATAACTTACCCACTAAATATTCTACATGGGAGGATGAGAATTTTATACAGAAGCACCTAGAGCTACTCAAGCGTTGAGGACAACACTTTTTTGAAGAAGAGGGGCATGTTAGGTCCCTATATTACTATTATAGTCCCTTATTGTTGTTAGTGTAACCCCGTTATTGTTATTATTGTACCCCTGTAACCCCCATATTGTTATTATTGTGCCCTTAAGTTATTATTGTTAGGTTGGCTAGGATTACATTCTGGCCCCACTAGGATTACATTGTGGCCCCATGGACTCCTATATATAAAAAGGAGGTTTTGTAATTTGAATCATCCAAGAATTTTTCATTCATGTAATGTATTGGAGGTTGCCCCCCTCGAAGTGGCTTATTTCTAAGGGGTTGATATCTCTTTTCTTCTATTTTTGGAGTTGGTTTCACAACAAGGAGGAAATTATTGTTCCCAAAGATGAGCCTCTAGATGTGGATCAACCACAGGACGAGATTCATGGAGTGGAGGAGTCCACTCATGCAAAACCAAACATCAGACAAGGTAGAAATCATATCACAGAAGCTGAGTGACTGAAGCTTGATGCGGCACAGAATGCAGGATTCCCTACATCACAGCGTAGACAGAGACAGTCACCTGACCGATTTACTGGATACATGGCTCTTATGAGCAAGTGTATCGTGACAGAGCCATCTTCTTTTTAAGAAGCAGTGTAGGAGCCCACATGGGTAGATGCTATGGTGGAGGAGTATGAATCCATTGTCAGAAACAGTGCTTGGGAGATTGTTCCAAGGCTGGTGGGAAAATCAGTTGTAGGATCAAGATGGATCTACAGGGTAAAGCAAGCTATTGATGGGAGCATCGAGAAGTATAAGGCATGATTTGTTGCTCGGGGCTTCTCACAGATCGAGGGGATTGTTTATGAAGAAACCTTTGGACCTGTTGCATGGTATTCTTCCATAAGGACCATCCTCTCTCTCAGCACAGATGGGTTGGCACATTCATCATATGGATGTGAAAACTGCATTCCTTAATGGGATCTTTGAGGAAGAGGTGTACATTGATCAGCCTGAAGGATTTGAGATCTACAGTAGTGAGTCACATGTGTGCAGGCTCAAAAGAGCACTGTATGGGCTGAAGCAAGCACCTCGTGCTTGGTACACATGGATTGACAACTATTTCATTGTACTTGGCTTCACCAAGAGTGAGGCAGATGCAAACCTATACCAAATTGTGGTGGAGGGTAAGATTTTAATCATTGTTCTCTATGTTGATGATTTAATACTAAGGGGTGATGAGCAGTTGATACACTCATGCAAGGCAGATCTTGCAAAGGAGTTTGAGATGAAGGATTTGGGCCTCCTTTATTATTTCCTTGGATTGGAAACATGGCAATGGGGAGGTGAACTGTTTGTGTCTCAAGGCAAGTAGCCCAGGAGATACTGGAGAAGTTTCACATGCAAGGCTGCAAGCCTATCGACACTCCTCTTCCAAGAAATTGGAGGAAAGAGGATGCTACATCAGCAGAGGTAGTGGATGCCACTATTTATCAACAGTTGGTGGGTTCACTCATGTATTTAGTTAATACAAGATCGGACATATGCTATGCGATGAACCAACTTTCACAATTGATGGTAAAGCCTACCAAGCTCTTTTGGAAGGCAGGAAAGAATGTCCTGAGGTATTTTAGGGGCACATCTGAGTATGGCTTATGGTATAGAAAGATGGATGAGGTGAATTTTCATGGCTTCATGTATGCAGATTGGGCAGGCAGCCCAAAAGACAGAAAGAGAACATTAGGAGGGATTTTCAGTATCAGATCTACAGCAGTTTCTTGGTACAACAGGAAACAAAGATTCGTGGCACTCAGTTTAGCAGAAGCAAAATACATGGCAACAAGTCAAGCTTCATGTAAGGCCATCTGGATGAGGAATATCCTTATTGATTTGTTCGATTCACATTTAGATCCTACAGTGATACGTTGTGATAATCAGAGTTGCATTAAACTCTCGATTAATCTTGTGTTTCATCATAGATCTAAACATATTGATATCTGGTATCATCGTATCAGAGATTGTGTGCAGCATAAGATCATGTTGCTTCAGTACATTCCTACGGAAGATCAAGATGCAGATATTTTGACGAAGGCACTCACCAAGAGAAAATTCGAATACCATAGAGGCAGGATCGGGGTGAAGGTTAATCCCTATATTGTTGAGAGGGAGTGTTGAGATTCAACAAGATGATGAGCTCAGTGAAAAGAGTCACCTTCACTAAGTGGGCCCGCAAGCTATTTTTGGTGCAAGTCTATTTTTAGACATGGTGATCATATTTCAGAAGTTGTAGGATGTTATTTGTGGATGGTTGATCAAGTTGGAAAAATAGATGAAATTCTATTTTTAGAATATTGGGCGAAGTCTATTTATAGATCTTCGATCTAAAAATAGAAATGTCGATTATTATTAGCTCTTAATAATAATCTGACAATAAACAACAACTTATTCTCTTGGAGCACTTAGTTTTAGTGCACAGATTTGGAAAATCAGTGGGCTAAAGGAATTACGGAATTCCAAGGGTTTACTGGTGGTTCATGCATGGAGAAATAATTTAGAACTGAAGTGGAAAAGTTATGACAGAATTGGAAGAGTAGTTCATGGAGTTTTTATTTAGTTTAACTCAATTATTGGAGTTAAACTCGGTTGAGCTAGTTGTATCTAGTCTAACTGAATGATACACTAGTGAGAGTGGAGTGAATTAATTTGCTAATTATTCCACAAATAATAACTCATTAATCAACTGAACAATACAGCAGTTAACTACAGTGCATGGCAGTTCCAGTGGAGAGCCAATGGAGAGATAGGTGAAAGGGCAAGATGGACTATCTGTTGTGACTATAGTGATGCATTGATTGCACCACACACACATTGGAGTTTCCAATGAGGATTTTGTAGTCAAGGCAAGGATAATTTGAATTCATTCAGAGCTATTCTTCAGCAGGGATTGTGCAGTGGAGGTAGGCTAGCAGGTGGCAAGAAATCGGTGCATGGATTTGCAGATTTCTTCTAATTAGTGTGTGACAATTGATTGTACTAAGAGCTTGATGTACTAATATTTGTATGAGATTGTTACATGATCTCCATGATACATAATATATGATAGCTAGGGTTTTCAGCTTCAGGCTTTCCCATTAAAAAATTGTGTTATGTGCGATTGTTTTTATTGCTTCATGTGTTTTCAATTGAATGTTTGATTTCTGCAAAAGATTAACAATGGAACGATTATGTATTTAGCAAGAAGTTAAATATTGTTAGATCAAAAGAATCTGGATATATGCATGCATCTTGTATATAATTTCTATAGAATCAATCTATATCTTGTATAGTTTGTTGCTTCTTACCCCGATCTGTGCCTTCTTCTTCCAACTTGGGTGCTTGACATAGAATTTATTTCCAATAAAGTAGACGTCATATCCATGGTTTTGAAGTTTTGATACTGAGAGTAGATTCATCCCCAAACCCGACACATGCAGTACATTGGTGGCCTAGATTTTGTTTCCTTCCTCGGTCTAATAAACTATGGTTTCTCTCCCAATGGGAGTGCACTTTGCTTTATTACCCAAGGTTATTTTGAAATTCATCTGCTCTTCTTGGTAGTCAAAAAAATATTCACGTACTCACGTTATGTGAGCAGAGGCTCTGCTATCAATATACCAGACATCAAAAGACGTAGTGCTCCATACACAAGAAAAATCTTCCTCTAGCCTAGATTCATCTGTTCTATCGTGCTTCTTCCCCCTCCTGGAGAACTGCGTGAACCCTTCGGCGTTGTTGCTGCAACAGTATATTTACGTTCACTGATAGATGCCCCCTCTCTATTATTCATATTTGGTTTTGATACCATGTGAAAATTTACAAAGAGTTGAAGTGATAGATTTATTTCTCCTACTTATTAATTCAATAAGTTATTATTTAGAAATCTTCTGGAAAATATCGAAATAAATACTACTGCAAAATTCACAAATATATATGCAAAGAAATAAAGAGTAGAGGACATAAGCACAAGAATCAGTCACATGTACATAGTTATTTTTGGACAATTATCCCCTGAAAAACCCAATGTGGGAAAATCGGTGCAGCAGATGATGGTTTAATTATTTCTTCAGAAAATTATATCTTTACAAAGAAAATATACGGCAGATAAATTCTAAACCACCTGAAACTAAATTTCCAGCTTACTCATACAATTCTTTGACACCCAGAACAAGCCCTTTATGCCCATGTGTCTCTCTGTGTGATTCACTGCACAGTCCCAGTGTTGGACTGTGTTAGTTTGTGTGGAGACTGTGTGGGTTCTTTGCATTGCAGCCTCAAAATGCCTCCAGTGACCCACTGCTACCCTCCGACCCTGATCTCGATCACTACTGACCTCCTCCTTCTGCTCTTGCAACTTCTTGCCCTGCAACTCTCCCATTGAGACCAAATTCTACATCAGAATGGATCTCCTTCGGGTATTGAGTGTATGTCGGCTTGTTTTCCAAGTGACCCTCAAGCCTTCTTTTATAATCTTCCTGTTGGAGAACCAACGGCCTAGATTAAAAGATTAATCAATGGCTAAGATTAAAACTTGACTTGATTCATGTTTTCTATAAGATTCACACTTTGACTTATTAATACCCTTTAATTATTTAACTTCCCTAAGTTTAGACTTAGGGTCTTCATTAAAATAATTCATTATTTTAATAAGTCATGAACCGAGTGGAATTTGCACAAATTGTTTTTGGGTTCTTTGTAATTCTATTTTCTAAGCCTCCCTACAAAGTTTGAGACTTGGAACACTTATGGATGCTACAAAAATCAACATAAGCTTGTTAATCCATCAAGAAATTGTTCAGTAAGAAGCATTTTTTATTACATTTTAAACTTGCTCATTAGGTGCCCTAACTATTAGTTTTCTCTCAAATATTAACTATTAATCTGATGGCCTAGAAATATTCAATCGTCTAACATTCCATCCAATGGTTCACACTGGTACAGAGTGATAACTCGGGGAGTTGTTTTCAGAGGGGAATGCCTTAAAAGGCATAAAAATTTTAAATTTACACCTCGTGTTATCGTGATCGAACCTAAACTTGGTACCTTGAGATTGACTTATCATAGTTTTCGCTCCAATACCATCTTAAGTTTTGTACCTAGAACCCATCAATTAGTTCATAGAAAATTATTATTGATCTTCTAAATAAGAGCACCACTATGTTCTTAATGCAATTTTTTAATGGAATAAAAAAATGTTAATAAATCTCAATCACACGTGACAAATACATTTTTTTTCCCAATTAATAGTCCTTCATTAACTTAATAATATTAATCTACTTGGCCCCTTGTCTTAGGAAAATGGACCAACTAAGAAAAATAAATTATAAAACATACATTGGTTTTGATCCAACTGATCAAGTCATGGATTTTTCCTTGATTTGCTTATCTTATTTGCATATCCTATATTGTATCATTGAACATTTCTCAAATCGAACACACTCGAGTATCTTAGTCTTCATTTTAGAAAATCCCTCTCTCAATGGTTTGTGTCGTTGCATGGTTTTTCTTTCTATTTTCCTTTCTTTTATGATTTTTTGTTGAGCTAAATCCATAACCCTAATCTCCAAGTGGTGGATGACCAAGATTAGATCCTATCTCACTTGAGAGTAATTATGGATATAAAAACATAATCACTAAAGTAAATACTTTATTTTTCCTAAGTTTATTTAGCATAATATGCAACATAATTAATTATATGTTTTTCCTAAGTTATACTTAGGCTTAGTTACAATAACAACTTATTCAATACCTGAGAAAGCATCCTAAGGAGAATTTAGGAAACTTCTACACACCTAGATACTTAAGAATGTACAAAAGTACCTGCTCTAGCTAAAACATCAACATTTACTTTGTTAAGTTTCTATTTTATTGGGTGATTTATTTAGTCAAATTTCTCTTTTGGTAAGAGATTTGAGCATGCACACTTAGTTGTAAGTTTACATATCATTATGGTGCATGTGACTCATTAATTTTATCCTATTTGAAAAATATAAGGAAAAATGTTTTATCAATATCTACAGTTTGGCCTGAAATCCTCTAATTTGGATGGTAAAAAATTATGGTTTTGAACTTTGTGGGTCTTCATTGCTTGTGAAGAAACTAGCTATTCACTACTCAAGTATACTAATTTTATTTATGTCACTCCCTCTACTATTTTTAGGTTCATTGGTTCATGCACAAAAACTCTATTAGATTGGATATTTTGTGATTTCCTTCCAATTTTTACTCTTGGATTTTATTTATGTCACTCCATCTACTATGTTTAGGTTCATTGGTTCATGCACCAAAACTCTATTAGATTGAATATTTTGTGATTTCCTTCCAATTTTTACTCTTGGACTTGATTGAAGCACCCATTTCCATCCACCATCCACATATTAGAATTTTCTACATGTGGTATTCATATCTCTTATTCATTAACTTGGATCTTCCTTTATTTTATTAGTTCGCTGCATCACTTGGTTTTTTTGTTATTTCCCTAGTTTTAGGTTTTTTAATATTCATTCCCACCTCAAAATTAATTTCAACATAGGCCTTTGAGTGAGGAGGTAACCTTCTTCTTCACTAAGGGAATTTAGGTCACTCATGCTTTCACATGATTGATCAATCTATAAATTATCTATGTAGCTTTCTTACTCATTTCGATGTGTTGGGTATATATTCTCCCTACTTATCCTTTGAGTGGAAATATCGCCATTTCAAAGTATTTGATTAAAATCTAGTATTTTTTTGTGACTTCATGTGTGTTCCTTTGGGATGTAACTATTATAAATTGATTAGAGTATAGTAGGTCAATCCACACCTTTATTTTATATACCTAATAAAGTATGTACTCAATAAATTAACCAACATAAATCCATCTTAACTCTAGACATAGCAAGACTCTAGAGGAATCAAAATTTTCAAGATGTAAACTTCTATTGATTCCACTATGTACTTGGTAGATCTAGAGTTCACATGGATTCTAGTGTTAAGATGGATCTATCAACATTTTCAAGATGCAATGCAAACTTCTATTGATTCTTGATTCCACTATGTACTTGGTAGATCTGGAGTTAAGATGGTTTCTAGAGTTAAGATGGATCTATCAAAATTTTCAAGATGCAAACTTTTATTTTAGTGCAAAACTTGAGGTTTGCACCTCAAGTGATATGATTCCACTATGTTCTTGATAGATCTGGAGTTAATATGGCTTCTAGAGGCAAACCTTAAGTGATATGATCCCACTATGTTCTTGATAGATATGGAGTTAATATGGATTCTAGAGTTAATATGGATCTATCGTTGTTTTGAGCAACATGCTAATAAAATATTTTAACTATATTTTTTTGTTATTAATAGTTTTTAAAATGTTTCAAATATTTTTACAAATTTTTTATTTTTTCTATATATAAAGTCAATATAAAATTATGTTATTTATAAATTATAATGAAATATTTATTATTTCTTATTAATATATTTTTGTTTTAAATGTTATATGTCAATTGAATATGGAATGAATTAGAACATAATATAGTATCAATAATATTGTTTTTACATGTCATTTGTTAACTCCATATCAAAAAGTGAATAAACTGCATAGTTCCTTATTGAAGGTAAATTATTTTTTTTTCTACTTAAAATTACTTTATCTTTATATAAATAAATTTTGATGTAAAATTAAGGTGGAAATTGAAATATTTTATTTATGGTAGACATTGATATTTTTTGTCATTAATATTTATTTTTTATTAATATAAGCATTATTTTATTTTCTTTAAATGTAATGTTATGATAACATCTATTTCATACCAGGTAGAATGTATCTCGGCACAATAAACTCTAATAATAAATTTATTAGCTATTCTATTTTTTTTCCTTATACATTAGAATAAATTTGACAATAAATGTAATGGTTGTTGTATATTAATTTTAGTAGAATGGTATAAAGTGGATTAGATTGTACTTGGTTCTATTTGCAAATTTACACTATCCTATAATAAACTAGGAAAAAAAAAAGAATCAATTTAATTTCTATTTCTATTTTTTTAAAATTAACACATATTTAACTACTAAATGTATTTATAATAATTAAAATAATTAATTTTTAAAATATTTTTTATTAATTAAAATAATCAACTTTTAAATAAACCTTTGTTTATTATAATTTTTAATATATATAATGAGAAAAGATCCAAATCTATACAAGAGACATCACATGAGTAGAATACTAAACTCAGTAATGAACAAATCTTTTTATATTTTCAAAATTTAAAACTGAAGTCATTCGACCAAATCCCAAAGTTATTTATGGTGTTGCAAGAAGTATTGTTGTTTATGTATGTTGGATTAAATCCATACATGTGAACCGAAAACATTCAAGGATTTGAGAGAGGACAAATTAAATGAAAGTGTATCATTGGAACATGGAAACTTGAGAAAAGAAGTCCCACGAATGATAAGCCCCAAAAACAAAATGGCGGATTTGAACCTGTTTGACATTTCCCAATACAAGACAATTAGAAATCAAGCTATTAAAGCAATAAGTAAAACCAACGGGTAAGCAAGAAAGCAAAATAAAGGTTGAAAATAATCACGTGTAGCATTTTCAGCTAGTCCTAGAAGACATAGCGATGACAAGCTCAGTTAGGAGTAAATACCATAAAATAAATTGTGATAGAGGAAAACCCCAAATCTCAAAGAAAAGAGAATGGGTACCTTCAAATTTAAATCGCTAATTCAGAAGCTCTATTTCAGTTTTTCCAACATCAGTACGAGTGTCGAAACCTTGATGCATAGGTGCATAACTTAGAAAAATATAAAATGAAAAGAAACAGTGGCAAATGGTATAAGGAAAAGGGGATTTCATACAAAGTGAGATGAGATAGAGAGCTCACAGACTTTGTTACCCACCAACTACCATCATAAGGCATTGCAAAGAGGATAGGACCAGTGAAAGATTCCCAACCCGAACCTCCAGAATTATGATTCGAGGTATCACCAGCACACGTATAGCATCAATAATAGGAAACCCTCATGTGGTACTGGAGAAAGTAAATAAAATCCTGTAGAAAGAGTGATTCAACTTGGTAGCATCCTAAATTCCAAATAGGCACAAAAACTCAGATGCATGAGCACCATTTTGCAGGGAGAGCTCTACCTGTGGTGACGACAAAGGATTAATTAAAGTGTCGTGGGACGCCGGGAAGCATAGGAACATTTTTCAAATTAAAAGAGAACAGGATTATTGGAAAGCCTTCTTACCTAAGTCTCGTTGAGGTAAGACTTAAGAGAATCATTTAAGAATGTGTATGGTGTTTAGTTGCAGAGATTGAAACTTACAAGAAAGATCGTCCTTACTTTAGACGTTGTGGAAGCTAGAGCCAACTCAGTCCTGGTTAAGGCATGGTGCACAAAAATAGTACTACCTCACTTACGGTTGTTGAACAAAGATGGAGAGAAACCCTCTTCTCCAAAACTGAGACGGGAATAAGCTTGTTAAGCCATCAAAAAATTGTTCTGTTAAGAAGCAGTTTTTTATTACATTTTTAACTTGCCTACTAGATGTCTTAAATATTAGTTTTCTCTTAACTATGAACTATTAATCCAATGGCCTAAAAATCAAATCTTTAATTTTCTAACATTCTATCCAATGGTGCAGAATGGTACAGATTGGAGTTTGGGGGAGTTTTTTTCAAAGAGGAACGCCTTACTTAGTAAATATTAGATATATAATTAGATTAAAAAATTTATAATTTACTAAATTGATATAGGAGCATCATGGTTCCAAAAATGTGTACATTTAGTAGAATCTAGGGGGTCTTGTGTTTTTCAAGGGATTTGGTTTCCTAAGTATTGAATTAATGTAATTTTCAATGTTTTGAGTGATTTTATGTGAGACATTTAGAATAGGATTTAACTAAATATTTTGAAACATATTTGTAAATGTTCTCGAATGTAGGAGAACATGAGAGATTTAGGCTAGTTGAGATTTCAAAGGGATTGTGAATCCTAGACTTAGGAATTAGTTGATGATTTTGTGGATTTAGAGGATTCTTAGGATTTAGTTGAGAAGATTGAGGATCTAAACCAGAATTGGTTGCAGAACCTTTTGTATATTTTTGTAAAGCCTCAAAGGCATAAGTACCATTAATATTATTAGATAGATAATAGAATAAATCTGATTTTAAGCCTACGGGCAAAGGGAGAGTAGTGTTGAGAGGCCACCAATATAGAAGATCGGGCCGAGAAGGAATTTGTGTAAATATATGTTTGTAGATATAAAAACTCAATTCTGAGTTCTGCAAATTATGGTGTGTGGATGAGTTTATTATTGTGTTTATAGATTATAGACTGTAAGTGTGAACAGCATAATTCTACATATTATAAGTGTGTGGATGAGCTCAAGAAAAACTAGACAGTGATCTGATAAGTGTACAGCGGTCGGATAGTTCTAAATATTAACTAGATCCAAGTTCAAGGGAGACTAGTGCTACAAAATACCGAACAAGCTTGGGAGGGTTACGCCGTGGAGAAAAACAAATTAGTAATTAAGATCATTTTTTTGTTAAAGGAACGTATGCAAGCTTGTTGAATGAAACGATGTTCATTATTTAAGAAACCGTATAGATTTCCCAAAGACAAAGAACTGTCATATTTTCCATAAAACTTAAGATTTTTGGAGGAAGCGTGAATGGGAAAATAGACGGTTAGGATCAGAGTGCAAAATTGAAGTAGAGATATGGACAACGGAGATCATAGAACATAAATGCAAGTCAGATGAATGGACAAGATTAGATCGTGAGATCTAAGTCAGAGATAGCGGTCAAGAATTGATATCGCAAATAAATATGCAAGGGATTTAATGGATCGGAGGTTGTGAAGAGGAGCCACGTGTCGGTGGGAGATTACATCGCAAATTTCATTCAGTGACTTTTATATTTATGTGTTAAGCAATCGCAAGTTAAATTGTTTAAGTTGTGATGCGATGAAGAGCCACGTGTTGGGTGGAGCAACCATACGCATATCACACATCACATGCAATAAGATATTGCGGTGATATGTGAAATGTTAAGTTTTCCGAAGAGCGAAATGGTAAATTTTGCGAATTACGAAATGATATATTTTTTTATTTCTGAAGTGGAAAAATCAGCGAACTTGCGATAAGTTCTAAAAAGTGCGATGGAGGTTTACGATGCGAGATTGCGTAGCGAAGAGCCTTGGTAAATGTGTATAATCTTGGTAATCATGCAGAGTCATGTGCAAAAGAAATGTAAGTTTAAAGGTTTTATATGTGTTCCCGATGGTTTACAGCATAATTCTATAATAAAGGTTTTATAATAGACTAAATAGGGGATTAAAGATTAAAGCTTTTTCTGGTTAAATCGTTTATAATAATGATTTTGGAATTAAACCTGGGTACCACAAAGCCTGTGTTAATGGTGATGTATTGCGAGTAAGTTAAATACTTCTGTATAATAAATTTGAATGAAGAATTAAATCTTAGGAACGGGCATACATAATTAATATTTTGTGTATGTGGGTATTTGTGGACTTATGGTTGCATCATTTGGTATCAGAGCGAGTAAATGAAAAATATATATATAAATGAAGATTGCAGAGCAAAATAAGATTCAGTGTGAAATGGAAGGAGAATGCAAGCGTGATTGTGGAACAGAGGAGAAGAAGTCATATTATAAAATTGAAAAGGTGGAGACAAGTGTAGAAAGAAAAGTCAGACAGTAAAATCTGACAAAGCGATGGTTGATTTCTTGTGGAAAATTGAGATCCATTCGAGTGTTGAAGAGTGGAGATCCATTCGAGTGTTGAAGAGTGGAAGTAGACTACCTTGTGAAATCATACAAGTAGTGTTTCATGTTAACTATGGTTTGAGTTTTGCAGGTTGCAGACAAAGGAGGAATATCTCAGCAAAGACAGCAATACGAATTGTAAATAAAAGAAGGACCAGTTGTGCTCTTGAAGAAAGAGTAAAGTGGATACTCTGAAGAAAAGTGGCAAAGAACCTAAATGTTCCAGTTGAAGGTTGGACACATAGGACAAGGGTGTTCTCAGAAGAAAGTATAATTGCAGAAGCCAAGCAGTAAAGGAGTTACTCAATAGAGGTTACAAAGATAGAGAACTAGTGTTAACGAAAGACCGAGCTCAAAGGAGATAAGGCTTGGTGAGGTACTTACAAAGCAGTGTTATAAAACGTGGTTTTCCTAGAAGTTGTGTAAGAGGAAAGTATACCCGAGGTAACCACAAACCAACCTTTTAGATGCAGAATCTAGCCAATCTGCATCCAGAGAGGGCTCTCTCTTTATGATTTATCTTTGTTCTTTTAAGGTTTTAGGCTAGTTATAGATTCAAAGTTTGTTTTAGGAAAATGGTGGAATCCACAAACTAAGGGCAAGGTTGAGGGCTTTCAGTCCATTGGGCTATGGAGTCTAAGGATGGCTTTACTGGATTTCTTTTCTAAACACAAGATGGTATTACAGGGCAAGATAGCTAGACAGAGAACAATCCTTAAAATTTAAAGTGGATGGGATGATCCTGAAGGGATGAAAGGCAACTAAGAATCTTTCACCATGTTCAGAAGAAAGAAGTGAAATGACTACAAACAAAGAGCAATGAAGAATTCCGTGTTATAGTAATTAAACAATGTTTAAATTAGCAAAGCAGGAGCATTTAAGAATTCATGCTTATAGCTAATTTAGAAGAAAACATTAAGAACAATCACATTTGAAAACAGAGTACAATTAAGCAAATTTTGTTTCAATCTTTTATGTAAATTATTCAGAAATGGATATGATGGTATTAAAAACTAATATAAAATTTCAGACAAAAGGTAGAAACACTTATTGAACTGTAGTCCAACACATGAATCCCGCAACAAGTCCAGTGCTTTCAAATCGTCATCCAGCAAGCCACAAGTAAATTTCTCCAAAAGCTTTTATTCCGAAAATCTCAATGTTACAACAGAGTAATAGAATCCACCCTCAACACTCTCTTTGAGGGTTTATTTATACACAAAATAATCTAAAACAATCTTACACTAACTTAGCCAATAATCTAGGCTGACTTAAAGCATATTTTACAAACAAACAAGAGACAAATGGTCTCGTGGATAGAAAAATGGGCAACTGTCGATGTGCTGTTCCTTTCTTCGTGGATGTGCTGGAGGTAAGTGCTAAAATCGGGCTCTGTGCTGTCCTTTGCAGTATTTCTTTGGATTGTTGAACACTCTTTGTTCCTACGGATACTCTTTAACCTTTTACCTGATACTCTTTTATCTGTTTTCCTGTTTTTACCATTTACTTGATAGTAAAGATAAATTCTCATCCTGAAAGCAAATTTTATAGAATCTCCAACATTTCCTGCCACCATTGATCATCTGGTATCATAGTTCTTCTGAGCTTTCTTAAAGTTTCATCTGCTTCAGTAAGTTTATAAAAAGTGGGCTCATTCGGAAACAGATACTTTATTTCATGCTCCAGATGAAATAAATTCCTCACTTTATCATAGATACTTTTCCCAGTTGGTAATGTCAATTATGACGAGCTAGTAGAACAAGCAGCTGTATTCTTAGCATGAGCCTTTATTCTCTTCTCATAGGTTTCCAAGTCTAATATTTGATCTTCTGTGAGCATGGGACTTGGTAACCCACTATCCAGCAAAGCTTGAAATTTCTCTCTGAAAGTGTTGATATCAACCAAAATGTCTGTGCACTTCCTTTCTAAATTTTGCATGAAAGTCCTCTTGGTGAAAACTCTCTTAGCTTCCAAAACTGCACCTGTCATGTCATTAATTCCTAACAATGCAAGCTGTTGTTTTGTTCTGGAATTCAAAAATTGAATGAGCTGACTGGCCTGTTCAGGCCTGCCTCTCAATTCATTCCTGGTTCTATTTATTTCTTCTTGGGCTATCTTAACTAACTCATTTTGCTCAAAAATAGCTTGAATAGAGGGCCAAATACCCTTTATTAATTCAATGATGTTACCCCAAAGAATGTCATTTATTTCATTTAGAGGCTTCTCTAATGAAAGATCCTTTTCCAAAGCCTCAACCAATTTTTCCAATCTTTTTATCTCCCTGGTGTTATCAGCAGCTGTCTTTTTGAATGTGTCATATTTTTCCTCCAATTTTACTAATTGCAATTTTGTTTCTTGGAGTTCTGTGACCCTCAGTTGCAAGCTCTCCATTTGTTTTATTAAATCCTCAGAACTCAAACCAGAAGTATTCACTTGAGATGGCTGTATCTGCTGCTCTGTTGTTGGAGTACCTGTTGTTGAAGTCTGCCTGAGAGTTTCCTGTTCCTGCAATGCTTTTTCCAATTCCCTCTCTGTTTCATTTAGTCGCTCAGTCATATTTAAAAGTAACTCCATTATTTCTTCCTGTGAATTACTTTTTATGACTTCTTGGGTCTGAGGGTGCCTCAAGGCTGGTAATTTTAGCTGTTTTCTGAGTGCAGCTATATCATCCTCTTTCTTCTTCATCAATGCCTCAATACCTTTGATGTCCTTGGGATTATGACCCAAACCAATGATTATTTCTTCTAAAGATTTAATTCTATTGTCTTTGGCCTGTGAGGAGGCCTTCTCAATTTTCAATTGTGCAGAAGTGTTATTCAAAGAATCTTGCAGTGTTATAGCTGCCATGGCCTTGTTGGTGAGAGTAGAATAGACCATTTCCCCAGTTTGTCTGTGTAGTTCTATCTGGTCCAGGGGATGGATATCCTTTGCCAAAACTTCAAAATTTGTTCTGATGTAATCTGCTGCTGAAGTGGGCTTTGACACCTTTGTTTTGAAGTGGCTCATCAACATTTTACCTTGTGAAAGGTCAAATGCTGACATTAGCCTTTCTTGATTTTGGGGAGCCATCTTCATATACTGATCATATACCTTCATTTTCAATGGATCATTCTTTGTTTTAATATTAATGAAGGTTCTTTTGATATCTCCAGTGTCTGTTTTTGGTGGTCTGAAAGAGGAGACCTCAGTGCTTAATTGCTTCTGTAAAGCTTTCCCTTTCTGGCTTATGTTTGTCTCACTTGCTGTGCCAGTTTGCTGACTATCTTCCCTCCCATCATCAAATACTTCATCTATAATTTCTACATCTGGAAGAGGATCCGACTTGTGTTTTTTAGTTGTATGTACCTGTGAGGCCCCTTGTGGTGGTGTGGTATCTGGAGCCTGTCTCTTCTTCCCTATTTCCATATTCAATGGAGTTTGCAACTCGGGAACTTGTAGATGCTGTGCCTGAGTAGGAGAAACCTGTGATTGTTCAAGTGTCTTGGAAGTTTGTGGTTTCTCAGCCATGACCAAAGTTTCAATGACCTGAACTACAGGTTCTTTTCCTTTACCCTTGGGTTCTGCTGCTACTGATGGACTGCTTTCCTGCAATGCTTGTTGTAGAGTTGTTGCTGAGGATGTGCCAATGTAGGGTACCTGCATTTGACCACACGTTTCTAGGTCAAAGTTCTTCTCAACATCTTTCAGAATTTTATTCATTTTGTCTGCTTCACTTTCTTCTTCAACAAGCGTTCCTTCAACCCATTCATCTTGATTTGCATACTGTTCTAGATCAGGAATTTTGTGGTGTATATAAGGAGATGATTTATTTTTTAATCTCTTTTCACAAATAAAACCAAAGGGGTCATAAGGAACCCAACGGAAAGATGTCTGGAACTTTTTCTCTAATAGATTTTCTGCTTCTCTCTCAGCTTCCCTAGAATTGCAGATGAAAGGACCTAATTGGCTTTTGATCCTTAACTGAGCTTTCTTCTTTACATTACAAAAATGGATCACATCTGAATTGTTCATTTGCCTGAAGTATTCCAAGGCAAAAATCCTCATTGGTACATATATGGGTAACTTGAATGGATGTAATTCACATCCATAAATCCTGATGACTGTATGGTTCTGATACAAATACCAATCTCCAACCTTATAACTCTTTGACAGTTGCAAGGTCTTTCTAATTTCATTAGTGAGTCTTGGGGGAGGAATTCCTGTTAACAATGTTGTTGCAGGATAAACAAACTGATCAATGAATTCAGAGTAGGAGTAGGGAGAATCAGAGGAAGAATGAATGATGGGGGACCAAAATATGACTGACCTGGGATTTCCCTTGACATCAAGTTTTTGAACAGGGAAAGGGAATATTTCTGACTGATAGTAGATCATGAGATGATAGATAACTGAGGAGTACTTAAAAAAAATTTCAGTATCTAGCCTTATGAATTGATCATGGATCTTGTTGGCTATGAAGGAAGCAAAATCATATTTAATCTCAGGAGGTTGCCCAGGAGTAAAAATGGATAGCAAAGCCAAGGTTATCTCATCCACATATTCACTGGTGTTGAATCCTAAGACAAAAGATATAATATTTACAATGAGCCTTCCCAATGTATTGAAAAAATAAAAACCATAGGGAGGAGACCCTTTTGGCTGATGCTCAGGTAACATGAAATGCTGACACATGGATTTTAGCTTTTCTGGGGTTAATTGCCTGGTTTTCTCAATCAATCCTTCTATGGACAA